>VONZ01000494.1:0-551683 GCA_012976165.1 Labeo catla | reverse complement strand
AAAAAAAAATAAAAAAATAAAAAAAAAAAACAGTCGTAGTTCATCCAGGTAACCACACACAGTATTAAGAAGCCTATATCGTCATGTAGGTTCATAATTAAAAATGAACATGTGAATAAAAATAAAAGCAATTAAATGTGTTATTATAATTAAAATTTGAAAATTAAAATGATGGATAATAATAGATTATGACAGAATTTTTACGACCCTGTTCGCCAAAATGACAATGTTAAAGTCTAACGCAACCTATAAATAATTACAAATATCGTGAACCTTAATAGTACTTAAACTGCCAGCTGAAACAACATTTATTTTGTTGTGGCACTGTTAATTCAGTAGTGATGCAGCAGAGCTATTGAATAAAAGTGTCAGAGTGTTCTGAAAGAATGCAGTTGTTATCATCATAAAGATCATTCATTCACTTTTAATATTTAAATTGTTGATGCAAACTAAAGTGTATCATGCGTATTTGGGTCACAAACTGTTGGCTGTTATCTGCATCAATCCATGTCATTAGTGAGGAAATTGAAAGCGAGCGAGAGAGAACGAATTGAATGTCAGAAAAAAAGCCTGGTGTTGTTGATGATGGATTCTCCCCTAATCGAAACAATTTGCTTAGTTTCCCAGCTGGGTTTCATGTGCTTTTGATTACTCTCTGCTATTTAGTTCCACAAAATTACATGCTGCTTAATGGGCTTTTAATGGTTATAGGTTTCTCTACTTTTTAATGAGGTTCACCAGTTGGTTGCTAATGCCCTATGGATATTTGGCGCGTGTCCAGGCCGAGAACTGTTTTAGTCTTTATTCTAGTTTACTACTCACTTTTCTTTGTGGTGTAAAACCCCAACAAGAACTCCAATATTTCTTGGGGCGTTAGATGCACCAATCCGTTTTTAATTTATCACCTAATCCTTATCCCAGAAGCCAAATAATTCCATCATTAAATGCTTGATCACTAAGCTTCTGCATCTTTTTCTCGTCTCATTCATTGTGTGTCAGAGTGCCGCAAAAGCAAATTAATGCCTGTTTTTTTTAAATGGTGCATTTGAGTTTTTTTTTTTTCTTAAGACAGAGTCAGTGACTTACTTCAAATACTTATTTTGACCCCCCCCCCACCCCACCCCCCGAAAACCCCATCCCCAGGCTCTGATGTCATGCACAAGCGTTCTTGCTGGGGTCGTCATGAACAAGTACTAATATTACGGGTGCAATTTAGTATTTCTAATAGAGAAAGTGGGGTAATTATGTTTTGTGTAAAATCATTTATGCTATTTCTGTGCCTCTATACAAAAATCACTATAAGCATACTGTATAAATGCCGCAGCTGTTATGTACTGTAGAAATTGCTCGTTTAACCATAATATAATTGGGCCATAACAACATGAGGGGGTCCTGACAGTGTTATTTTGATATATTATTGCAGTTTTTGTATGTATTTTGATTTTTTTTAAATATTATTTTTTATTATTATTATTTTCTATTTTCACTTAATTTTAGTTAATTTGACGGTAACACTAGAATAGGGAACACTTATTCACTATAAACTACAACTTTTCCCTCAATAAATTCCTAATTTGCTGCTTATTAATAGTTAGTAGGGTAGATGATAAGTTTAGGTATTGGGTAGGATTAGGGTTGTAGAATAAGGTCATGTAGAATAAGGCATTAATATGTGCTTAAGTAGTACTAATAAATGACTAATATTCTAGTAATAAGCATGCTAATAATAATCTAGTTAAGATAAAGTGTTACCAATTTGACTTTAAATTCTTTTTTTTTCTTCATACTTTATTAATTTTTTTTCTAAATATTTAGTATAAATGTACATTTTATATTTTATCTTATTTTAGTTAACTTTTAATTATTATTATTATTATTTGTAATTTACTTTAATTCCACTTATTACAGGACTCTATGGAATACTTGATTCTGATTGGTTGCTTTTTTCATGGAAGCTTTGCATTCGGTTGGCTAATAAAATATTAAAACTCAATTCAGTATTTTGTGCACAGTTATCGCAGACTCTGGTATCGCAGACTTGCTCTCTTGTTTTATACAAACGCAACTGCTGCCATTGTGCAACAATTGTTTTGTAAACTGTAATGAAAGCATTGCGTTCTAATATTTCAACTCAGATCAGTGTTTTGTGTCTAATTGTTTACTTTTGTGGCAGGTAGCCGTGTAATAAGCTGAATAAAAATAAAATAAAGCCTTTCAGTCTGGCTTTATTCTGCGATAACAACCAGCTGGATGTACATTATCCCTTAAAGGAGAAGTTCACTTCCAGAACAAAAATTTACAGATAATTTACTCACCCCTTTGTCATCCAAGATGTTCATGTCTTCCTTTCTTCAGTCATAAAGAAATTATGTTTTCGAGGAAAACATTTCAGGATTTCTCTCCATATAGTGGACTTCTATGGTGCCCCTGTGTTTGAACTTCCAAAGTGTAGCTTCAAAGGGCTCTAAATGATCTCAGTCGAGGAATAAGGGTCTTATCTAGCGAAACGATTGGTTATTTTCTAAAAACAAATGACAAACAAATTATTTGTTCATCTTGTCTAGCTCTGTGTGAGCTCTGTGTATTCTGCTTCAAGACAGTTAGGGTATGTCGAAAAAATCCCATCTCATTTTCTCCTCCAACTTCAAAATCGTCCTACATCGCTGCAGAAGTATACCGAGCCAGTCTTTACAAAGTGAACATGAAAAGAATATCAAACGCCTTTTACAAAAAAAGGTAAAACAGCAATGTAGGACGATTTTGAAGTTGGAGAAGAAAATAAGATGGAAGTTTTTCAACCTACTCTAACTGTCAAGAACCAGGATACACAGAGTTCATGCAGAGCTAGAAAAGACGAGTGTTTGAGGTTAAAAAGCATATAAACTCTATTTTTTTTTTAGAAAATAACTAATTGTTTCGCTAGATAAGACCCTTCTTCCTCAGCTGGGATCGTTTAGAGCCCTTTGAAGCTGCATTTAAACTGCATTTTGGAAGTTCAAACTCAGGGGCACCACTGAAGTCCACTGTATGGAGAGAAATCCTGCAATATTTTCTTCAAAAAAACATAATTTCTTTACGACTGTAAAAAAAACCCAAAAAGACAAGTGAACTTCTCCTTTAATTATTGAATATTTCCTTCATTTTTATTGAACGTAAATGCCTTTGCGATCTGATATGGAAAAGGGAGTAGTAGGAATTCATGAAAAGGCGGGTTTGAACTTGGGTCAATCTGTGCAATCTACACCACTGCAGCAAGTTTTGAAATCGACATATTTTATGTTGCTGTTAGCAGGCTATATTTGCACTTAGTTTAATATTCTAAAAACGGTAAAATGTCCAACTTTCTTGCTGTGATTAGAACATTTTTTAAAGGTAACAAAAAATCCTTAGCCCATTCAGAAATAACATCATAAGGACATGCTGAGAATGTTGTTCTAAGAACATTTTCTCTCAACATTTTGGTGCTGAGCCGACCCGAACCGGACAAGGGGTCTGGTCATTGAAGCACTGCTGGAGAAGTAATGAGTCTTTTATAGGAGCATAAACAGCTACTTTCTGATGCGTACCTGTTTATAGGAACCCGTGAAATGAAAAACAGCCACACATCTTCTTCTCTAACTAAGGACCATGCAGATTCCTCGCATTACATAACTGGTCCAGTCTGCATCTTATTCTGACGAAGAGCCGCCTACTCAGACAAGAGGTGACTAACCACAGTTCTTTTATGTTTTGTTTTTATGGACAGGTAGAGCAGGGAAATGCCTTAACAAATCAGCAGTAAATGTGTGCAGAATTTACGATGAATATCTGTCCATCCAAATGTGATTCTTTAGTGGATTATACAATTTTTCCTCTCAAACATCATGTTTCCAGGCACCTCAACTCCTGGAATTTGCATTGCAGTCGGAAAGCCTGATTGGAGCTGGCAATTTTCTCAAGTGCTTTCCAGTTTTTTTTCTGCAATATGCATCAGATGGTTAGTGAACAGACTGAGGTGGTTTGTTGATGTTCCATCTGAGGTCGAGACTACAGTATGTGATAGCTTTCAGCATGTCACCCCTAGGAAGTGGCTGCCACTTTGAGGTGCAGGTTAATGCAGCCATAAAATACCGCAAATATTGATGTCTTGTTACTGACACTCAGCTGTCTTGGATCTGTGGCCTTTCTTTAGCTACAATCGTGTCTGCTATTTATTCGTTTTAATTTATTTTGAAGTCATTGGCATATTTTTCCATGCTTTCAAGGAGGCTATTGATTCTGCGAAGAATAATTCTCAGCAATCATAAATATGAATGTTTAAAACTATAAAAGAGTTTGCGATCCAAGAAATTCACGTTCCAATAGGCAAATTCAATCTAGGATTCAAAGGCATTTGCATAATATAAAAAGTCTTTATGTTTGTGTCTGCTTTTCTGTTATACTGCGGTTTCCATTTTTCCACTCATATTTTATGTGGCTCTCCAGAGCTGTGTAGCTGCTTTGAGATTTTGAACAAAGCTCTGCAGGCTTTGTTCAACTATAAAATTGGATGAAAGCGTGCCTGAAAGCTCTCAGAGGAGACAACAAAGCCATTGCCTCTATAAGGAAAACTAGAAAAGCCTGAGTTTGTGGCTCTTGGATAGATACTCCTACAGCTCTGCTTTCAAGCCTGCACCCTATGCTTCAATAACAACACTCCTCATCATCACAGTAACCTGACAATTATTTGTTTAAACAGTTTTAGTATACAAATGGTTGATCATATTTCCTGCAAATTAATTTTTCGTTTTTTTTTTTTTCTTTTTCTTGGCAAATAAATTAGTCATTCTGTCCAATTTTAGTCAAAACCCATCTTTCCAAGAAGAATCTTCAGGTACTGTCCTGTCTTGACAGTTTCCAAAGCAAGGTCAAATGCATGTCAAGACACTTAATAAATGCACATGATATTGAGTGATATGTAAAATATTCTTAAAATATTTAATAACTTTGCTAGTGAAAGAAGCAGTAATACTGCAATAAATGTTAATCCAGCTATTAAGTTTGAGCTATTAAAGAATGTGTTGTCAATGTTAAATGCAGATTGCAACATATAATAATAATAATAATAAAAAAAAAAAAAAAAAAGATGTCAAAACAAAGTGTGGAGTTAGGATTGGTTGAAAAAAAAAATCAGAAAAAAAAGAGTTTTGGAGGCAGTGCGGATTATTATTTTTATATATATTTTTTTTAAAATTAAAAAAAAAAACTTTATTATAACTTTATTATAATTTATTTTTTTAAATAAATGAATGAATGAATGAATGAATAAATAAATAAATAAATAAAACCTGATTGGAACTTGGTATTTTTTTCATATGCTTTCCAGTTCCAGTGAGTGGAAATATAATCTTAACTAATGATAAAATGATATATCAACCAGGCCGATAAACATCAGCCGATATTTAGCCATTTTGACACATAATTTAATATTATGTAATATAAAAATGGTATATTTTAATTAAATGTTACATAACAATTTATATGGTATATATTTAGTATTTAAATATATATATATATTATCTATCCATTCATAGTTAATTAAAAAAATATCTATCTATCTATCTATCTATCTATCCATTCATAGTTAATTGAATAAAATATCTATCTATCTATTTTAAATACATGTAATGAATGAATGAATGAATGAATGAATAAATAAATAAATAAATAAATAAATAAATAAATAAATCCTGATTGGAACTTGGTATTTTTTTCATATGCTTTCCAGTTCTGTAAAAGTAAATAGTAATAATAATTAAAAAAAAAATAATAAAATACATAATTGTCAGATTAAATAATTAAAATCCCTTTTTTCCCCACAAAAATAAATAAATAAATGGTCACAGATTATTTTAAGGTCCACTTCTTGCTATTAACAAACCATTAACTATGACTTTTGCCCCAACAAACTACTAATTTGCTGCTTATTCGTAGTTAGTAAGGTAGCTGTTAAGTTTAGGTATTGGGTAGCATGTAGAATATGGTCATGCAAAATATGCGCTTTATAAGTACTAATAAATAGCCAATATGTTATGAATAGGCATGCTAATAAACAACTAGTTAATAGTGAGAATTGTTCCTTATACTAAAGTGTTACCAAAAAAAAGTGCAATATAGACCTTTTTTTTTTTAACAAAAATAGAAAAGGTTGAAGAACATTGTCCTAATTATTACATGCCTCAATAATGACCAAACTGTGTAATGAAAGCAACATTTTTATAAAAGGTCAGAGAACATGCCTTTGTGACAAGGCTTTGTGTCACAGAGGGCAGGAAAGAGTTCAGTGGTATTTTGAGGCCTTGCAAAATAGTTACACAAAAAGAGCCACATCTGCGTGTTTGTGTCAGAGTCCAGATGACCTGGTGGTCAGCCTGTGGGTGCTGGAAGAGCGGTTAAAGCACCAGACCGAGCTTCAGAGGAGAGTGCATGGCTGTGGTTTAGCATAAGGGAGACGAGAGGCCCGAGGGTTCGGACGAGCCCGCTCTCTCTTTCTACAGCTCCTCTGATCTGTTTCTCACATGGGACACTCTTCGCTGCTGAAGGAAAAGAGGGTGGTATCATATTACCGTCCCGTGCAGCTGGAAAAGTCCCTCTCTGCAGGTTTCCTCTGGTGGAGTTTATATCCACCTCGTGAGGTAGTTCGTTATTAATACATGAGAGATCCACTCTGTAGGAAAATTGTGGTTAAGTTATTAATGTTGTGAGACGTGGGGGTTGAGAGCGACCAGTGTGTATTTGTTGTTTTCGTTGCCTTGGAGGAGCGTAACGCAAACACACATTTCACCCTTGGTGTTTGTCTTTGTCCGTTTCTATCCGTCGATTTGGCCGTGGCCTGTCTGAGCCTTTAATAAGTCTTTCATCCTCAGTGGAAAAAAACCTTGAGTTACTGCTCAGATTTATGGCCCTTGTTAAAGATTTTTTTTGTTGTTTTTCTGCATGCTGAGCCGGGCTAAAATTAGCTCAGCGATACCTGAGCTCTATTTGGCCTTAGTGTGCTTCAGCATTTGACATATTTGGAATGTGCTTGTGTAGTCGGCTGAGCGCGGCGAATATGAGCGAGTATTGTTGCTGCTGCAGAGGGCAGTGTAAGACTTCGGGTCTGCGTGGTGAAAAGGCCAGACACACACACACGCACACACACACAGAAGCCATGCCAACGGACCGGTAATAAGACACTGGTGACTGAGGCTGTGGAGACGAGTGGGGATTAAGATTGGTATGATAATGCTTTAGGCTATTGTGAACCCACACAAATGAGCAAGCTTCGTATCCGTTCCATTGCTATGTTATCTTTTTACATTATGTCCCTCCTCTGCGCAATAAATCAGCCGATCAACAAGCTAATGTTGGACATGAAATGCGATCTGTGGTATTTCCAGCCCACGCAGGTGCTCTGACAGTGAAGCGTGTGAGTGGAAATATAATCTTAACTAATGATAAAATGATATATCAACCAGGCCGATAAACATCAGCCGATATTTAGCCATTTTGATACATAATTTAATATTATGTAATATAAAAATGGTATATTTTAATTAAATGTTACATAACAATTTATATGGTATATATTTAGTATTTAAATATATATATATATAAATAAATATATATAAATATATATATATATTATCTATCCATTCATAGTTAATTAAAAAATATCTATCTATCTATCTATCTATCTATCTATCCATTCATAGTTAATTGAATAAAAAATCTATCTATCTATCTATCTATCTATAATATATGATCTATCTATCTATCTATCTACCTATCTATCTATCTATCTATAATATATGATCTATCTATCTATCTATCTATCCATTCATAGTTAATAGAATAAAATATCTATCTATCTACCTATCTATCTATCTATCTATAATATATGATCTATCTATCTATCTATCTATCCATTCATAGTTAATTGAATAAAATATCTATCTACCTATCTATCTATCTATCTATCTATCTATTTATAGTTAATTGAATAAAATATCTATCTATCTATCTATCTATCTATCTATCTATCTATCCATTCATAGTTAATTGAATAAAATATCTATCTATCTATCTATCTATCTATCCATTCATAGTTAATTGAATAAAATATCTATCTATCTATCTATCTATCTATTTATAGTTAATTTAATAATATATGATCTATCTATCTATCTATCTATCCATCTATGTATCTATCCATCTATGTATCTATCTATCTATGTATCTATCTATCCATTCATAGTTAATTGAATAAAATATCTATCTATCTGTCATGAATCTGGTCGGTGACTTGCAGTCCGCTCACCACCAGATGTCGCTCTCACTCTTTCATATCATACAGACTGTTGCTTTGCACTCCGGACTACTACTCCCATCACCCATCGTGCCGATTGCGTTGCTTCCTGTAGCCAATCAGGCGCTATAAAGCCCCGGACTTTCCCTCTGAAGTTCACAGAGTATCATTGTTGTTCCTAGTTTCCCTGTTCCCGAGTTCCTAGTTCCCAGTGTTTAGTTCCCTCGCTTGGCCTTCTCGCCTCTTCTGTCCTGCCACCTGCCTACTGGACCTAGCTTGTTTATCGGATTATTCCCCTCGCTTAGCCCCTTTATGGATTATGTTTGCCGCTGATTCACCCACGCCTGCTTCACGGACTCTCTCTACTTCTTGCCTGTGTTATACCTGTTTGCTACTGTTCTGACCCTGCCTGTTGTTGACTATGTCTCTGTCTCGTCCTCTTAATAAAAGCTCGCAAATGGATCCGCTCGCCTCTCGCCTCTCACTCAACGTTACAGAATACTCCGTCCAACAAGGATCCAGCAGCTTCATCCCCAGACATTTGACAGATATGGACACAGACAGGATTCTATTCAGATTGAAACAGGGACCACGTACACTCGAGCAACACATCCGTGAGTTTTTGGTCATTTCAAACCATTCCACCCTCCCGGACTGTATCATAATTGAAATATTTTGTGATGGCTTAAATGAACCATTAAAGGCAAGGCTGAGACGCGAAGGTCCACAGTCATCCCTGGCTGACTTTTTGGACTTTGCTCTGTTGTGTGTGGGCTCGCCGTTTACTGTGGGTGTCGCGGAGGAGGAACGCGACAACGTGGTAATGGCGGCCGCGCATCCCACTTACAAAATGGCGGCCGCGTCAGAGCGCGTTCATACCATGGCGGCTACAGCGGCGCCCGTTTGCAAGATGGCGGCCACGCCGGTGCACGCTCACAAAATGGCGGTGACGGCAGAGCCCGTTTACAAAATGGCGGCTATAACAGAGCTCTGTCACATCACAGCTGCTACCCCAGAGCCAAACAAAGCTAAAGCAGCGTTTCCAGAGTCAAGTCAAGTTACAGCTGCATTTCCTGAGTCAAGTCAAGTTTCCAAGTCCAGTCAAGTTGCAGCTGTGTTTCCCGAGTCAAGTCAAGTTTCCGAGTCTAGTCAAGCTACAGCTGTGTTTCCTGAGTCAGTCAAGTTTCAAGTCAAGTTGCAGCTCGTTCCTGAGTCAAGTCAAGTTTCCAAGCCAAGTCAAGTTGCAGCTGTGTTTCCTGAGCCAAATCAACTCAAGTTGCAGCTCGTTCCCTGAGTCAAGTCAAGTTTCCAAGCCAAGTCAAGTTGCAGCTGTGTTTCCTGAGTCCAGTCAAGTTGCAGCTGTGTTTCCCGAGTCCAGTCAAGTTACAGCTGCGCTTCCATCAAGTCAAGTTTCCAAGTCAAGTCAAGCTACGGCTGTTGTTCCAGTGTCAAGTCAAGCTACGACTGTTGTTCCAGAGTCAAGTCAAGCTAGAGCTGTGTTTCCTGTGTCAAGTCAATCCAAAGCTGCTCTTCCTAAGTCAAGTTACAGCTGTGGTTCCAGAGTCAAGTCAAGCTAGAGCTGCATTTCCTGTGTCAGGTCAAGTCAGAGCTGCTCTTCCTAAGTCCAGTCAAGTTACAGCCATTGCTCCTGTGTCAAGTAAAGCTACAGCTGTATCCCCCAAGTCAAGCAAAGTCACAGCCGAGGTTCCTGAGACAAGCAAAGTCACAGCCGTGGTTCCTGAGTCAAGCAAAGTCACAGCCGTGGTGCCTGAGCCAAGCAAGGTCAAAGCTGTCATTGCTGAACCAAGTCAAGTCTCTGCTGGTCTTCACGTGTCAGATCAAGTCACTTCTGATCTCCATGAGTCTAGTCAAGTCATTACTAAACTTCACAAGCCAGGCCAAGTCACTGCTGATCTCCATGAGTCAAGTCAAGTCACTGCTGTTCACCATGAATCATGTCAAGTCACCGCTGATCTTCACGAGCCAAGTCAATTCACTACTGGTCTTCACAAGCCAGGCCAAGCCACAGCCGGTCTTCACGAACCAAGTCAAGTCACAGCCAATCTCCACGAACCAAGTCAAAACACAGCTGATCTTCATGAGCCAAGTGAAGTTATTGCTGCTGTTCCAGAGTTAAGTCACGTCTCGCCTGATGGCCCAGAGTCAAGTCACGTCCTGCCTGACGGCCCAGAGTCAGGTCAAGTCTCGTCTGACCGCCCAGAGCCACGCCACGTCTCGTCAGACCGTCCAATGCCTCGTCACGTCTCGTCAGATCATCCAGTGCCTTGTCATGTCTCATCTGTCTGTCCAGAGCCTCCTTATGTCTCGTCTGACTGTCCAGAGCCAAGTCACGTCTCGTCTGACCGCTCAGAGCCTCGCCATGTCTCATCTGACATCCTAAGGTCACGGCCTATCATGATGGCCAGCGTGCTGGACTTACCGCTAGTGTCAGTGAGGGCAGCAAACATCTCAGTGGCATCAACACCTTCTAAAACCACCATTAAAGAGGTCCTGCCACCCGCCGCTGCTCTTCCCTTAATGGCGGTTGCCATTTGGTGTGTGTGGGCTGCACACTCTGCTCTTGAGGTCACGTCTGTTCACAAGTCTGCTCCTGAGGTCATGTCTGTTCACAAGTCCGCCCCAGAGGTCCCGTCTGGTCTGAAGTCTGCCCAGAGGTCGATCTGGTCTCCTAGTCTGCTCCAGAGGTCCCGTCCGGTCTCAAGTCTGCTCCAGAGGTCCCGTCCGGTCTCAAGTCTGCTCCAGAGGTCTTGCGGTCCGCTCACCACCAGATGTCGCTCTCACTCTTTGATATCATACAGACTGTTGCTTTGCACTCCGGACTACTACTCCCATCACCCATCGCGCCGATTGCGTTGCTTCCTGTAGCCAGTCTATCTATCTATCTATCTATCTATCTATCTATCTATCCATTCATAGTTAATTGAATAAAATATCTATCTATCTATCTATCTATTTATAGTTAATTTAATAATATATTATCTATCTATCTATCTATCTATCCATTCATAGTTAGTTGAATAAAATATCTATCTATCCATTCATAGTTAATTGAATAAAATATCTATCTATCTATCTATCTATCTATCTATCCATTCATAGTTAATTGAATAAAATATCTATCTATTTATAGTTAATTTAATAATATATGATCTATTTGTCTATCTATCTATCTATCTATCTATCTATCGATCAACTATTTATAGTTAATTTAATAATATATGATCTATCTATCTATCTATCTATCTAACTATCTATCTATCCATTCATAGTTAATTGAATAAAATATCTATCTATCTATCTATCTAACTATCTATCTATCTATGCATAGTTAATTGAATAAAATATTTATCTATCCATCTTTTTTTAAATCAGGCTCCTATCAAAATAACATTGGACACATTAACTAATAAGTTATAACTAATAACTAATAACTAATAACTAATAACAAATTAAAGTAAAATTACTAACCCTAAACATAAGAGCCTGATAAAAGCTCTCATTTAAAACGTTTTTTTGCATATATATTTCCAACATAAATGACATCAGTGAACATAAATGTACACATCTGCAATTGGACACCCCAATTTATTGTTATTTTCATCAGCTATTGAGTAACTGGTTGCCCACTAACCTAAATAATCGCCTGAACTTTAATATTTTGCTTGACTTTTACGTTTTGACCCATATACACTGCCCTCCAAAAGTTTGGAAATGCCCTAGAAAAGTAGGATTTTGCACAATATTGGCATAAATCCTTTTCTCACAAAGGGGCATGTCTGACTTTGACATGTATATATTGCCATTATTATGTAATCAAAATGAAAATTATTATTGCTGGTCTTCAATGATAATGTCAAGTTACTTTAATGTATTTGTACCAAAAAATGCTAAGGATTTATACTGATATCGTCGAAAACCACACTTTGCCAGGGGTGTTTCCAAACTTTTGGAAGGCAGTGTACATTAGTCTCTTTCTTCTGGGATTATGAATCATAATCTAAGTAGGTTATGACAAGCAAAGAGACAGTCATGTAAACAATACAGGCTCGACATGATCCTTTAAGCAAAGTAAGCTTAGAAATTCCCCCATACGCGTTAAGCTCGCAGGGATCTTTCGAGAAACAAATGCTATATTTGGTATTGAAATTAATAGCCAGTATGTGGGCAGACAGCAGTCTGGCTTTGGTCAAGCATAAAGACGTAAACAGCAGAGTGGGTGTATAAATGTTTGAGAGATTTGGAGCTGTACATGTTTTTTATGCCTAATTATTTATTATTTTTATTACCCATCAGGAACACAAGATGTCCTATGATCGGCTGCCAAAAAGCTCATCGTACCAAAACAGACTGTGACATTTCGTCTGCGATTTAATGGCGTTCACATTCTGACCCTAGTGTAAGTAGGGTGACCCAATAACTAAGTGAGTCATAAACTTCTGCGTTGTCAGCCAGTGGGATATGACCCTGTTAAACATCTCAATTTAAAATTCTGGGCCATTAACTGGCCCCAAAATAAAATGGTTGCATGTTAACCCGAGCAGAGCGCCCGAATTTTGCCCCAACTTGGCAGATGGTGCTGCCAAATGCTCTCTCTCTCTGTCTCGGTAGAATCCATTGCCCTGATACATACCCATAGGAAATACAAATCACAAATGACTTCTTTAATATCTCAATTCTCCTATAGAGTAGTAAGTAAAAATAATCACCAACGTAGAAAAAGGTCTGTCTAATTTATGATTTTGAAGATGATTTTCAACCTTTTCACTCCGAGACCCCTCACTGTCAGACAATATTTGAAGTCTCTGAATGTTTTTCAGGGTTTACACTGTTATTACCAATAAAAATAAGATATAATTGTTATTACAGTGAATTTACATGAGTACATAATAATTTGTTATTGCAGTTTATTTATTTTTACAATTTCTACTTTAAAAAAATATATATTTTAGGTCTTGATATAAGAAAAAAAAATGATTTTGTGATTTTGTGCCTCTTTGGGATGGCACAATAATACGCTATTCACTTGCAGAATGCAAACTTCTAGAGGGCTGAAGTAATGAATTTAGGTAAAGGGGTGCAGAGCCAGTGGAGGTTTTGTAGGCAATCATTAATGCCTTGAACTTTATGCAAGCAGCTATTGGTAGACATTGCAAATTGATGAAGAGAGGTGTGACGTGTGTTCTTTTTGGCTTGTTAAAAATTGATCTTGCAGCCTCAATCTGGATTAGTTGTAAAGGTTTGATAGAACTGGCTGGAAGACCTCCCAGAAGAGCATTGCAATAGTCCAGCCTGGACAGAACAAGAGCTTGAACAAGGAGTTGTGAAACATGTTCTGAAAGAAACGGCCTAATCTTTCTGATGTTGAATAAAGTTAATCTGCAGGACTGGGCAGTTTTAGCAATGTGGTCAGAGAAAGTCATCTGATCATCAATCACAAGGTTTCTGGCTGGTTTTGAAGGGGTTATGGTTGATGTGCCTAACTGGATGGTCATATTGTGACGAAATGATGGGTTTGATGGAACAAGCAGTTCTGTCTTGGCAAGGTTGAGTTGAAGATGATGGTCCTTCATCCAGCAAGCAGCTATTGTCGGATGGAATGAGAGGTAAAGTTGAGTGTCATCAGCATAGCAGTGATATTGCTAGAGCCATATTTCTGAATGACAGAACCTAGTGATGCCAAGTAGACAGAAAAGAGAAGTGGTCCAAGAACTGAGCCCTGAGGTACCCCGGTAGCTAGATGTTGCGACTTGGATATCTCACCTCTCCAAGATACCTTGAAGGACCTGTCTGAGAGGTAAGACTCAAACCACTGGAGTGCGGTTCCTGAGATGCCCTTTGCCAATAGGGTTGACAGAAGGATCTGGTGGTTAACCGTGTCAAAAGCAGCGGACAGATCCAGCAAGATAAGTATTGAGGATTTGGAATCCACTCTTGCCAGTCTTAGGGCTTCAACAACTGAGAGCAAGGCAGTCTCAGTTGAATGTCCACTTCTGAAACCAGACTGGTTGCGGTCCAAGACGTTGTTTTGTGTAAGAAAGACTTGGTTGGCAGAGACTTGGTTGAACACAGCTCATTCAAGTGTTTGTGCAATGAAAGGAAGAAGGGAAACCGGTCTGTAGTTCTCTAATAGAGATGGGTTAAGGGTAGGTTTCTTAAGTAGAGGGGTTATACGAGCTTGTTTAAATGCAGAGGGAAAAACACCTGTGTGAAGGGATGTGTTAATGATGTGAGTGAGTGCAGGTACAACTGCAAGAGAAATAGCTTGAAGGAGATGACATGGAATAGGATCAAGTAGACAAGTAGTAGGATGATTAATTAAAAATGGACGTTTCAATGGGTGAAATTAAAGGATTAGTTCACTCCTAGAATAACAATTTCCTGATAATTTTCTCACCCCTATGTCATTCAAAATGTTCATGTCTTTCTTTCTTCAGTCAAAAAGAAATTAAGTTTTTTGAGGAAAACATTCCAGCATTTTCTCCATATAGTGGACTTCAATGGGGATCAACAGGTTGAAGGTTCAAATTGCAGTCTTAATGCAGCTTCAAAGGGCTCTACACAATCCCAGCAGAGGAATAAGGTTCTTATCACAATGATTAGAGCCCTTTAAAGTTGAACTGAAACTGCAATTTGGACCTTCAACCTGTTGGGCACCACTGAAGTTCAATATATGGAGAAAAATTCTGGAATGTTTTCCTCAAAAACCTTCATTTCTTCTTGAATGAAGAAAGAAAGACATGAACATCTTGGATGACTTAGGGATGAGTAAATTATCAGGACATTTTTATTCCAGAAGTGAACTAATAATTTCATTTTACATCATGAATTAGTCTTATTTTAAACGATTTTAAGCCATCTTGCAGCTTCCTTTGGAAGTGTGCTGGGAAGCCCTGGTTGAGAAACACTTGTGAACTACAAATTTGCACCAGAAGCATTGAGACGCACTTCTAAATAACTAAATTTGGGTAATTAAGAAGTAAGAAGTGTTCAATCAGACCCATTGCCACAGGTATATGAAATCAAGCACCTATCCATGCAGTTTGCAACCGTGAAGCAAAAGACCACATAAAGTCACAGAGTGGGTCACCAAGTGTACATGGTGCCTAAAGCTGCCAACACTCTACTGATTACATAACTGTAGAGTTCCAAATACGTATTGCCGTCAATCCATGGCTGAGCAGCTGCATGCAAGCCTTACATCACCAAATACAATGCCAAGCGTAGGAATGAGTGGTGAAAAACACATTGCCACTGGACTCTGGAGCAGTGGAAACATGTTCTGTGGACTCACAGTGTTCTGTTGATGAATCACGCTTCTCTGTTTGGCAGTTGAATGAGTGATCCTGACTGGATTGTGCCAACTGAAAGTTTGGTCGAGGATAAATAATGGTATGGGGCTGTTTTTAGGAGTTTGTCTAGACCGCTTACCTCAAGTACAATACTTCCAACTTTGTAGGAACAGTTCAGGGACAGCCCTTTTCTATTCCAGCATCACTGTGCTTCAGTGCAAGTCCATAAAGACATGATTGGATGAGGTTGGTGTGGAAAAACGGCCCACACAGAGGCCTCAGACCTCTCAAACACTTTTGGGATGAACTGGAATGGAAACTGCCAATCACGGAGTCAACCCCTCCCACATAAAATCAGTCCCTGAGCTTACAAATGCTCTACTGGATGAATGGGTAAAAAAATTCGCACAGAAACCCTCCAAAATCTTGTAGTAATCCTTCCCAGAAGAGTGGAAGCTGTTATAGCTGCAAAGAGGGGAACAAGTCCTCATTGAAGTCTCTGCTGATGCAATGGTCAGGCGTCCCAATGCTTTTGTCCATATAGTGTATATCAGATGTTCAGTAAAATCTCTGTGGGTGTGTCGTCTGAGGCTTAGACCAGATCTGATGTCACATGAAGGTCAAGTTTGCTGACTCTTAGCAGATAAGAGACTCATCATTCATGTAAAAGAAGGTTTAGGAAACAAGATGGCTGTAATATCCTGTTAGTTTCCTGTTTAGTTCAGGTTACTCAGGCTACGGGTACAGCAATTCTGTCCTTCTCAACAGTAAGATTTCATTTTTTTCCCCCTGAATTGGAGAACTCCAACTGAATGCAGCACACGTCTCTTTCTCTCTTTCACGTACATTCTCCCGTCAGCATTGTCACCCGGTGGTCTCCTCCCAATTTATCACCCTGCAAAAAATGAAGCTGAATCAAGTTCAATAAACAGCACAAAATGAAATTATGTCATTTTTATTCATGATCAGGTATTACACATAAAACAAAGCATATAAATAAAAGAAAGTGAATTAGAGGAAATGCAGCAC
This sequence comes from Labeo catla, assembly GCA_012976165.1. Classification (NCBI taxonomy): domain Eukaryota; kingdom Metazoa; phylum Chordata; class Actinopteri; order Cypriniformes; family Cyprinidae; genus Labeo; species Labeo catla. The sequence continues at coordinate 535,039 of VONZ01000494.1, read as the reverse complement.
ATTAGCCTATAGAAAGGATCTCACTGGCACTGGCACAGATGTCTTCTGATTAGATAAAGGAGCCGGACCCCTCCCCTCTCTGATTATATATCCTGTTGTTTGATTTGATAACATACATGGCTAATTTCAATCCGCGCTCTAATCAAATTTCTCTAACCTTGTTATGTGCATTTGTAGATGTGGTGGATTGGAAACCTGGACTGAAAACTCTACAGTAAAATCAGTGTACTATGAATATTTCCTAATAGGGAACCATGCTAATTATACAACTGCGTATAATTTAACACGACCCATGTAGGTGATTAATTGACAGGATTTTTTGTGATATTTGTATGCTACAATCATTGTAAAACAGTTAAATAATCACTATACAGTCAATGTAACATACAGTACAGCCCCAACTGGCTTAATGCTTTTACAAAACAGCTACAACAAAACAAAACAAACAAACAAAAAAACAACAACAAAAAACAAAACAAAACAAAACAATTGAACTGACATTTTTCAGATTTTATCTGAAGAGAATTGATTGGATTGTAAAAACTGGGTTACATACATATTTGAATTATTATATTTTGAATTATTTTAATCATATTTGAAAACATTATTTTATTTATTTAAATTTACACATACTGATAAAGTGTTTGCAATAATAAAAATGTATATTGATTTGATGGCGTCTACAGGATTTGATAGCTGACCTCAGCCAGTGGTGATTTCTGAGGAAGGTCCGATGAATTACGTCTCTGTGCATTTCTCGCTCCTGTCAGACCCGGGACTCACCTCTGGCGACCTCACTGCTCTTCAAAGCCCTGCGCCACCAGGTCCCTGCCCTGCCCTTGCCCGTAATTACATGCTCAGAGGCCTGCTTGTCTGCCAGGGGCCTCTGTCTGTGCTCTTAAAGATCTCCACTTCAAAAAGAGCTCATATTCAGAGCTATTAAATCACAACAATACCGTGCTGCTCGGTCCTGCCCTTTAATCTTACGTCCTCCAGATCTGACCAAAGCCACTGTGTGCTCCACTGTCATATCAGTGCCATGCATCTAAAGCCGCTGTCACACTTTGCATGATGGGTTGTAAAAATATTTTTATATATGTATATATGTACATCTTACAGGACTAAACTTTACAGTTAAAACGGTATATTATGTATGGATATAATGCTAATGTAATCTAAAATAATAATATCATCTGTTTTGTACCCACATAAAAATCATGTTAACCACTGTAATAATAAAGGTAGTAAAAAAGAGCCACATGATTAATTAAAATTCAATGCGAGAAACCTTTCCACAAAATAAGCTAAATATTAGATGGTGCATTCATTGTCAGGTGCACAAAACATCTTCATGTTAACACACGTGACACTAAATTAATGCATTTAAACATCATAACTGCCACGCGAAATTCTAATGTACATAACTGATAATAAATACTCACAAGAAAGTAATTATTTAAATAAAATCCCATTTGTTGGCTTTTAGTATGAATATGTTAGCCTTATCTATAAGCTAGTGTGCTCCAAAACAATGGCAAAAATCATATTTACAAGATATAAGCATTTAAAACTTACAGTCTCTAACTTCAACTTCTGCCAATATGGATCAATAATTTTGATGACATCATGCTGCACTTAAGCTCAAACTTATTGTCCAATCAAATGCTCTCTAGAATCTGAAACATCCCGCCCCGTACACTATAGACACTGAAGCTGCGGCTGAAATTGGTCACTTGTTTACAGAGTGATTATTTTTTGCATGGTGAGTGTTACATAGTGCACTATATAGGGGAAAGGGAATGATTCAGACAGTGTAAATATGCACCCGTCGGCGCAGACCTCAAAACGCATTGGATCCATTTGAATTCTACACTGAATGCTATATTATAGTGATATGGATGAGATTGGGACTGTCATAAACTGTCAAATGCCGCTTTACTGTAGAGCTCAACGGCTGTGGCCCAAGCTGTGATATAAACATAATGCTATTGGCTATTTAAAAAAGGGTCTTCCTGTTTCAGTTGAAATTATGTCAACACAGAATAATGCTGTGTTTCAAAGCACTTCAGTGGACATTTAACATGTCACATGGGGGGACTGTGGGAATGCAGTATATCGGTTTTCAATGTAAATTATACGATCTTTTTTTTTACTTCCAAAATCGCTATAAAGCGACTGTATGTCGTTTGTGTTATTTTTTGGGACTTTGGAACCCCCTACAGTTAAGTGACTGTCGTAATTACAGTGGATAGCTGTGCACGTGCATTTGTTGCTGCTGTAAAGTAATCTGCACTTTTTTGCGAAATTTCGTGCCCCCTCACCAAACAATATGCTGTGTCCAAAAACTGGAAAATATTCTCTTCGGAGGACACATTCCAAGGTAGGAAGGCATCAAGCACGTTCAAATTCAATGTCAGCTTCACTTCCTGTCTCCTGAGATGCCAATTTTTGAAGGAAGCATAGACGTCATTTATAAAGTCTTTACTGTTCTTTAAATTGTATTATTTTACGCAATGAAACATAAAGACGAGATGTCAGTCATCTGCCTCACTTCACATGATGGAAATGCCTTTTGCCTTGCACAAAAAAAATGGAATTTATTCGGTATAGTACTGAGTTTACTTTAATTTGATGTTCTCTATATGTTCTCTAATGCCAGTACTGTTTGTTTACGGGCAGTTTTCGGAGTCAGTCATGGCATCTTTTAGCTACGAGTGAAACACGATACCGCGGTCTGAAGTTTGAAGTTACCTGCCGAACAGCAGCCCTTTGTCCATGTGTTCTTGCTTAAAAATAAATGTTCATTCTTTTGATTATTGCTGTTGCCTCTAGTAATTCTGTGTGTGTTTTTTATAAGTTCCAGTCTATAAGCCAGCAATGTAATAATTTTTAAACAATAGTTGACCTATTAAAATAACCCCGCATGTTTGGTATAGACATTTAACCCAACCAACTGGCTCAAAATAACCCAGCATGTGTTCTGCTTAATATTTACCCAAATAACCCAAGTTGGATAGTTTTTAACCAAACTTTTTTATGAGTGCAGTTACCCAGCCGTGCGGGCATATTGGAGATACTTGGATGTAAACAACAGCATGGATTGCACAGTTAATACTGACTTATAAGAACCTATTAAACAGGAAAGGGTGCAATATTTTTTTAATTGTGGTAAAGATACGTACAATCAGTATTTATTAAGGCCTAATATTTCACCTACCTGACCGGAAATTATAAGAACAAACATGAATGTTGTCAAGATTCTTGCCCTGGAAATCCTGGTTCAGTTTGGCCAGCCACAAATGCCCTTTTTCCTCAGACAGTTTTTGCACCCTTGATTTGTTATAACTTTTGGCAGTCTATAGTACTCCAAATGTTTTCAAGGATTTTTTTCCCTGTACAACTGATTAGTACAGCCCAAAACATTAAAATAATAAGCACAATTTGCGAGTTCCATTTGGTTCAGTGGCATTGTTACGTTCAGCGCCACCAATATGGCTTATTGATGACATTTCGTAACATATTACAGTAATTAAATATTCGCCTAATTAATACCAAATCTTGCTCTATTTTGTTGTAGATCATTAAATCGCTAGGCTGCCTCAGAAACCTGTCTGAAATCAATTTTGTGAGGTGCCTTTGTGCACAAAGCTGCCTGCAAAGTCATTACCTAAAAAGCAAGTCAACTGCCTAAGTTTTCGGATGGAGCCATTCATTCTCCCACAAAACTCATCACTTATTAGAAGTCAGTGATACAGATACAGTTGCTTTAACTGTATTTTAATGTAAAATTACATAATGTCCCATTATATACAGTTTTTCACAATATAGAGTAAAATAACTTATTAACCAATTAATAGGTTTTTATTCATACTTTGTTTGAAGTCTTTTACCATTAAAATTACAAACATTTTTTATAGTGTGGCATGAAACTGGAGGCAGTCCATCCTAACTTGGTGGAATGGTGGAACGGAGCTTTCTTGTAGTTTTTAAAATACTATTCTTTAAAAAGCTGAAATAGTATATGACATCACAGAGAAAAGGAAAGGTGCATGTGTGTCAGTGCTGAGAGAGAGAGTGCACTCTTTGTTCATTGTGAAGTCATCTGCAGCACTTAACACATACTTGAAGGCCAAGGCTGTGGTGCTGTCCATGAGCACTTTCATTCACAGTGTTCGTTGCTTTGGTGATGATGAATGAGGTTTATGCTTGAACTAATATCTTGACTTTACAGCGTCAAAAGTGTTTTAGTCAGGGGCAGGTGGCCTGGCGTGCTGCTCTGGTCAGCCTCTGGCCAGGCCTTTCTACAGCTCTGATGGATGAGGTGGTGGATCAGCGGCTCTGCTGAAGTGCTCTGGCACCAGTTTCTCTCCAAACACGCAGATGCGATTTGCCTGACACTGTGTTTTCTTAGAAGGTGCGGCACGATGGGGCGTATCGAAGAGGAGGTAGCTACAACTGCCAGGGCTTGTGTGTAGCCAAAATATGAGATTAGTTTCTGATTAGTGTGGCAGGTCACTCAGAACGTGATAGAAATATGTATATTCTGGTATAGTATAAAAATGGCATGATTTCCACAAGATTCTTCTGCAAGAAGTTTTTTTTTTTTTAATTTGAATTTGAATTTGTACATAGAACAAAGATTTTTGGAATGCTATTTTAGTCTTCTATTTTTGTCAAACTTTTACATTTAATTCAGTGTGTTACTTGCAGTTTCTTTTTAATTATTTGTGAAATACTAGCTATTTCTGAGTGAAAATGATTTAAAATTAAATCCTACACCATTTTCTTTCAGCGTAGCCCTGCTCTTTATAACTTTAAATAAATGTTGCCTGTAAGTGTGTACTTAAGAAGCTTCTACAATAGTGTGCAAAAGCCTCCAGATCACTGACAATCTTTGGTTTGCATGTTGCCACTGCTCTCTTCAAATCCCACCAAAGCGTTTTAATAAGACAGGCCACTTAAGAACAATTTGGGACCAATCCCTAAATCAGGTTTGGGTAGATTAAATGTATACGTGGGTTTATTGCCTTGCTGGAAAGTCCAGTGATCAAAAGTTTTAGCATATGCACAGAAGAAACCATATTCTCTGCCAAAACGGCCTGATTTTAAAAGAATCCATGATGTACTTTATACAGTCAAGATTTCCACTTCCTGCAGCAGTTACAGTAAGGAACCCATAACAAGACTGGGCCATCTCCATGTTTGACTGTGGCAATGGTGTTTTTGCTTTTTTTTTTGCACCAGGCACTGGTCAGTACATCCAAAAATTTCCATTTTGGTGTCATTACTCCTTAAAACATTCTTCCAGAACTTCACAGGTCTGTCCAAATTAATTTTAGCATATTTAAATCAGCCTTTTATATTTTCGGGACTTGAAGGTCATGCTTGTTTAGTGTTCTTCTTATAGTTTGTATTGAAATGTTTTTTCCTTCTTTCATCAGTTCATCTTGCAAGTCTCTGGCAGTGTACCAAGGTATTTCTCAGTTGCTCTCATCAAACATCTTATTCCCCTTGATGAAACTGGGCTTTTTCTTCGCAGCTTCGGAACAGCTTTTTGTGGTACAATACATTTTAAACTCATAAATGATGTTGCCAGCTGTGTCTCTAGAAACTTTTAGTGTCTTGTAAATGTTCTTGTAGCCTTAGACTTTTTTTTTTAATATTTTTAATCAGCTTCTCTAGAGCTTTTGTAATAGCACATTTTTATGGCCATTTTGTTAACTTTAGAAAGTGAATGGGCTAAAAAATAACTTTTTTTTTGTGCAACAGCTCAGGATAATTAGGCGTTGTTATAGAGTTTCCAAAGGATTAATTGTGTTTTAACACAATTTGGTATACCCTACCATGCTAATAATGGACCTAAAACAGCAATGTTGAATAGGGGTTGAATAATTACGACATACATAAATATATAATACATACAAATACATACATTTTTTGAATTTAGTTGATCATTTTGGGAGGTTCAAAGGGCCATTGGGGACAAGGAGACCTCCAGGGAAAATGTATCCCAGCTGCCACGGTCCTGAGTTTTGGACTCATTTTATGAAAACACCAGCATCCAGCGATCCAACCTGTAGATCCACTGATTTTAATTAATTAGCTGAGAAAATTAGCATTCAGTTAATATTTAATATAGCACTACATGTGTGAGCGATGTGGGTGTGATGGTTGGTGAGGAGAGGCGTTTTATAGGTATATACTTTGGCAGCAGTGTGGGAGACAGGTGGCGGTAGGTTATTTCAATAATAAGTAATAATATCATCAGCTCTCTCTCAGCCCGGGGAAACACGTGCTGATGCAGGGTGTCAAGGTATCCCAGCATGCTTTGAGGTTGTAAAAATAGCCCCTCCACAGCTGTGCGCTTCGGAAGAGCTATAGCCACTCAGTATCAACAGACAAAATACAAAATACTGATGAGCTTCACAGTATTGTACAAGTCTGTTCGCAAAACATTGCTTTTTCCACCGCTATAAATATCTTAATATACTGGATAATATGTTAAAATCACTTTAAAGACAGTAATCATATTAGCTGGTTTTATTATTTATTTTATTATTTAGGTTTCTTTTGTTTTTGCGTCTTACTAAATGTTGACATTTTGAAAAACCTGAAAAACTGGCAATTTTATTTAAGGATTTTAATCTATAATATTACATTTAATTTGACCACATTTTACACTTTTTTTGTGTGTGTGGTTTGCAATCTTTTTCTCATAAAAACATCACATCCTGCATGATACAAGTACAAAAATATGTCTAATATCAACATTTTGAAATATAAAAAGTAATCTGAAATGTAATCATGTGTATTATTATATTCTAATGGGCATCATGTACATCATTTATATTTGATTTAATTTATATTCAGTTTAATTAACATAATATAATTCATATACATCATTAATAAATTTGAAATGGCTGAACCTCTGGTCTAAAATTGAAGGAAATGCTTTCATAGAGTATATCTATTTTTGAGTTCAAAAGAGATATAAAGGTCCTGAATGACTTGATTTACCCTTGTGGGGTGGCCACAGTAAAATGACTGATGGCATGCTAGTTTCAGAACCTTTGCAATATTTTTCCACTGGGAGGCACCATTATCTGTGTCTTGAGCAAAGCTGCTGCATGGTTTTATTATCTGCGTTCATCTGAAGGGCGGCACACACACAGCCAACTGGAGACCTGCCCCTAGAGCTGCTCCTGAAGGCAACACGCATGCTGAACACAACAAGGGCACACACACACTCATTCCCTCTCTAGAAACCTCCTGAGGTCCTAATAAATCTGTGTATGTGAAATTGACTGAAATGATGCTCTAGGGTTAGAACTTTAACTAGTGCTGATATGTGATTTCTCTAGCATGTTACCTAAATACCACCACTTATTATTTTTTTTAAATATAGAAACATATTAGTACTTTATGCATTATAATACTGCATTATATATTGCTCTGTTTTAAAACACTGGCTCTAAACAGTATTTGTACACTTAAAGCATTCAAAAATATTTCAAGAAGCTGCAGGAACTTTTCTGAGGACTAATCTATTGTCATTTTACACTCATTTTACAAATAAGGAACAAATAAAGTAACGATTTAAGAAGAAAAAACAAATCAATATGGTTTCCCACGCATTCTCAGAAAAAAAGGTACAAAAGCTGTCACTGGGATAGTACCCTTTTAAGAGGTACTTACTAATTTGTACACATTCAGTACTAATTTGGCCCTTTAAACTACTAATATGCACCCCTTAAGGGTAAATAAGGTACATATGTGTACCTTTTGAAAGGGTAATGTCCCAGTGACAGCTTTTTGTACTTTTTTTTTGTTTTGTTTGTTTTTTTTGAGAGTGTGAGAAGTAAAACTTGGCAAAGAAAAACAAATTAACAATACATTTTCTGACAACAATTTTGCTTTTTTGCTTCTCAAGTAAGAGTGAAAAACCTAATTAGAGTTAGAGTTAATACAACTGAGACATTGTATAATAATATTTACAGTGTTAGGGAGTAACTAGTTACATGTAATGTAATTACAAAATAAATGTAATCTGTTACAGTTACTGAGAAAAAATGTGATTAAATTACAAATACATAAGAAATTGTTAATGATTACAAAGGGGGTTACATCTGAATATTTTCACACACATACAGATTTGATTGATTTCTTTTCTCCATATTGAAAGGACTGCTCTAATTTTTCACCATTATTTCAGGAGTTAAGGACGCATAATAGGACAAATTCGTATTTGATAACTATTTTATTTATATGCTTTTTTCCCCCCAAAGCATTGTTAGATGCCGGTGTTTCCTGTAATAGCTGAAGATTTCATTTCAAAGCAGTATCATATAACTGTATTTAACCTTAGAACAATCTCAAAATAAAAAGAGGTGCTAAAATTTGATTTGTTAAACTTTGTTATTTAAAATTAAATTATTATAATCTTAATTCAAGTCATGAAGGATTTTGAAAGTCTGAAAGTAATTAGTGTTTAGTACTACTCTAAGGTTAACAATCCCAGATTTAAATGTTTGAAAATGAAACATGTTGAAAACGTGTGTTCGAAATTTAGAAAAGTAATCAAAAAGTAATCAAATATAATCAGTTACATTACTTTAATAAAGTAACTGAAGTAGTTCCACTATGTATTACATTTATATAGGGTAACTTGTAAACCTTAAATTTCCAAAGTAACCTTCATAACACTGAATATTTATTTATTTATTTACTTATTGACATATCGTTTTACTTGATTTGCCTTTTATAAATTATTTTTCTCTATGTTCATATTCTGTTTAAATACATCAAAGACCAAACAAAACAGCATTATCACTGACAGGTATTTTGTGTTAAAACTATCTGGCCTTTAAGTGAAGTGATCAGAGGAAGATTTATAAGCCTAAAATGTAATACCTATAAAATTGTGACCTTCTTCCCCTCCCTCCAGAACCCATCCTGTTGGTGCAGACTTGCATTTTTAATTATCTGCGTATCTCTGCTTCATTCCGTCCATGCAATGGGCTAAAAAGTTAGGTGACACCTTACAGTTTCCATACATATGTAGAATAATTTAGTGTTTCACTTCAACAAGGAGGACGTTTTGTTTAAATTCGCCCCCAAAATTACAATGAAGCAATTAAAATAAATCTTCACTTGCACTTCCATTAACCCTGGCTGGTTTTGCGTTTCACTGCCAGAGACCCAGCGGATTTGGCCTTTCCCTGATTTATGTTGTCTTCCTCCAGAAATCAGAGAGAAAAACACGCCCAAAGATTTTTTCTTTTTTTTTTTTTTTTTGGGATGTGGGGGAGGGGGAGGCATAGATAAAGTCCTCATGTGTTTTTTGCTCTAAGGAAAAATAATACATTTTCCACATCTATTAGAGCATGCTATAAATCTCACACACCTAGCAAAAGCCTTCAAGGGAATACGTAAGAGACAAAGGCGGAATGTTATATTTCATGTTCAGAGTCTCTGCTGTATATGGAAATATATTTATGTAATGTCAACATATAGAGTAGTGTTTTCTGGAGGAATGTTGAGATGTGATAAAGGAGTTATAGCTGTAGGTCATTGTACAGCCTGCAGAAGACATGTTAGGAAGTCACCATAAAACATATCCTAAGACTTTCAATTATAAAAGTTTCCTTTCCTTTCCAACATAAACACTGAACATGAAGTGCAGGTCAATCTGAGAACACCAGGAGCCCAATTCAAAACTATGAGATTCAAACGATTCCAGTGACTTTCTTTGTAATATTATCTGTTAGGAAGTAGTCAAACTAGATGATGCGTCAAACTAGATGATGATTACTTGATGATAGAAGACATGACATTTTTGGAATCTAATAATTGTTTCTCATTGTTTTAATAATACAGACAAGAAGTTGTATTTTTATTTTATTTTTAAATTTTAAAAATGTTATTTCATTAAATTTTTTGTTTATTTAATATATTTTCTATAGTCTATATTGCCACTTTTATTTTAGTATTTTATTTTATTTTATTTTATTATTTTTAAACAGTACATTTAAGTCAATGTGTGTGTTTTCAGGGAATTTAACCCATAATCTCCGGTTACTAGCACCATGTACTACCAGTTACATGTCATACAATGTATTACATGTATATTTAATAATAATAATAATAACAATAATAAATGGCTTATTAAAAGACTGAAATTCTTGGAGAGAACAAAAACATTTACATAGGAATGTTGAAGCAGTTTTATATTAAACAAGTCCTAATATTTGAAAAACGATTAAAAGTGTGGAAGAAATGCAGTAAGCTGTTTTTTTTTTTTTTTACTTCATGCTTATATAATATAATATTTTTATAATTATTAAATCAAAACTTGTGTTGAAAAATGTATAAATGTATAAACATTTCCCAAAACATGAAACCAGTATGAATACAGATCAGATAAACAATAAAGACTATATTTCTAAGAGCTAAACACATGAATTTCTGTTAAACAATACTTTTGATTACGTAAGTAAAATGGGTTCACTTTAGATGTTCCATGTTAACTTTGGATAGACCGTGATGTGTTTTGGTTGAGACTGAGGCTAGTCAGTGTACACTGAGGCTGTGGAGAATCCAAGCACACATCGGTCAGGACTGAAATCATAATCCTCCAGTAAAGAGAAAACAAAGCAAAACTAGAATTATCAAATATCTGGCTTCTAATGCTAATGTGGACAAATAATGAGCTGAATGTTCATAACAATTCTCCATTAGTTTTCTTTTAAGCCCTTCGCACTGATCTCTAAACAAATATGTTCTTAGTTCTTTCGGCTCAGATAACGAGGAAATGAGATCATTTGTGCTAGCGGCTATTTGACCGAGCTACATTTTAAGAAACGGAGCATATGTGTGTGTTTGTGTGTCTCTGTCTGCTGGTGCACACATTCTTCATGAGAAATTAGAAACCTACAGTGCTTACTTTAACAGGTCAGTACTTGGTCTATATAGATAAGTGCATGGGCCTGCCTTGCTCTGGGCCAAAGCTCAGCAGATCTACTGAATTAAACCCCATGACAACATGAACTTATTTATTTATTTTTTTTTTTTGCCTTTAAAGAGAGTTCACCAAAAATGAACATTTTGTAATTATCTGCAATCTCAGGTTATTTCAAATTGTACAAAAAAGTAAATAATAACAAATGTAGTTTGATTTTTGAAGCCATTTGGCATTGTGTGACGAACAGACCAAATCTGTAATTATTTGATAACCTTCCTTTTGCCAAAGCCCTGGTGTACAAATTCAAATGGGCTACAAAAAGGGCAGACTGATGAACCAGAGCCAATGTATGATATTATTGTGGCCTTTGGAAGGGATAAATGCCGCAGTTATGAGTTCTGAGCACATGAACAATCAAGCAAAGTCGTATTTACATTGGAAAAAGAGGGAATTAAAGATGAGACACAAGTTGTAACACTGGAAGTGTCATGTCGATTTGGAGAGCAAAGTCTGTAGTGAATTTTAATTTTACATGCTCAACTTAAATCATTTTAGAGGTGTGATGTACAGAAAGCTTATAGTCAAAAAAATAAAAGGTTCAATCACTTTTCACAGTGAGTTTATTGCTTCATGAAAACATTCTACTTAAATATCATGAATAAATATATGATAGAAATGATTAATTTTCATCATTGTGAATTAATATGGTGACCACAAAACCAATCACTGAATAAATAAGCTTTCCATTGATGTATGGTTTGTTAGATTAGGACAATATTTGGCCAAGATACAACTACCTGAAACTCTAATCTGAGGGTGCAAAAAAAAATACAAATAAAAATAATAATAATAATAAAATAAAATTCAAAAGAAAAATTGCCTGTAAAGTTGGCCAAATGAAGTTTTTAGCAATGCATATTACTAATCAAAAAATAAGTTCTGATATACTGTATTTATGGTAGGAAATTTACAAAATATCTTCATGGAACATGATCTTTACTTAATATCCTAATTATTTTTGCCATAAAAGAAAAATGAATAATTTTGACCCATAAAATGTATATTTGGCTATTGCTACAAATATACCCGAGCTACTTAAGAGTGGTTTTGTGGTCCAGGGTCACATATGGCAATTTAGGTTTATTGTTCACAATACGCTGTATATCTGTGTTATGTTTCTGAATGAATGTGTTACATGTAATAAAATGAATAATAACTGAAGAACTTTGCAACATTGATACTGCTATTTTCTTGTTTATTACTGTTTATTGTTTATTACTATTACAGAAAATGGCTAAAATGCTACGATATTGTGTGCCCTGATGGCTTTTATAATCAGTGTTGCCAAATGACTTCAATGAAAAGTAGCTAAATGTCGCTAGATGACATCATGGGCTAATTAGCATATCCATGAAGTCATCCGCCCTTTACATGTGTTTCCTTTTTACACAGCCTATTTTAACACAGCCAAATTCGCAATAAAACTGTTCTCATTTACATATTTTTCTGTTTCTGTTGTGCATTAAGAATATAAGCAGTCACTTTCATTCGGCTGCTCTGCACTGCTAAAATCCAGATTTCGTCAGACAAAATCAACATACACATAAGTTAAGAACAACAGCAGTGCTGTGATTTCAGCTTTATTTACATATGAAAAGACAATTAGAGAATACAGGTAAAATTACAAATGACAGAATGTCTGCCTTGTTTATTTTGTTTGTTTGTTAATCACATAAAGAACAAATTAAAAAGGCAAATATGTTTAAGTAATGCCAAAAATAGTCTCAAAAAATTAGAAGTCGCAGCAACAATGAGAAATTTGTTCAATTTGGTGATGCAGTGTTCATCAACAAAATTAAATTAGTTCATGGAACAAAATCAGCATATTTGTTTGGCCTAATTTTAATTCTCTGCTGCAATATTACCTTTACGTCCCACTTTAATGGGATGTCTCATAATGCTAAAGGTTGTATAATCTTTGTGCACTTGAGAATAATACTTGCTTCTCCTTTAAATGAATCAGAGAGGAGCTCTGTTGAGCGCTGTCAGTTAGCTATGTACTGGCACTGTCTCATTGGATCAGCACAGAGAGATTCCAGGCATTTTTAATGGATTATACATTAAACAAAGTGAAGATGAGTTACGTTTTCAAACATGAAACGCTCCGAGTCTCCTGTGCGTGCTGGATGAGCTTTAGAAGTTGTGATGCTCAGATTACACATTCCCTTGCTCATCAGAAAAGAGCATCGAAAGACCAAGGACTTATCTCTCTTTCATGCACGTATGAATGAACAATCTGTGCAGGTCTTCCTCCTCGACTCTTTGTACTGAGGAATCAGATACATCTCAGACAAATAAGAGGAGCCCCCTCAGTCCCCTCTCTGTGCCCTGGTATCCTCCCTCTCGCCCTACAGTCGCTCCATTCTTCTGCGGGCCTGTCTAAAGCGCGGTCCTGCCGCAGGCTTCAATGGGCGGCAGTGATGGGGCTGAAGCTCTACGCTTTAATAAGGCCTGTCTGTCAGCGCTGGATTCCAGCGGTCACACAACCCCACCCTAATCCTGCCAGTCATCTCTCTCTCTTTCCCTCTCTCTCATTTCTCAGAAACATGTCAGTTGTTTATGATTTCGCCTGGTCAGTATAGCAGATGAACTTCCCAATGGGATACCGAGGGCATTTAAGAAATTTAAGAAATAGGAAATCCGTTCTTTTGCCTACTGAAAATAATAATAGCTAAAAAACAAAGACTCATGATTTGGTGATTTGGAAAAAAGAGTGTGCACATTTAAATTTGTCCTTTTGTGTCTCACAGGGGAAAAAAAAGTTGTATAAAGTAACATAAAAGAACAACATAAAATTCAGTATTTTTATTTTAATAATGACATCTTTGGGTGAAGTATTACTGTAGAAACACAAATTCTGTTTGTCTCAGATAGCGTTCAAGATGTCCATTTAATGTGTTCATTTTTAAAAGACGCCGATTGCATCTGTAATACATTGCAGAGAAGCAGCTGTTGGATGGACAAAATTCAGTGGACATATTCACATTTATGATTTGCAATATATTGTGAATACAGGATTTAAGATGTTTATCAGATGTTTGTACGATTTTTTAAATAGAATACAATGGTTTCCAGATGCACCCTTTCACAGGCGCCTTGATAACGTACTTGTTTTATTGTCTTCTTTAGCTTTTTTTAAACGTCTTCAAATAGACTACAGACTGGCATAGCTTAAATTACTTCTTTGCAATTGGTTTACAGTAACAAAGTTATCACTTGGAAGTACCCACCCTGTTTCAAACTTTTTTATTTGATCCAGGCAGAAGCAGCAATACCAGTGGTATTCACTTAGAAAATCTTATCAGCCACAAAAGGGTCCTGGGAACTCCAAGTATAAGATTTACACATGATAGTATCATCCCTAACAATCTTCTCAAAATGTAAAATGCAAAAAAAAAAAGAAGAAGGAGAGCACGAGAGGGAGAGAAAGAGAGAGCTGATATATCCTAGGGGTGACTTAAGATGATGTGTGATGTGTGATGTGTTTGTACTTTCTTGGTTTTCTAACAGTCACTTGATCTGGCATGGTTTGGTGTGGGTTTGTAGGCCCTGCTGATTCACTAACTATGTGATATTCAGTATTCCACAGCGTGTGTCTGAACCTGTGCACTGAAAGAGTGAACACACAGGTGTGTCAGGTGCTCATCCCTCTTCAGAATAGGATACATCACTCCTGTGGCTAACCACAGGAAACATGTGCTAACTTGGCGTAGATAAACTAAACGTTCTGACAGAGGATGTGAGACATGAATGAATCATCACCCTTTCCCTGATCTCATTCAGGTATCACAGAGAAGTCGCCTCTAGAGGTAGTAGAATATATAGACAAAGCATCTACAGCTAAACAACTCATATGGCGGGTTATGAAAGGAAATCCCGCCTCTGTTAAAAGAACAATTTTTTTTTTTTAATTGGTAAATGCAGCACTATGTCATATTTCTCTCGAACACACAAGTTCATTAGCTAGAATATTCTGGAAAATAGAGTCTTACTGTAATTTAAACTCAAGAAAACAATTTAATAATGCTCTTTTTGTGATTTTGATTTTGATTAGTGAATTGACCTTTTTTTAAATTCAGTTTTCAGTGTTTTTTAAGTAGATGGGACCTGTAGGTTGTGACTTGCATTGTTGCATGTCTATTTCCAAGACAGGAAACAGCTGCCTCTGGGTGTTGCCAAGATAGAAGCCAAATGAACTGACTTGACTTAAAGGAACATTGTCGCCTCCCTTTATTTTAGCACTGTACCAGATATCAATCTGGAAATATTGTTGACTTAACATGGAGATCTTGGGCCAGTTTTTCTAACAGTTTGCGCTGGCATAAACCATCTTTTGGCGTTAAAATTGTACTGGCAGGTTTTACTAAAGAAGTGCAGTGAAGAATTAGAGCTGAAAAAGGCATGTTGGTAGCAATAGCCTTGTGGTCAGTGTGCTGACATATAGTGCACATGTGCTTGTGGTGACCTGAGTTCGATTCCTGTCTCGAGGTCCTTTGCCAATCCTGCTCTCCTTTTTCTCTGCCCAGTACTGTCCTGTCCATTAAAGGCACAAAAGCCCAAAAAAGAGGCGTAGACACAGTTTTTTTGGACCTGACCTTATTTAATATGCATTTGTAGGAGTTTCCCTTTCAGAAGCAAAATTTATGGGAGGTGGGTATTTAAATAAATCACGCAACGCATTTTACTAACATTTGTGCTCATCAAATTACTGGCATTTGCGCCAATATTTAACGTCCTAAAAAAGTCTTAAACTATTTTGCACTTGAAATGGCTTGCAGTTATTGTTGCTAGGAGGAGGCACCACAGTGAACAGAGAGCGTGTGGTAGAAAGGAGAGAATTTTTTTCCATACGTATTAATTTATTTAGAATGCCAGAAGAACACATTATTTGAACATATTGTTTGCCAAGCCATATTATTTTTAATTTGCTTCGAGAAATAAAAGACGACTTGGAACCCTCAACTAGGAGTCAAAACTTCTAGCAAACCTTCATTTTTCAAGTACTGTGCCTTCTTTATTTCTTTATTCTTTATTTGTAACTAAGCTAATTTGTGCTGAGCTTGATATATAGCATTAGTCGATATGTATATATTTAATTTGCACATTGTTAGTAAATTACCTGCAGAAATTTCCCCTCCCATCGGCACTGTTTTGGAATTGCGCTTTTACGATAATTTGCCCTGTTTAGTAAAACTGGCCTCTTGTTGGTTAAGTTAGTCAACAATCCTCATAGGGACACTGGCACACCTGCAGACCCACATTGTAAAAATTAAAATATACAAGGCACATTTTGGTTTCCCATACTGACACACTGATGAAACCCTCTTGAGAACCCCTATGAACCCTCAAAAGTACTCCCTAAATTTTCAATATATACTTCAAGTGCCTTAAAATCCTATCTCTTGTTATCAGGTTACTGTTGACAGTCTTTAGAGTTTGTACAGGAACTCATGGGTTCTAAGTACTTTAAGAACTGTCATTGTTGCAAAGATCCTGTGCAGTTCTCCAAAGGTTTCTGTCGGTGTGGCAATTTGACAAACCCTAAATGGTGCCCAAGTACCTTTTAATTTAACAGTGCATGCTGAGAGTCACCATCCAGAACAAAACAGATGCTGGCAACTAAATATGCTGGTATTTTCTGCAGGTAGTTTGAGCCACTAGAAGCTCCAAACCCTTATAACCAAGGCCAAGGGGACGCACTTGACCAATGCCAGACTTGGCCCCTACCATTTCAACCTCTATTCACTTCGCCAACTGTCGATGTACCCAGCGAACAGCTATAACTAAAGTCTCACAGCTATACCTCTGCCAATATTCCTGGCTTTGACACCACAGAGCCTTCAAAACGTTGCTCCCACAACTATATATGTCACTTCTAGTGTTCCATGTCAGTGGTTTGCAGTGGCAGGACAGTGTGGACATGATTTGAGGTTGGGTAAGTCTGGAGTCATGGTGTGGTGTAAGCGATGTGATTTCACAACCAAGTCCTACCCGTAGGGAAGGATATCTAACAAAGTACATTCCCCTCTATACCTCTGGCACCCAGTCAGTCCTCAGAGTAATTGAAATGCGAGGAGGGCTTGGTGGTTAATTAATGACGTTCATTAGGCTGCCTCTAACTGTTACCATTAACCTTCACAAACAGAGGGACAGCAAGTCTCTCTGCTCCCATAATTCCCTGCATTCTCAGAGTCAACCAGACACATGCTTTCCTGTGGAAATGCAGTCTGCCCCCTAAAATAGTTCCACTCCAGATGGACTTTCACTCAGCTAAATGCCACTGAATCGGCTGCTTAAAGGTTTGAGGTTAATTTACACCATTGCATATCATATCAGAGCTTTTAATATGATTTACACAGCGCAATGCGCTTTAGACTTTTCTCTATTTTGAGGGCAGGAAAACACAGGGTGAGGAAAAAGGGAGAAATTTATTCGGGCCTCGGCACACCAAGCCGAGCACTTAGTGTTCATTTATCATCACCGTCTGCACGGTAGCTGTCACATATGCATTTAGTTTTGGAATGTACCTTTGCAGTTTTGCATGGGGAGTCTATTTGTCACACTCATTAGCACTCTGCATTCATCTCCCTGTGGTCAGTTTAATGTACAGTGTGGTTGTGGCAGCACGTCATTTTGCCTGCATTAGTTATCAGCAGCAGACTAAAGCCCTATTTCTCACCACAGCCACCAGCACAAGCCACTGCATCAATCTAATGCTTTGAAATGCTGCACATTTTCCAGGCCACAATGGGGCAGACTGAAGAAACAGTGGGCTGAAATATTATGATGTCACCTTGTCCACACGCACATCCATTTGTAAGTATTTTTATAATGACAACTGAGATGAATGAAAGATCATTGGAAAGAAAACTGAAAAATATAGCTTGCTTACTTGATGGCTGTAAATAGTTAGATGGCTAGCCAGCTAGCTAGCTAGATATATAGACAGAGTTAGCTATTGCTGCTGATATATTAACTGTTGGTACTGGCTAGGCTATAAGGTTTATAAGGATCAAGTCAGCATTAGTTTTAAGGTAAAAGTTAGGTCAAGTTTATCATTGTCATTTTCATCACAATCAGCAGGGCTCATATTGCAATGTACGGCTTGTTGGGGCTTATGAAATATTTCACATGACAGCATTGAAATGTATATTGTTTTTGTCGCTTTGGTGGTGGCATTTTTAGCTTTGTCTAAATAAAAACACAATGCCAACAATGGACCGTCTTAAAGCTAATAAAACACACCGTATTCAAACCCTTTTTCCTATTATCAATCTGTCCCTGAATCTTTTATATATCTGCCTAATACTAACAGTGATTTAACATATTTGCAATGTGCTAAAAATAAGTCAGGTTACACTACTGCTTAAGCATTCATTTTAACGAGATGGAAACCAATGCATTATGGAATCAAGTGCACAAATACAGCTCCACCACACTTTTTACAAATTAAGGAAATAACTCACATTCAGGCATATAGGAAATCACTCACTGTAGACACAGTGTCAAACACACAGCGCAGATCAGTATTGACACAGGTTGGTTAGAGGGTCACTCAGGTAAACAAATCCACTTCGCACTAATGCTTCAGCTGGCAGGTGCGATAGCTGCGAAACTGTTTGGAGCATTTTTAGTTTTTTTTTTTCATATTTAGACTTTTCAATTTCCCATCTATAATAAACTTAAGAAAACTGTGTAATGCACTTTAGTTCATAAGAACTTAATATAAAAAAGCCTGTCAATATAATTGTTTATCATGCAAAGAGAACAACTGAGATTTTAGGACTTGTTGCGTCAAGCTCATCCGAGTTTTTCTACAAAATGTGAGAAATGTCATTACCATCACATTCAATATCAAAAATTCACACCATCACACAAAATCCACAAGGGCAAGATCAGATCTGTATTCCAAATGAAACATAGTTTGACAGAGTTTTGATTTTCCAGATTAAGTTTTAAAAAGTGTCTTTAATGTTAAAGGTCCCCCTAGTTTTGAGAATAAATGTTCAGTCAGTCAGGGCTCAAACTAAACAAGACTTGTTTTAACCAAAACGAGAGTTGATTTGTTTAGCTAAGTGTATGTGATGATTTTCATGGGGTGGTAGATTTTAAGTGTTGTCTCATTCTCACAAACTCTCGACCTTTTAACACCCTCTCAGTAGCGTCAACAGCTGCCATGCTCTGTGGAACTATGACATGCCTGTGTGTGCATGCGAATGTGAAGATTCCACATGTGCCAGAGCGTTTGATTATGCTGTTCCTGTTGGTTTGATCTCCTGTCACTGTCAGGAAGCTGTGTTGATTTTAACAAGTCAGACTTGTAAATCACTGTTGAGATATGGGCTCTGCTTCACCCTGCACCCCCTACCCCTCTCCCCGTTCTTTATTTCAGGCTCTTTCAGTGGATTGGTGGTTTAATACCTGTAGCAAGTAAAGACATGAAAACTCATTCCAATGGGTGAAGGTATGACAGAATGCAAGAAAAAGAGAGAAAGAACACCAATTCCAAAGCCTAGTCTTACTATTTAATGCCTACATAAGCAGCTGCCTTCTAAGGGGGGCTTGTGAGGGGAGAAAAGCCTTCTGTGAGAAGAGAGGTATGTTTAGTATTTAACAATAGCAATGACAAAGAGCTATTATCTTCTGGCCTTATTCCATGCTTAATGTGTTCACATGCATTTTAAAACACAAATTAAAACTTAAACCAATGTTTTGAATCACACCAGTCTGGTGTTTGCAAAGTTGGATTAGATAAAGGCACCTAGATAATCCCTTGTGTAGCTCGGCTTCATCCGAAAATGTATACATGCTAATCAATCCCAGGCTCGTTGGAAATATGTGCCTTCAGCAACATTTCTGCAAAATGATTATGTTGCTTATTGCACATTTTGCAACACTTGTCTATGTCAGTGCACTCTTGAAAATGTCTAAATGGTTTCATAAAGAACCTTGAACATCTGAAGAACCTTTCTGTTTCACAAAAGGTTCTTTGTGGTGACAGAAGGTTTTTCAGATTATAATACGGTAAGAAAGAGATGGTTCTTTAAAGAACCTTTGACTGAATGGTTCTTTGTGGAACCAAAAGCTATGGCACTGCTGTGAAGAACCTTTTAAAACATCTCTATTTTAAAGAGTGTGGCTATAAAAGTGTGTTAAATTCTCCTCAAAACAGATCATGTGAAAGTGGCAATGGTTTATTACACTGGTTGTTGTACGCATCAATGTAGTTTGAAAATGAAATGTCAGATTAGTGGCACTTAATTATTAATGTCTGATCTCGTTAGCTTGCTTCTACGAGGTTTTGAGCTCTTTTATCATGAGTCATGACTGTTTCTTAAAATTTGTACCTGAGTGCTGCACATCAGAGCACTGTGCAGCGCTGTACCGGGTGAGCTACTGTGCAAGTTTACTATTTTAGTAGTATATTGATTATGTGATACAAATGTGAAAATGCATTCATTTATAAATCATGCACCAGTTTTGAGGTCATAAAAAAATATTTAAAAAAAAAGAAAATATGTTTTTATTTAACGGTAATCTGCCCCGTAGGCATCTACCGTTCGAAAGAGATTTGTGTACATATCACAAAAGTTTGAAAATTAAAAGTCAGATTAGTGACACTAAATTATTAATGCTCAATCATGTCATCTTGCTTCTAAAAGTTTTAAGCTCTTTTATCATGAGTCATGTCTCACAAACTCGTACCTGAGTGCTGCACATCACAAGTGCAGTGCTGTACTGGGTGAGCTACTAAGCAAGTTTACTACATTAGTAAAATGCTGATCATGTGATACAAATGTAAAAAAATTATTCATTTACAAATTATACACCAGTTTTAAGGCCATAACAGTATTGTGCAAGGAACTACAAGAAAATATGTTTTATTAAACAGTAATCTGTAATTTTGTGTGAAAGAAGGCATCTACCGTTTGAAAGAGATTTGTGTACATATCACAGCAGTTTGAAAACTAAATGTCAGATTAGTGGCACTAAATTATTATTGCTCGATCATGTTAGCTTGCTTCTACAAGTTTTTGAGCTCTTTTATCACGAGTCATGTCTCACGTTTACTAGAACTCGTACCTGAGTGCTGCACATCACTAGTGCAGTGCTGTACCCGGTGAGCTACTGAGCAAGTTTACTACATTAGTAGTATGTTGATTATGTGATACAAATGTAAAAATGTATTAATTTATTTGTGACGCAAACACTGTGTAGCCTGCTCACTAGGTTTTGCAGCATACATACAGAATAGTGTTCGCTTCAGATTTGCAGATTTATCTGGTCTAGCCTTGAGAGTGGCATGCTTTTGGGACAGGTGGAGAAAGGCAGCGAAGAGCAGGCAGCTGCCAAATGAGTGAGGAGGTCACGTCTGAACCGCTGCCATAACATGAATGTCAGCCATAAATTCTGCTCCTGCCACTCTCATTTCACACTATGGCCCCTTGCATCTCTTCTCCTCACGCTTTTTCTCTTCCTGCGCAACCCACCGCTGTTTATTTTCAGCCTGCTGCATACTCCAAAGGCCAGTGAAGTAATTATTTCATAAAGTTACACCTTGGCCCCAGCAGATGACTGATCTTGGCGTGCACTTTAAAGGCTGAGGTGTGATCGAGTGTGGCCGGCAGGCAGCCAGGAGAGAATAACATGTCTACATCAAATTGGACGAACGTTCGGCATGGCCAAGTGATGGGAACACCAGCGGGCATCTGACACTGAGACATCCTGCCTCTCAGCCAGGATTAATTAATCAGTTATTGTACAGAAAGGCAACTGCCCATTTTAGCAGCTCTGTTTGCAGTACAAATTAGATCTGTACATAAATGTGAAGAATTTTCAGCCCACACTGGACACACAGTCCTCACATCTTAGGCCCTAAGAGCAATGGGTGTGATCAAAGCGGGAAACTTGTGATATGCTTGCGGTTTGCTCTATGAAGGCTAAAACATGGCAGGATCACTTCCATTTTAGTGCATGGGTTGCATATGAAGCCAGCCAGCAGATAGCAGCAGCTGCTGCGTATTTGTGCCTGGTTCCCTTCCAGTGGCCTCTCTTTGCTCTAACACTGCCTTCCATTCAGTGTTGGATGTGGGATCTCCGACTTCCGACCACAAAGGCCTTGCATTGACTGATGCCCGGAAGTTATGTAAACAGAACGCAAGGCTACTGTTAGCTTTGCAGTTTTGATAATCAAATACGTTCCTTGCAACTTGCATTTGTTTTGCAGTTGTACGAAAACTGTGCAAAAAAAGAAGAAGAAGAAGAAAAAAAAAACGAGTTTAAACTAGCCTAAGATGGTTTGCTAGTCTACTTAGTATAACAGCTAGCTTATGCTGGTCAATCAGGTCTTCAAGGTGGTTTTTAGCAGTCCCCCAGCATGACCAGCTAACAAATGCCCCAAACCCCTTTAAACAACTTGGTTACACCAGCTAACCACCCTAAACCCTTTTATTTGCTTAAAGTAAATGTTTATTATCAACTATGTATTTCTCGCTTGGTGCTGCCATGTTTGCATGACATCATGCATACTAGTGAAATTTAATATATATATATATATATATATATAATTTTTTTTTTTTTGATTTCCACAAAAGCTTCCAAGTTGGACCAACAGACATTCTAATGCACTTTCCTAGTAAGAAGCTAGAAATTCAGACTTTCCGAATTGAATGGAATGTAGCATGTGTGTACACCATGCAGAGCCAGGCTTAGCTTAAAACCACACAACAGCGTGAGGCACTGTTCTAGAAGGATTACATCCAACCCCACAATGCCGTGTGTCTGTGATCCAGAGACATGCAGAATTATGAACTCTTCCCAATGGGACTACATCCCATTTCCTACGGGGGAATCTTACGAGGACGATGCCATTCCAATGGGGCTTTTAAGCTTGGCCACACTCTGGCTCAAATTAGATACGCATACTCGATTTGGTCCTTAAGGAAACATGTCCACTATTGCAACGTCAGCTTGTCACGCATACATGCACAGATCTTATGTCATATGCATTTTCAGATGGTTTTTGATGACAGGACTTCCTCTGCCAGAATACTGATCAGTTGCCTGACGGAGGAAGAAGGAGATGTAACAGACTGGTTTCTTGTCACAACCATTTACAGTATGTTTATATGTTTATCCATAGCAATTTACTTTTTTTTTTTTTTAAGGTAAATGCTTTACATTTCTTTTAATTCTTGCTTTCACTGGGATCTGAAACCATGACCTTTTGTGTTGCTAGGGCCATTCTCTACAGTTTTAACTACATGAAAGTCAAACTCAAACTCAATGGTTCTGTTCCAAACTAGTTCCCTTGCTTGCTTGTAGGCACACTATTGGCTGCTACCTTCTAAGGTAGCTAACCAGATATTCTACACAGGCAACAATTCAATGACTTAGACTGAAAGGTTAGGGAGATGACTTCTTGTCTTTCTATCCCTATAAGCCAATGACTTTTCATGCAGCATTTGCATTTGAAGGTAAATGATTTTAAGTCTGATTTCAGACCAGACTTCTTAGGCAGCATAACAATCTAATGATCTACAACAAAATAGATAGAATTTGGGAATAGTCAGTGAAAATATTTATGTACCAAACTAGTGATTTCTTGCTAGAAATTAAGTAAACAACTGCGCAAAAACATGCATGTATACACAAACTGACCAAGAGCAACTTTCAGATTTTTTTTTCTCAATTCTTTCATTAGACTAGGAACATTAATACATGAATGCTGCTTTCAAAAAAAGTAAGGAAAAAAAAAACGAAACACAAAGGTATCTCAGTAGTGTTGGAAACTCAGAAGCGAAGACCAGGAGACACAGGTATCTTCAGCAGAGTTCTTTATTGAGAATGCGCTGTGCACTGTAAAAAACAATTTGTTGAGTCAACTTAAAATAATTTGTTACCTGGCTGCCTTAAAATTTTAAGGCATCTGGGTTACTTGCCCATCTGTTAAGTTTAGCAAACACAAATATCTAAGTTGTTAGTTAGTACAACTTAATATTTCAAGTTGAATAAACTTATTTTAGTTGACTGAACTTAAAATTTTAAGGCAGCAGGGTAACAAATTATTTTAAGATGACTCAACAAATTGTGTTTTTTATTTTTTACAGTGTGTGGCGCTGCAGTCATCAAAAGTCTAACTAAGGCAGTGACATTGTAGTTTATATACATTTAGGGGGCAGTGCTTCGGACAACCCCAAACAAAGCATGCAAATGAAACATTCAGGTATAGCAAACTACCCCATTTCACCAGTCCTAATCCAAACATCTGGGGCAGAAACACCAAGAGCCATTACAAACAAAAGGTGAACATTTCAGTAATCTGGCTCATTTGACTTACAATAAGAAAACTGGAACTGGGAGGAACCTCTTGCTACAAACTTTGCTTGAAAGTCTGATATCATCATATTTACCCTAAATGCTAAATACAATATACTTCACCTTAGTATTTCATGTGATTCTATGTCAGAGCATAGGATCAGCATATCTTAAACAGATTCTTAAATTTGTAATCCCACAGTAAACAGGATATGACACAATCAATAGATTTGGATGTGACTTGTTGCTTTCCTACCTCCATACATTGCCTTTCGGAGTTTTCGGACACAGCCCATGTGTCATGCATGGGACTTTCTACGTACAAATTGATTTCAGTGGAGTTTGCAGTTAGCATGTTGCTAAGCTAACAACATAACACTCTAATAAACATAAAAATATATGACAAATATTTTGTGAATAGTATGTTTTAAATGATATTAAGTGGTCATCGGATACCCATTTCCCACAAGTTGATATGATTCTTTAGGGTCTTAATTAAAAGTCTGTAACATGCTTTGGTTAAAAATTCTCAATGGTAGTGTAAAAAACACTAATGAGCTCTGCTCCCCCGCCCCTGTGGAGTGACGAGCTGTAATGTTTACTTCAACTGCATTTAGCAATGAAACTTGCTAACTAGCACATTATTAAGAAAAAAGATTTGTGAAGATTTATAATAAACCCTTATACTCACTTCTTGTGTAGGTGAAGCTGGACCACAAATTATGTTTACAAACTTGGACGCATTTAGGCAGATCAAGGATCTGCGCATTTCCTTCAAAAACGAAAGTAACCTTAATCCTCTGCTTCTTCAGCAGCTCAGATGTCAGAAGTAAATGATGACTGCTATGTTCATTACATTCAACAACAAAACACCTGAATTGCTTAGGAGACATTCCTGCACCAGAGTCGAAATAATGGCGGACTGTTCACAGCTCACTCAGGGCGGGTCTAAGGTAGGACGGCCATGGCAATCAACTATTGTGGGAATTGCCTTGGTCTGTGTGACATCACATAGCCAAGAAGCTGAGAATAGCTTGATTTTAAAAAGGCGATATTAATTATAGGCATTAAATAAAAACCACTGGGTGGATTTTTATTATTATATGGTGGTTGTGTAGACACACTGCCAACACACATTTATGTTCAAACAACATGTAAAAGTGAATTTTGCATCCGATGACCCCTTTAAACTGATTCTAAACATATACTGATCTTTTTTATTGACACGTATACTGATCTTTTTTATGGACACGTCCTTGCCAGGATATCTGTATTGCCTAAAATGTCCGATCGGTGTTTGACATCAAACTATCGTGAGAGCTAACGGTTCCTTAAGCTTTTGAATTGCTCTCATGGTACTTTGATGTCATGAACCGATCAGTCTTCAGAGCACTGCTTCAAGTGGAACACACATAATATGTACGCATATTTGCATCGCTTCTCTGTAGATCACACCTCACGCACTATGATTGGTCAATTATCACTACCTTCAGCAAGATATTTTAAGATATTTTATTTCTGGATATTTTAGGTAATATAGAAATCCTGGCCAGGACGTGACCGGGAAAAAGGGGATGTGTGGTCAACCTAGGTATCTTACCTTTTAAGAACAGCCTTTGCACTGAGAGACCACCTATTATGACTGAAAATGTTGTCTACGCTGGCAGCTCACAGAGGTGCTATGTATTTTTAAGCCATGTCAGTGCATTAGTTTTGACCTTATTGTAAACTGCCCCCTAAGCTTCTCTTAGAACACATTGACGTGTGAGAACATGAGTTTTTCCAGCAAGGTTAACATCTGAGGGAGTGTGTTTGGGGCTGCCCAGAGGCCTGCTGTTTCCTGCTGATGTACAGCTTGAATGATTTACCGGCTCTCAGATAAAAGACAGTCACAGGCCCAGTGTGTCTTAAATCAAATCTGTGCTCGCTGTCTTTCTCACTACAGTCACCGGCTATGTTCAGCACAGTAGAGCTCACACATGCTCACTAAGAAGGCTCCAGAAGAGCGGGGCTTGCTATGCACACAGATCATAAAAAGACCAAAGACACACTGGCGCAAGAGCTGTCTCCGTTTTTTCAAGTTATAAATAGAAAAATGCTAATAAACATTTATGGTGTGGTCATAAATCCCCTCCAGTATAAATGGTTGACAATAAGTTCCGTTATCTTCTGCAATGTCATTTCAATGCCCTGTGGAGCTCAACCCATTACTCATATGGCTGCCATGCGGTCACGCCCCACAGCAGTCATGTCCTCTCATCTCCACCAATCTGCTGACTGGAGTGGAACAAGCTCGGACCCTGTGTGTTCTTTTCATGACTTCCTAAACAAGCCCATTCATTCGCACCATAAGCATCTCAAGCAGGGAGACACAAAATATTATTTTCTATTATTACATGGCTTGATTGGCTTGATTCTGACAGGTCAAAACCACTGCCCATATAAATATATAATATGTATAACTGACTGATTTGTAAATTGCTGTGCAAATATGCCAGTACATGGCTAGAAGCCACTTTCTTCCCGCATGATGTACACAGAACAGATTAAATACAAATAAACTGACCAAATTGTGTCTTAAATGAAAGATACTCAATATTAACTTTGAATGTGGGTCATCCACTGTGAATTTTGAGACATAACTATTCATTTTGTGTTCATGCAGTACAAGAACAGAGAAAATATTCTCTACATGCATCATGTATTGGTACATACTTCTTGAATCTGCTATCTGCTGTATCACTTCAGCCAAAACCAGGCCAGAGAGAGAGTTCAGATTCGATTAGACTGGATTAAAGGGAGTCAGCATTTAGCATTATGGCCATGCTTCAGGATTCTGATGGATTGAGTGGAAGATACAAGGAGACTTTTGTATTTTAGTGCACATAGTATACAGTAAGTAAATATTGTAATGATTAAACATTGGTTCTTAATTAATTGGATTTTTTTTATATACTGAGATTGTTTGGGAGGGTAAGAAAATGCGTTTTGTGTGCATTTGTGATTCTGTTTGTGTGTGTCTACGTCTGTGTCGGTGTGTGTCGCTGTAACAATCACAAGCAGTGATGGATTGTGTTATGTTTTTAAAGCTAATTAGCGTCTGGGCTAGTATCTGGCCTCATTAATCTTCTGCCCAGTAAATAACCAGAATTGACAAAATAACTGAGTTTGGCTAATGATGGTGGATGTTGCCTTTGTTTCTAATGACGGTCATTAACCTCTCAATGGCTAAATAATAGCATCTTAATTAATTTGTTTCAAAGGGAAAGTTTTTAGTGCAATTTAATTATATTAATGGGCAGCCACAAGGTGCGCGGCAAGAGGCATCACGGCCTGCCTGCCCACATGAACACGAACACTCGAATACTCTCGCACGTGTACGGTTGCATTTGCAACTGACACACTTGTCGCTTGCCAAACGGCATTGCAGTTTGGCACTGAACTGTGACAAACACATTTTACTCAAAAATGCAGCACAATACAATAAGGTTTTTACCTCTTTGCAGAAAGATTACAAGCTCTAAACCACCTAAGACAACTCTATTTGAGCTTACTCTGTTTCTAATAAAGAACAGTCACCTACATCAATTTTATTTTATTTTTTATTTCCCCAAATCAGTCAATTCGTGTCTCTACGGACTGCAAAAATGCATTGCAATGTATTAGTCTAACAATAAAAACACAATATATAGATTATGTAGTTTAATTGTTGATTGTAATCTATATAATACTGTATTATTATGCACCATCTTAAGTATTAGCTAAAGTCTTTTACACCTAATTTAGAAATGCAGAATGCATTCAGTAACATGAACTATCATTTTTTAATAAAGTGCTAGAGCAAATATGCAGAGCAAAATATATATTTAAATTATTTCAATATTTTTTCCCTTACCAAACGATAATCTACAATTAAACAATAGCTTCAACCCAGATCAGTATTTCAGTATCTCCATGCATTTGGTAAGTAGCCACGACATGTATATATTTATATATTTCAAAAACGCTGGAACTGGCTGTTAAAAACACACATCTTGACCAGTCAAACCCTAATCCTAGATCAGCACAGAAGCGTCTCAACACGGCCTCTAAATAATGCCGTAGAATGTGGCTGCTAAGTGAAATGAAAGTGCAGATTCAGCATTCTCAGAGCGCTGGGCCTCTGTAATGGCTTCCTCTCTCTGGTCTCGCTCTTAACTGGATAAGAACACAGTAATGAAGTAAATCCTGGAGCAATCAGCCCCAGCCTGAATGCTGCACTGACTCATTCGTCTCCTTCTCTCCCCCAACCACCCGTCTCTCTCCGGATGTAAGCGTGGATTTATCATTCTGCCCTGTGGAGTTAAAGGAAGAGGACTTTGATTTTGTAATGCAATTACACTGTGAGAGTAGAAAGGCCCCGGTCCTGCTGTACGAGTCAATAAGTGAGATGAGTCTGAACTTATAACTCCAAACAGAAGTACAAAATCAATCAGCTGATTGAATAATGGTATTATGGGCCATAAATTTAGCTGTTTTTATGTCAAGACATGAAGGGCATGCTCTCTCCGTCGTCAATCCTTTGTGTCATGGCGCAACCTGTGTCTGACATACAGCTCAGTAGATCAACAGTGTTTTCTATTAAATCACCAGTCGTGGGGCGGCCAATGAGAATCACTGGATACGTGCTAAACACATTTCACATTTTCCCTATTTTCAATTTGATTCAGTCAATAGCATTGTTCAATTGAGTTTGAAGTGATTTTTGAGGGACTTCAGACTCTGTGATTTGTCGATTGAATGTGTGTGTGTGTGTGTGTGTGTGAGTGTGCACCTGGTATTCATCACGTTATGGGGACCAAATGTCCCCACAAGGATAGTAATACCAGTAAATTTTGACCTTGTGGGGACATTTGTGAGGTCCCCATGAGGAAACAGGCTTATAAATCATGCACAATGAGTTTTTTTGAGAAAGTAAAAGTGTGCACAGTCTCCTGTGAGGGCTAGGTTTAGGTGTAGGGTAGGTGTAGGCTGATAGAAAATACGGTTTGTACAGTATAAAAACCATTACGCCTATGGAATGTCCCCATAAAACATGTAAACCCAACATGTGTGTGTGTGTGTGTGTGTGTGTGTGTGTGTGTGAGTGTGTGTGTGTGTGTGTGTGTGTGTTTCATATCTCCAAAGGAATGCAGTCCTTATCATTGAACAGCCCACAGTTAAACAAAACATAGCACCATGGATAAATATTAACATTATTCAGACTGCTGTCATTGTTAATTTTTATGTAACATTTACTGATACAAACACATACTTATTTGTATATTTGAGAAGTTGAAACCTGATCCACTCTGTGAAGGTGAGAAAATCATTTTTAAGAGCATACATCACCTGAAACATGGCATGTCACAACTGGTGACAACTTGTTTAAAATGATGTGATGCTTTAAAACAAGCTGCCATGCAGAACAGGATGAAGTGTTATATTTCAAATTAAGTAAATGAGCCAACTGCATTTAATGCAACTGAAAACATAATTTTATGGATTATACAATAAAATTTCACAAATACAATTTAATCAATTAATTCCATGAATTTAGTATATATAGATTAAAATAAGATTCATCAACGTGTGTAAGCATTTGTAGTAACACTGGTAAAGTTGTTCTCTGTAAATAAATGTAAGTGTGGTAGAACCACATTTAATGTAAAATGCATAGGAATAGTCATGAAATCACATTGCATTATACTGTGCAATGCCATAGCAATTAGCCTATGTTTTGCTGCCACGAAACTGAACTGAGGTGCTAAAATAAGAGCACTGATTTTTTCTTGTCAAAGCCTGTAAATTCACAATGTTCACGAACCAAGTTACCATATACTAGTCCATATGCAGGCACATAGTATCTATGTGTGGACTAGTTCCTCTAGTCACTATGTCACGAATCTGGTCGGTGTCCCGCTGTCCGCTCACCACCAGATGTCGCATTCACCTTACCCACACACCCAGACTGTTGTACTACACCCCGGACTGCATCTCCCACTATCCACCACGCTGATTGCGCCATACACCTGTGGCCAATCAGCAACCCTATAAAAGCCCCGGACTTTCTCTCGTTAAGCACCGTGTATTGTGGAGTGTTTTGTGGAGAACTGCATCGGTTGCATTTAGTGCTCTCCTAGTGCTAGCACCTTAGCAGAGTTTGTTTCCTTGTTTTCTAAGTTTTCCTGAGTTCTTAGTTTCCTAGTTCCCGTGTTCCTGAGTTCCTAGTTTCCTTAGCTTAGTATTCTCGCCTGGCCATCTCGTTCGTCTGTCTCGCTGCCTGCCTTTCTGGACTATTGATCGTTATAAGGATTATTCTTCTGTCGCCCGTTATGGATTATGTTCGCCGTTGATCGACCCACGCCAGCCTCACGGACTTCTATTGTGCCTAGCCCCAACATACCTGTTTGCTGTTATTTCGACCCTGCCTGTCTGACCATGTCTTTGCCTCGTCCCACTAATAAAAGCTTGCGCATGGTTCCCCTCGCCTCTCGTCTCCCTCTCCACGTTACACACTATATATGGGAATGAAGTTTCTATTAATTTTCACACTATGTAGAGAGATTTTGTTACTATATATAGACACTTAGTCTCTGTGTATGGTCATTTAGCCTTCATGTATGTACATTTAGTTTCTAACCTATAACCTGTGGGCTTTGTAGGCTCTGCATGCTTTTCTAATCTCAGCATATGGACATTGATCTCTAAATGTGGACAGTCAATCTATGTATGTACATTTGGCCTCCATGTCAGGACATGCACATTATGTCATGTTTTACATCAACATTTTGTTGTGTGGACATTTGGTCTCTATGCGTGGATGATTAATTTTTATGTGTGGATGTATAGTCTCTATATGTGGACTTGTATGTCTCTGTGTGGGCATTTGGACTTTCTAACTATGGACATTTAGTTGATCTTAGTTTCCATGTGTGGACAAGCTCTGTGTGTAGACATTTAGTTTCTATAAGGGGACATTTAGTATGTATGTGTGGATATTTAGTATTTATACACTGATGAGTCATTACATTGACAACCTACTCAAAAAGAAGTCCTTTAGCTGGCAAAAAAAAAAAAAAAGTGGCCATGCAGCGAAGCAGTGATTCAGTGGGGTGGAGATAAGTCTTCTGGGGTATCTGGTAGCAAAATGTCAACAGCAGGCCCTCCAGTTCCCATACATTGCATGGGGGTGGTTATGTAGAGCGAAACCTGCTTTTCCAAATTGAACCACAAATGTTCGACTGGGTGAATTTGGAGGCTAAGGCATTAACAAAAATTCACCATCATGTTCCTCAAACCACTCCTTGACAATTCTGGCAGTATGGCATGGCACATTATCCTGTTGGTAATGGTCATCACCGGCAGGGAACGCAGTTGCCATGAATGGGTGCACTTGGTCCACAATGTTCAGATACATGACAGCTGTCAAGGGTTGTGCTGTTGGGATAATGGGGCCTAAAGTGTCCCAAGAAAACATAGCCCACATCATAACATTGCTACCTTAATCAGAGTATATGTGCCAGGGTGATTTAATGGTCATTTAATTGATCTTAGTCTCCATGTGTAGAAATTTAAGCTCTGTGTGTAGACATTTGGTTTCTATAAGAGGACGTTTAGTATTTATATGTGGACATTTAGTCTCTATGTGGATACTTGGTCTATGTGAGGTTGTTTCATTTCTTTCATTTGTTTCATTTTAGTCTCTGTGTGGACATTTAGCTTCTACATATGGACTTTTAGTTGTGTGGACATTTGGTCTCTATGCAATTATGTTTAATTTGTATGTGTAATTTCTCTATGTGTCTATTTGGACATTTTGTCTCTCGAAATAGACATTTAGTTCATCTTAGTCTCCGTGTGGACATTTGGACATTCTAAATATGGTCATTTAATTGATCTTCGTCTCCATATGTGGACGTTGAAGCTCTGTGTGTAGAAATTTAGTCTCTGTAAGAAGATATTTAGTATCTATATGTGGATATTTAGTCTATGTGAGGGTGTTTAATTTTTTTGGACATTTAGTCTCTATATATAGACATTTAGTTCATCTTCGTCTCTGTGTGGACATTTGGACATTCTGTGTATGATCATTTAATTAATCTTAGCCTCCATGTGTGGACATTAAAGCTCTGCTTGTAGACATTTAGTCTCCATAAGAGGACATTTAGTATCTATATGTGGATATTTAGTCTTAAAATATGAACTTTTACTTCATCTATGCAGGGATGTTTAGTCTCTGTGTATGGACAGTTGGTTTATGCAGGGCTGTTTCATCTATATATATACACAGACATTTAGTTCATCTTATTCTCTTTGTGTGGACATTTGGTCTCTGTTTGGTCAGTTTGTGTTTTTGGATCAAACGGAAAATATCTAGCAAGCTGCATCATGTTGCAGCATGGCTAAGACTGTGGAGCAACTCTTGACAAAGAAAAATATGAGACATTACTAGAGAAAAGCCTAAAAAAACTATCACGAGCCTATTTGTGCCCGTGGCCTGGACGGGCGGCAGGCTGTGTGGAGCCTCGTCAGGGTCTCAGTGCCTCCTAGCTATCAGTTTGTCAATAGAGATGCTGTTCCCATCAGACAGACCCTGCTACTGAGTGAGAAATGTCAATAGTGGAAGGTTCCCAAAGCTACTGAAGGCTAATGAGAGGGTTTAAAGCAGGGCTCATAAAAGACAAGAGCTCAGATACAGAGATAAGGCATCATAAATGATGCATGATGACTTTGGTGCGGCACAGGTTAGATATGGCAGCAGTGGGAATAATGAAACTGAGAAAACTTCAAATGAATGGGCTAGCCAGTTATTAGCACGTCTAATAGCGATGACATCTCAGATTGATAATCTTCTCATAAAAGTGGATGAAAGTGTTAGATTCATTTTAGCATTGGCATAGATCATCTGGATTGGATGCCAGGTATGTTTTATGTGAAGTGAGGTTAAATCATTGATGTATTTTGCATGCGACAAGATGGTTTTAGAGTAAATTTAACTTTGCCAAATAGGTCTCTTATTAGGATGGCCATGATGAGGGCTCTCATTTGAAATTCCAATCCAATTATCTGCAAATCTTTGAGGAGTCGGAAAACGTCATTTTTTCCACTCAATAATAACGGAAACAGCTCATTATTGAAACAATTTGATGGCAGCTTTTGAACCCTCTCTCCACCAAATTGACTTAATAATTTCCACTCTTTCTAAATAGCTCCCTACATTCTCCCCTCTTCTGCTCGGCTAAAGCTTTGATGGCCATATGTTACAATGGAAACACACACAATGGAAACAGAAGAAGCAAACCTTTGCTTTTTTCCCTTTTTCTATTTTCTTCGAGATCCAAACAACCACCTTATTACTCCTTCTTAGGTGTTCAGAGGCTGGGACTCTATATCCTGTCCAAATGAATTATGATTTATTTTTTCACCCTGCAAAAATAAAGCTATCCATAAGTCTCCATGTGGTCACATTAGTCGGTCAATCCAACAGGCGCCCCTGTGTGCTATCATTTCCTAATTATGTGTGTTTGGGAGGGGGGTTAAGTATTTTAAATTGTGAATGATGGCTTTGCTGAGAGCAGAGACAATGAAGCCATCTCGTCCTTGACCAATCAAAAACAATTCAACAGAATTTAAGAGACATACAAGCTACAGTATTTAGACAAACATGTTTTTCCATTTACAGGAAAAAAGAGTGTCAATGAGATACAGTAAGTGATGAATGAGACCATATGATAGTTTAGACTGCAAAATCTGATTGGATGGGGTGTTTAAAGCCACCATATTGACACCAGTGACAGATATGAGTTAAATTTCATTTTAATGCAGTAAACAGTGATTGTAGAGTGAGAGATCGCTGACAGATACAGTTCCAGCGCCCTTTGGTCATGACTGTATTTGCAATATAGCATTGGCCTTTCATACCATATTGCTTTAAAGGGGTCATCGGATGCAAACTTCACTTTTACATGTTGTTTGAACATAAATGTGTGTTGGCAGTGTGTGTACACAACCACCCTATAATGATAAAAATCCACCCAGTGGGGTGGATTTTAAATCCATATAAATCATGACCCCTTCTTTAAATCAAGCCATTCTCTGATTCTTGGCCGTGTGACGTCACACAGACCAAGGCCACTCCCACAATAGTTGATTGACATGTCTTACCTTAGACCCTCCCTGAGTGAGCTGTGAATTATCTGCCATTGTTTCGATGCCAGTGCAGGAGTAGACAAGAATGTGTCAGATTGAGCGATTGAGGTGTTTTGTTGTTGAATGTAATAATGAACATAGCAGTTGTCATTTACTCCTGACATCTGAACCGCTGAAGACTCAGAGGATTAACATTACTTTCGTTTTTGCAGGGAATTCACCTGGCGATCTACATAAATGTGCCTACGTTCGCACGAATCATTCGTGATCCAGCTTCATCTGCAGAAGACGTGAGTATAAGGGTTTTTTTAATGAATCTTTGCAAATTGCCTTTCCTAGTTAGCAAGTTTTGTGGCTAAGAGAGGGGTGGGGTGAGCAGAGCGCATTAGCATTTAAAGGGGTCATTGGATGCCCATTTTCCACAAGTTGATATGATTCTTTAGAGTCTTAATGAAGTCTATAATATACTTTGGTTAAAAATTCTCAATGGTAGTGTAAAACAACACCCTTTTTACCTTGCCAAAATCAGCTCTGCAAAAATCATCCTGTTCTGATCGAGGTTGCTTTAAACGTTAATAAGTTCTGCTCTGTTCACCCCGCCCCTCTCTTCTCTCTGTGGAGTGATGAGCCTGTTTACTTTAGCCGCATTTAGCTGCGTTTAGCCGTTAAACTTGGTAACTAGAATGTTATTAGGAAAGGCAATCGCAAAGATTCATATATTCATATAGATTCATATATCCTATACTCACTTTTGCTGTAAGTGAAGCTGGATCACGAATGATTCACACGAACATAGACGGATATATGTAGATCAGGAGGCGCATTCCATTCACAAACAAACATAATCCACTGCATCTTCAGCAGCTCAGATGTCGGGAATAAATGACGACCACTATGTTCAACACTTCAATCGCTCAATCGGAGATATTCTCGTCTAACTTACATCCCTGCTCTGGCATTGAAACAATGGAGGTCGGACTGTTCCTGCTGATTTAAGGCGGGTCTGAGGTAAGATGCTCATGTCAATCAACTATCATGGGAGTGGCCTTTGTCGGTGTGACGCCACACTCGATTTGAAAAAGAGGATATTATTTTTACAGATTAATTAAAAACCACTGCATGCATTTTTATCATTATAGGGTAGATGTGTATATACACTGCCAACACACATTAATGTTCAAACAACATGTAAAAGTAAACTTTGCATCCGATGACCCCTTTTAAAGCAACACGCTGTTCACAGGGCTGATTTTGACAAGGTAAAAAGGGTGTTGTTTTACAGTGACATTGAGAAATTTTAACCAAAGTATGTTAGAGACTTTTCATTAAGATCCTAAAGAATCATATCAACTTGTTGAAAAGAGGCAATCGATGACCTCTTTAACACTTACATTTACATTTCGCCATTTAGCAGATGCTTTTATCCAAAGTGACTTACAAATGAGGAATAAAGAAGCTGTGACATGTTTGGGGTAGTCAAACGCAGTAACCGTAGTAAGTTTTTTTTTTTCCTTTAATAAATAAAAATGTCACACGCACCAAGTCACGTGAGGTCACGAGGACCCGGAAGTAACTTCACGCAGGTATTTAAGCAGGAAGTAGGGTACTATCCAGCACCAGACATTGAGTTCATGCGAGACTCAACATCAGGTCCCATCTCTTCGCCAACTCACGTGAGTAATCTCTCTGCTCCTCGGAGCGCTTTATTTACCTTTTTATTTATTTATTTTGTGTGCGTGTGAGAACGCGGATTTCTTGGTGGAAATCCCAACTCCATTTTGGAGCGTTCTCAGACCAAATTGCGTGGTTTACCTACTCACTCGTGTGTATCCACATTTGAGTTTTCCGCTGCGCTACACGGGGACATATTTCGATCATTCATTTCTGGTCTGACTCCGTGACAAAAAAAGAAAACAAGTAGATGAAATAGAATTAGAATAGAGAGATGTGTCTTCAGTCGTTTCTTTAAATATGGCTAAGGACTCAGCTGCTCGGATTGAGTTGGGCAGATCATTCCACCAGGAGAGAACAGTTATTGTAAAAGTCAGTGAAAGTGATTTTGTGGTTCTTTGGGATGGCACTACAATGCGCCATTCATTTGCAGAATGCAAGCTTCTGGAGGGCACATAAGTTTGAAGTAGTCTGAAGTAGTAGTAGTATCTAATTTAGATAAAGGGGTGCAGAGCCAG
Organism: Labeo catla; assembly: GCA_012976165.1. Lineage (NCBI taxonomy): Eukaryota > Metazoa > Chordata > Actinopteri > Cypriniformes > Cyprinidae > Labeo > Labeo catla. The sequence continues at coordinate 498,343 of VONZ01000494.1, read as the reverse complement.
TGGTTGTTTTGTAGGCAACCATCAATGCCTTGAATTGTATGCGAACAGCTATTTGTAGCCAGTGCAAAATGATGAACTCCTTAAGGCTCCTTAAAGACTTAAGTATTAGTTTTAGAGGTTTAATAGAACTCTCTGGAAGACATCCCTTACGAAAAAAAAAAAAATATATATATATATATATATATATATTTGAGCTATACTTGTGCTCTTAGAATCAATGTTTTCATTGTTATACGGTAGGGGTAATAGTACACATCTTCTGTACAGAATTTCCAAAAAAAAAAAACAAGTGAAGAAAAAACTGAAACAATAGATCCTTCCACATGTAACAGGTTCATCAGACATTAAACAGTATCAAAACTGTGTAACGTTGTGGAATAAAATGTCGGCCAATGAAGAGGTAATAATGACTGTAAAGCTTTGGGGTGTTGCTCAACTCCATCTACGTTCTGATTATATCATTCTGAATCCAATTCATAGTCTTTCAGCTTTTTGTTCAAAATGTTGTTTATTTCTTTATTTTTTATTTATGAAGTTTCTAAAAAAAAAAGAATGCATGAAGCTAGAATAAATTGTTTTTTGTTTACAAGCAGATATCCTGTTCTTTCGTTTGATGTTTTGTATGTTCAGATATTCATATAACAAAATATATACAAAGTAATACCTAGATAGTATACTTAAAGTATGATGTAAAGTTCACTTAAAGAAAACTTACGAGTATACTTGCAGTATAAAACTACTAAACTAGTAGTTTACTGAGAGTATACTTCAAAGTGTACTAAAAATGCTACTACAAGTATTTAATTAGTAAACTATCAGTATGATTGCAAGCTTACTTTTATTATAGTTGCAGTACAAGCTAAAAGCATTGATGTAAACGAGTTGTGTATTCAAAGTTTACTACTGTTATACTTAAAGTATACTTAAAATATAAACTATACTTTTATATAGTAGAAAGTGGGCCAATTTAGTCCAAGGAGTATTGAAATACACTTACAAGTATACTACTAGTACACTGACATTTGTATACTTACTACATAAGTATACTAGTCTAAATTTTTGGAACTTTATAGGCACTGACATATTCATAAATATGTCAAACAATGACTGCATAGACTGAAAGTAGTGTGTGTGTGCGTGTGTGTGAATGTTTATAGGGATGTTGATGAAAGTAATACCTAATTCAAATGAGAGAGATTATTCAGAGGATGTGACATAGTCGTCTTCTAGGTCGGATGAGTAATGTCTGCCAATTTAGAGCACCCTCTTTACCCCCCCCCACCCCCCCCCACCTCTTCCGTATTTTATCAGTCAACCCCGGGTTATTTACAAAGAGACATGTCTATCAGTTACAAGGACATGCCTTTGCCAAGAGAGAGCTAACAAAGGAGGAAATCAAGCAGTGGCCTCCCCTGAAAAGATGTCTCTCTTTTCCCCTCTCGCCCCTCATCCGAGGCCCGGCTTGTGCTGAATGGCCCTCTTCCTGGCAAGGTGCCTGGCATGGCCGGCGATAGTACATTTATCCTCCCTGATTAGATTAGAAATTATTAATGGAGGGCTGTGAAGCAGAGCAAAGGGTCATTTGGAGTTTAATTCTATTCTCAGATAACTTCATTTTGCCTGATGTGATTGTTATTGCCCGAGTGCTAGATGTTTATAGGAAACAATATCCTCAATAACACATTCAGACATCCTATTTAAAGGGTCAGCCTGGGCCATTAGATAACAGCTTCTGAGGAGTCACATGTCACGGCTGATTTAAAAAGGTCAGCCTTTGGCTCTCATCAGAGTAATACGTTAAATTCATAAAAAGGTGTGTGCGAATATATGGTCTGTCCTGAAACCTAGTGAGGTGCTTAAACAGGTAGCAAAGTTACTGTAACTATTTTAGCCAGTCAGCATGTATCTGTAGTACAAAACTCACTCCCATAATGCATTGCAACAATCTCTGTTAAAAAAAAAAATCCAAGACGGCGAATAATGGGAGAGAAACTGAATAAATGTAATCAAAACTCATCCAGTACTGAAAAAAAAAAATATATATATATTATTGAAATGATTAGTATTAAGATACCCAAAGTTTGTGTTCAGCTGTAGGCGGGAGCCATCTTTCTAGGTTTTAAAACAGGGCTGAATGTGTAGTATATTGAAAAAAAAAGTGCAAAAGAGGACAATGACATCATAGCGCAGCTTGGACAGCAACGCCATGAATCTTCACAAGGTCTGGAATGAATATGCATGAGGGCAGCAAATCAAAGTAAACATGAACAATGGATGACGCGCATTTATAATGCATCGTCAGCGCAGAGGAGAAATAAAACTGTCTGTGTATCTGAGAAACGAGAGAATGAGAAGCGGAGACAAAGGAAGAAAGAAATAGTCATGGATACAGGGCCATCTGGACACGGTTAGCCTGTTCAGATAGCGTTTCAGTGGCGCTGATTTGCAACTCCGTCAGTTAGCTACAGTTACACACCTGTCTCTGGACAAAGGGACTCACCTTTCTACCGGCTTGGCTGGCTTTCCGTCGCTACTGCTGATAGCTCAATCACAGGCTAGTGCCAGCCAGCTAATGAAGTGCTCTCCAGAGGTCAGCATTCCTCTGGGTCGGGATAGGATAATCAGTTACTGGCGGTCCTCTCAAACCACCTCATTTAGAGCATAGGGACCGACTGTGTTCGGCAAGGCTGAGCAGACCTTGTCTTGGTCCCACCCGATCCATGTAAAAGAGATACCAGCCATCTCGCTTTATTACTAGATGCTATCTGTTTCCCAGAGAAAGCTTGGAGTACACAGCGTGCTGGACCATTTTGATTAGAATAGACAAACAACAGCTCACCCTGGGTTTGCATGTAAGATGACCTTTTGTCTAGTAACAGAGTATTGTTGACCACAGTTTATCTGAGCCTCGGCGTCATAACATGAGTATCACCGGCGGCTGGTGCTTTTCAAGAGTGGGGAAATGCAGATAACTGTTATCGTAGTACAGCTACTCAAGTAAAATGGCAAAACCAGTTGACAAGAGAATGGTTAAAAGAACAGTGAAGCATGATGTCTGCAGATAAATAAACATATGCCGTTACCGCATATTTATGAAGTTCTAATAGAAGCCATCATTCCTGTGTTTGTGTAGAACAATCTCTGCAGTAGAGTTGAGGTAATGTTTTGAGAAAGGAAAGAAAACAGGAATGCAAGCCAAACCCAAAATGTTTTGTACGAGATGGAATTGGTGCAAGTCTTGCAGTTGGGGTATCAGGTTATGGCGGCTAGGCTGTAGGCCCGGCTAGGGCGCAGTTTGGAATTGAAGGTTAGCACAACAGCTTTGGGGGGTGGATGTCGGGACGGACACCCACTGATAAAGTTTCCCATGATGGATTGAGTTGGCTGAAGGCAGCCTGTGGTGCCACATCACGTTTAATTGCATGCATCTTTCATGCAGAGGTGCATGCGTGTGTATACCTACCTCCCACCTCTTTTTAGATTCTATTTGTCTCCCTATCAGCACTTCTTGGAATGAAACATTTCACGCCTGTGATATGTTCTAGCTATTATATGTTGTGCATTTTTTAGCTCTTTTGTCAGCTAATTGTAGAATAGATATCTGAATGTATGCACTGGAGCGTTTTGTGACCAAATAGCTCTGTAATACTTGAGATAGCTTTCCCTTAGCATTCCCAGTCATCTCAATGACAGTTGCTTAGCTGGTGCATGTAGCGCCTTACCAAAAAGTATACTTCAAGTTTATTTCATTAAGTATACTTAAGTAAAGTTCAAGTATATTCTTAAGTATACTTTATATAGTATCAGTGTACTAGTAGTATACTATATCAGTACTCTTTGGTACTAAATTGGCCCACTTTCTAGTACATAAAATTGTACATTTAAGTATAATAGTTGTAAACACGACTAGTTTCTATCTGTTTTTAGTTTGTACTGCATCTATACTAAAAGTGAACTTATAGGTATACTGATAGTTTACTAATTAAACACTTGTAGCATTTTAGTACACTTTGAAGTATAGTATCAGTATACTGGAGTATACTTAGGTATACTACTATGTCCCTATTTAGGTATTAATTTGTATATATTTTGTTACATGAATATCTGTACATACAAAACATCAAAAGAAAGAACAGGGTATCCACTTGAAAACAAAACCATTTTATTCTAGCGTCATGCATTCTTTTTATAAGCACTTTAATGTGGGTAAGCTTCATAAATAATAATAATAATAATAATAATAAAATGGAACATTTTAAACAAAAAGCTGAAAAAAGACTATGAATTGGATTCAGAGTGATAATCAAAATGTAGATGGAGTCATTCAACACCCTAAAGCTTGATAGTCATTATTACCTCTTCATGGGTCACATTTTATTCCATAACCTTACACAGTTTTGATGCTGTTTTATGATTGATGACCGTGTTAAAAACGTGTGGAAGCATTTGTTGTTTCGGCTTCTTCTTTGCTTGTGTTTTGGAAATTCTGTACAGAAGATGTGTAATAGCACCCCCTACCATATAACAATAATAAACACGCATTCTCAGAGAACAAGAATAGTTCAAATCAAGTCAAGTATACATAAATGTCATTTTAAGTATATTTCTGAAAAAAGCACATTTCTGAGAAGTACATAAAAAGTAGACTAAAAATATACTTTCCTATTTTTTTTTTTAGTTTAAAAGAAGTATACTAATAGCACACTTGAATAAACTTCTTTTTCATAAGGGCCCCCCAGAAGTATGCAACCTAGAAGCTGCCGTTTTTGCTTCATGGACAGCCATTTCTACTTTATAATGGCCTTTAGTGCATTTTGTCTGCCAAATGATGTAGTTACAGTATTTCTCCAAGAGGGCCAAACTGCCAAAGCTATCCAGCCAACCACTAAATGCCTAGTTTTAAAGATAACATGTAGTGTGATATACGTGTATCGGTTTTAGAATCACCAAACTAAACTAAACTTTTAATATTATCAGGGTTTCAGGTTTAAGTAGTGCTACGCAGGCTATCAAAGCCAGTTTGATTCTTGCGATTCCCATACAGAGTATATGGATTCAGTATTCTCCACAGGGAGCTCCAGCGAGGCACATTATGTGGCTCTTTATCGGATCAGACCAACTGGTTTTCCTGTGGCTTCACACCATTTCAATAGGAGCCTCGGGGTGGCACAGTCATCTTGGATTTGGCAAGCTGTTCCAGTTGTACCTTAGAGATAAAAGTGTTACCAGCAAGCAATTACAATGTACTGTCAAGGCATTGTGAGCCTTATTTTGGCCAATGTTCAACTGCAGAGGAAATTTTAGTGTTAATGGGTAATGACATCCTCGGGTTACTTGTCTGTTCTGGTTATAAAATGCACGCAGGGGATGAAGGCTGGGATTTCAAGACATAGCAGAGACGTTACGCAAAACATTGTGCAATGTTATATTTTTTGACACAAAACCCAAACCCTCTGCAATTCAGGGAAATCATTTCTGAGTCAAGTCTATGCGCCGTGAGCTGGGGAACATATGATCACAAAGTCATACTCTCGCACACACCCAAACACGCATGCTGTCAACACCTTCGCCATGATGGATCCCTCTCATTTTCCGAACTAGGATCCGATAAAAGTGGCAGCCGAGCTCTGGGGCCTGCCTTTCTCTGATTACACCTCAGCGTCCCAGAGCAGATGTAGCCGAGGAAGCCCCTCCTGGCCTGGATTGTACAACGCTACATTTACCCAACCACTTCTCAGCTGCAACCCCAGCCTCGGGCGCTCCACCATCAAATTTTCATGCGACCATATGGAAGAATATTAGTAATAGAGATTTACTGTCATGGCCGTCCCACTGGAGAAAATAAGGAAACTGTTACATATTGCTTTGGGTAAATGAGAGGGAGCCAGGCGAGGGAAACGGAGCCCTCCGTCTTTGAGACATCCGATCGCCTCGCTGAGAAGCAAGTGGAGGCACTAAAGAGTGCGTTAAGTGCGATTGAATGGGAATCGTCCTTGAAACGGCGTAGGGCTTTGTCGTGGGGTCGGAGAAGTGAGTGATGATGTCTTGTCTTGGTGTCTCTTCTGTGTACGTGACTCCTGCATGCCGTCAACAGGTCCAGCAGGTTGGGGCTGTGATCAGAGTGCCGGCCTAAATTACAGCAGGTTGACAGATAAGGAAGCAGCTCAGCTGAACACACACAACATCAGAGAGAGGGCGGAGAGGGCGGAGAGGGCGGAGAGGGCGGCATTGTCTACCTCCCTCACCTCACACTCTCATAGTACGCTTGTCCATCAACATGTGTCATTAAGAGCTGTTATTGACTCCATTAGACACTATTGGCAGGAAACGTGAAGTTTAAACAGGTTTTACTTGTGTGTCGCCATAGCACGTTATGCAATCTAGTGATTCGACGGTTTGGGGTGCACACCACTGGTTGCTCCCTTTGTCTTCCTGTTAGTTGGAGTTATCTGCATTAATGCTCCACAGCTTCTGTGGTTTTCGACGAAAGTTATTTACTTTTCACCACCAATGAGGCACAGCACGAAGTGCCTGTTTCGGTTAGTGAAGTTTTCTTTCATGCTGAAATGGTACCTCTCTGCGGGCTCTGCTTTGAACCTGAACGCTCCGTACTAAATCAACACGGGGGTACAAATGTGAACCAGACTCCAAATTTGAGATTTCGGATGTAGGGTTATGATGGCATTTGGCCTACATCCTGCAAAGCCTCATTAACATTCATAAATGCAAAATGAGGGGGGCTGATGGGAGGTGTTTTAAGCTGCATTTTCAGATAGCTGATATCTCTCCTCCCTCTGTGTACCGCTGAACGCACAACCGCAGTCTGACCATTCTCAACAACTCGGTGGATTAGCCATGTGGGCAGGAGGGTCAATTTGCAGCCGACTCTTCTGGAACCAATTAGAAACTGCATCTTTCCCCAGGGCACGCCGGTTGAGTAAATCTACATTAGTTGTTTTATCTTTTGATATGCAGTGCATTATTAGTGTTGAGTCGTTCACAGTGGCTGTGGTTAGATAGTGACAACCGTGGAAACAAGAATTGGCTCCGAGACCATGGGCATGTTGCATTATGCCTACACACACACATGCGCGCGCACACACATACACTCATCCTCCCCTGCTTGTTATACCACAACAATCCCTCTTTTGTCAGGGATGATTGATGATATGTTGGAATTTCATTCATGGAGTTCTGTGTTTTGGAGTTGCTGAGACGACCAGGTATAAACAGGCTCTGGCTGGGTATTGAGTTTCACCTCTGAACACCAAAGAGAAACAACGGCTAGGGCCTTTCAAAGGTTAAACAAACAGTTATTGCTGATATCTCAGTGGATAATGGCTGAATTATCTTTTACAAAATGTTTATTGTTCACATGGACGATCGATTGGAGAATACGCATTCCACATCCGTGACCTCATCGCAGATTACACAGTTCCTCTTTTCACAGCCTCTGGATTTGAAAACATCAGAGCCAATCTCAGTTCTGCAGAATTCCCAGTGTAAACATTTTTTAAGGCCTGCTTTTGTAACGTGTTAATGTAGTGCATTGAAAGGGGGGTTTGAGAAGTTTTTCATGCAGTTTGTAAACTACATACGTACAATAGTTTTTGTCTGCAAGATAAATGGTAATAAATATGTAATAAATTAATGTCTATCTATTGATCTAGTTTTGTTGTGTTGCAACATGCCACTTGCTTCAAGTGTAGATACGTTACAGAATCAGCATAGTCATGGCAATCAGTTTACTTGTTTTCTGTGCGCTGAATTTGCTTTTATAATTATTTATTTTATGACAAATCTGTAACCAATCTAAAATCTGGATTTTTGTTCACTGGTGACCTTTATGTGGGGGTATCTGCCTTGCATTAGCTCTTTTTCTCTCTTGAACTTCTCTTTTCAACTCATGCCTGTGAGCTTAAAACCTCCATTTGAGGCGGAGTAGTGGTCCAGATAAAAGCCGCTTGGCACTATGATTTATTAATGCTTTGCTATTAATACTGTGGGGCTTTCGGAATAAGTCTTGTTGACTCTCGGACTTAGACTGCTGGTATTGGGAGGATTTCCACAAAGAAGACACATCCTGGTCATCCTTCACACCCTCGCACGCACTCTCGGTCACTGGGTAGCAAAGGCTTATGGGGGATTGAACTGATGGGGCTTTCCGTGGATGAAATCCTCAGTGGATTTCTGCTGTCCCTGCAGGTTTGGTTTATGGCTTCTCGCAAGTTTTATAATGTCCCCGTCATGCGCAAAGCAAATAAGTAATTTGTGATGGTGGGCATGAATAAAGTTAAAACTGTCATTATGTCAAAAGAAACACATACGCACTGGCTCTGTTTCCAAACCTGCCTTGCAATCTATAGCCTACATAAGCAGCTGCCTTCTAAGACAGCTTTATAACTGAAGTGGAAGCTCATGCGGTTTCATTTCTAAACCTCAAGTGACTGATTTGGAACACTCTACATAGGAAGAGACTCATCAAATCACATTGCTATAGGCTATGATGGATAAAAATACATAAAACAAAAATACTTACCTTTTTTCAACTTTTTATCAATAATCTTTGGTAATTCAAACTGACATTTACAAACTCACTTTGTCTGCCATTTTTAATTTGTTTTTACACTGAGCTTGTTATAGTGCAACTGAGCTTTTTGCACGGCATTTATGAATTAGCTTTCTTTGCAAAAGTTACATATGATGCTGCTTCAAAATTTGGCCCAAGAATATATTTTTAAGACACTTTAAGTGTTTTTTAGTTAAAGGGGTCTTTGGATGCCCATTTTCCACAAGTTGATATGATTCTTTAGGGTCTTAATGAAAAGTCTGTAATATACTTTGTTAAAAAATCTCAACGGTTGTGTAAAACAACACCCTTTTTACCTTGTCAAAATGAGCTCTGCATAAATCATCTTATTCTGAGAGATTGTTCCTTTAAATGCAAATGAGCTCTGCTCGGCCCGCCCCTCTCAGATACAGTAATGTAAATCAAAAGATAATATCAGAATAACAGAAGTATCTTCCTTTGTCCTAAAAACTCAAGATCCTTAATATTTGGCGTTGTAAAGTAGGGGCATTACATCTATTTATTTATTTATTCATTCATTCATTCTTTCATTCAGAAATTTTGCAATGATTCCATTTCTGATAAAAATTAAATATTTTAGAAAATGTTATGCGAATTATTTGGAGGAAATACTAAAATTCACAACATACTCCATCATCTTGCTTCTGTGCATGTAAGAGTTTATCATTAGACCAAATGTTTTAAGACAGTTCAGTTTTAAAACAGATAAGCCAAATCATACTCTTGTACAGTACATATAAGTGCATTTGTTGTCAATGTCCATACATTTTGATAAAAACCTTGAAATACAAAATTTATAGGTATTAAATAAGGCTTTTTACCAATTCATTTTCTACATCAAAGTATTCCAAAAACAATCCTGTGATTTTGACTCTTTTGGAGCAGTCTTTATGTCTACAGCTTGTCTATGATGCCTTAAAATACTCCCTACGTAAGTAGCCCAGTAGTTTTTTTTTAACAGAGCCACAGGGTGCGGGCAGGCAATGTGTGTACCTTAACATGAAGGGGCATCATTTTAGGAATCTAACCTTTTGTTTTAATGGATGTATTAATAATTGTATGGAAAAGTGCACCATTAGGAACTCTCGCTCTCTGCAAATAACAACGACTTGATGCAATATTTATTCATCTGCAGTGATCACTAATGCTGCTTCTATTTATGTGCGAGGCAAAAATGCAATTACATTAATACTTACTTGAATTAACAAGAACTCCTACTGATACACTGTATGGATGCCTACTCTACAAATAATAAATAATATATGAGATTCTTCAGTCTTATAAAGAGGCAAAAGCTCAGTCCATACACACCGGATGAGTGCATTCCAGTTTGTGAATATTGATTTCCTTTATTTTTGTATAATGTTACTGTACACAGACATAATCACCAATGGTGTTTATTTACAAATAAAGGTACAAAAGTGCTAAAATGAGAAGTCCTTATAGTATATTCCAACCACACATGTGTAGCAGCACAGAAGATATTTGACTTTACCTCCATTAGCAACACGGAAAACACATGACATCCGCGAGCAGAAGTGTGTGGCGTGTTCTCTCTCTCTCTTTCTTGCTCTCAGCTCAGTGCCTTCTGCCATTAGTCAGGACGAGATTAATGTATGAAAATGCAGCAGGTCAATGCTTACCCTCTTTTCCTGCTGCATGAATTATTTACAGCTGCATGGGAACTCCATTATGCATACTGCCCACCACTTTAGACTGCTCTTAACCACACAACACACACATACACACCCGAAAACAAACACACGTTAAATGCAAAATTTTTTCGTTTTGACTGTTGTATTTTTATGATGATGGTGTAAATGGTTAATGCTTTGCTTATATAAAACTGTGATAATTAAGCATATTACTGCATTTTAAATGCGCTACTTTATTGATTTTTCTAAACAATTCTGCTTTTGATTTGTTGTAGACCTCTGACCCTAAGTCTTAAGGCTGGGACACAACAACCCAACGGTCGGACGTCGGCTCTCGTCGGGCAGCGTCTGTCGGGCTAGTCTGTTTGGTGGGTTCCACGTCGGCGGGACCATCTTGAAAAGTGAGATCTCTGATTGGATGCCTAGTTTCGCAAACAAGTTAGTGCCGGAAAATTGAAGCGAAAGTGATGAAAACGAGTTACTGAAGGTGGCACAAACAGAAGACTGTTTTAATGTTACGTGATCTTAAGCATTCCAATACGTGAATATTAATATAACAACATGAGCCGCTTAAAACGAAGAAAGTTATCAACATAACTTATGTTCAAAATGGCAAGCAAACGCTGCTTTGTTTACGTTTCATATATCTGCGTTTATCTCGTATATCTTTGTTTGGGTTTCTCCTTTTGAATGACAAATATATACTATTTTTTTTTTTTTTTAAATATATACTATTAAAAGCTGCTGCAATAGACAGCTAAATCTATTTACGCAGGCGCAGAACGCACGTTATTTTGCAGTCGGCTGTAGTCTGTGCGGTGTGTTCAAGCACAACTTTTTGTCTAGACGTTGCCGACGCGAGGCGACAACATCGTCGGCTTTTGTCTAGTTGTCTGAAGTCGGCTTGGTGTGTCACTTGTGCCAGTTGCGACATGGATATAAATTTTATTTTGCAATTATTTTACATAAAACCTCAACAATATTGTTTTGTTACCTGATATATCTATCTATGATCTGTCCATCCATTTTTACTATTTTTGTTTTAAACAGGAAATCCATGTTTAGTTGCATTATTATTATTAGCCAGGGAGGGAGCAGGGTAACACTTTAGTCCATTTTAAACATTCTACTAACTATAAGTAACTACAAGTCAACTAGCAGTCATATTAGTAGACTGTCTGCTTAATATCTGCTGACTCCTTATTTTGATGGTCAGACATTCTACTGACTGTAAGAAACTTTGCAAGTGCATGCCAACTTATACTAACTTTAAACCTAACCTGACAGTCCAGTTATACTCTACATCCTTAAAAATAAAGCTTTAAAAGGTTGTTCACAGCGATGCCATAGAAGAACCATTTTTGGTTCCACAAAGAACCATTCAGTCAATGCTTCTTTAAAGAACCATCTCTTGCTTACCTTTTTATAATCTGAAGAACCTTCTTTCACCACAAAGAACCTTTTGTGAAACAGAAAGGTTCTTCAGATGTTAAAGGTTCTTTATGGAATCAATTAGACAAAAAAGATTCTCGTGAAGCAATTTTATTTTTAAGAGTGTAATGATAGTTAGTTGACATCTAGTTGCAAAGTTAGTTAGTAAAATGCCTAAAGTGGACTATCGAAATAAAGTGCAACTGGGAACGGAAATGATTTCCATGTCTTCAGAATAGGTTCCAGACCTTTGTTTGTTTTTCAAACAATCTGTCAACCAAAATCAGAGACAAGAGTTATCGATCAAAGTCAAATATTAGGATGCGCAGTGTTTGTGTCCTAAGCAGCTTGTTTAATTCTGGTATAAGAAGCAGATCCCTTGCATGTGCTTGCATTTGAAACATGAAACATGAACAGACACACTAGATGTCACTATTGTAACTTGATGCAGAGCTTGTGTTACACACAGCCTGTAGGATGTAGCAGGCAGCAAGGAAATACATCAAAGAGAGAAGATAAGAGAAACCACATATAACTAGAAATATAAACTGGATAAATAGAAATGTATTTATTATTATTATTACTACTACTATTAAAAAATGAACACCCATTTATGTAGTTTATTGCTTTATAAAACAGAAATATGATAAAAGACACCACTGATAAAATGTGTTTTTCTAACTGTTTACAAAAAAAAAATTCAAACATTAAAATAGTATTATACAATCACAGGTGTGAGTTAATGAGCATTTTAAACCAACTTTCAACTCACAAATATCCGTTTTATATTGATTTAAATACTTTGATATGTTCAGGTGAAAATGTTTTTTTAATTCAGGTGCAAATTATGGAGACTTGACAGTTTTGAAAAGCGAAGATTAAAATGTTCTTTGAGAGAACGTAAATAGTTATGCGTGGCACATAATTATGATAGAAAGGCATTCCATTATTAGCTCATGAATAGATATATGCACACCTTTCATGTGGGATGAATGTTATTGTAATGGGATAAATTAATTCAATGCTAATATGACACTCATCACTCATCACTTTAAATGAAAGAAAAGAACTACTGGAGCACTTACATTGTCTTGAAAATGATTTTACAGAAAGGCAAATGATGTACCTAATAATTTGAAATAGATTTGCTCATATCCTTCAAAATATTTCGGATGTCTGGAGGCAGTCATTTCCGAAAATGGTTCTGTGGGTTTGTCTGCACTGTCTTGGAGCACACAGGATTGAAATATTTTTAAACAGATCATTTGAACAAAGTCCAGTAGTGCGTCGATACATCATAGATTTATTTAAGTTTTATTTTACTTTCAGCACCGTGAAGAAGCAGATAAAGTGTGGACAAACAAAACTAACATACTGTCCTGATTTATCTGATTCATGTTAACGGTTCTTGACAAGGACGCTGACATGTCCTTGAACGGCTGAGAGATGCGTGCTAATGCTGCAGCAAATGGCATATTCTCTATGTAAGCCATCTCTTTGCTGTATTGAGGGTTTCTGAACTACTGGTTTAGATTCTTGTGTCCTTGAGTCAGCGGTTGCTTGACTTGAATGGCATTGGATATCAATCTGTGAGGAAATTATGGTCAAAATACGAATATTAGTCTGGTTTGGCAGATAATGACCAAACTATAAAGAACAAAATCATGATAATAAATAATTTCAGTAAGACTATTATATATCTTATTACTACTTCTGGTTTTATGACTGATAATAACTGTTAGCAGAAAGACACACACACATACACACATACGCAAATCTGAACATTTGCAAAAAAGATTTAAATCTGTACTATATTGTATTACCATCAGTGCCTGGAACAGGAGTTAACTGAAAACACATCTTCTCTGTCACCCACCAGAATCATAACCCTGAAAATATCTTTTATTACAAACCAGAAAAAAAAAGTGAGTTATTCTGTGATGGGTAATTCAGTACATTATGAAGAAATGCATGTTTTGTCAGATTTGTTACATTGTATTAATCACGTTTAAGTTGATTTGTGCCATCACAAGCTAAATATGTTTTAATAGAGTGGAATATATTTATGCCCTCAGAAAGGTGACAGGGTTGACCGCTCTACAGTTTAATTTGGCATTGCATTTCTTGTGCTCAAAGTCATGAAACTACAAGTTTGAATTTCCACTTTTTAGTGATCGGTTGGTTACTGTCAGTAACACGGCTGAAATTTTAAGATTATCACCTACAACATAGAAGACTAAGGTAACACTTTAGTACAGGAACAATTCTCACTATTAACTTGTTACTTATTAGCATGCCTATTATTAACATATTGGCTGTTTATTAGTACATATAAAGCACTGCCATATTCTGCATGACCATATTCTACATCCTTAATCCTACCCAATACCTGAATTTTATAATTACCTTACTAACTTTTATTAAGCAGAAAAATTAGTGGTTTATTGAGGCAAAAGCCGTAGTTAATAGTTTGTTAATAGTGAAAACTGGACCTTAAAATAAAGTGTGATGAAGATAAATATGTTAATATTAATATTATTACATAATGCATTAATATTAATAAATTTTTAAAGCGAAAATAGTCATTATTAATGTTGCAAAAGCTTTCTATCTGAACGTTCTATTCATTAAAGAAGCAGCAACTGTTTTCAGCACTGACAATAATAAGAAATATTTCTTAAAGAGCAAATCAGCATATTACAATGATTTCTGAAGGATCATGTGACTGAAGCAATGGCAACTGAAAATGTACAGGAATAAACTACATTTTACAATATATTAAAATAGAAAAGAGTTATTTTAAAGTATAAATACAGCACTGTATTGTGCTGTATATCAAATAAAGTACCCAATATAAATAATAAGCCCATAACCATTGTTATTTTTCTAAGCATGTGAACATAAGGGACACAAATGGCCGTTTTGCAGAATTACTTGGTTACGGCTGTATACTGGTGTTTCTCTGCCTATGAAATCATCAAACATCTATTCTCACAGAGAGAATTTCCACAGAGAGTTGCTCTCTTTGGAAAGCGGTCGGTTTGGGTTGACATTTCATTCATGTGATATTTTGAAAAAGTAAACACTTCAGTGTTTAAACAAACTTATAATTCAAGTGTTTACAATGCAGTTGCACTGAGAGCTTGATTATTCTGGCATGGGTCGCTATTTTTGTCCTCCTAGCCCTCGGTTCATCTCAGCGTGAGCAGACGTACACTTTGGTGCTTGACGTGGGTGTCTGTGTGTGTCTTCGGTGTAAGTGCGTGCGTGTAAGGTTACCGTTGGCAGATTTTTAATCTACATGTACGATGTGCCCTCCCGTGTCTTGTGTCTACTCAGCAGTATGTGGTCGAGTGTGATTTGGAGTGTTGGGCCGCAGCGTATTGATTGGCTGCGCCGGAGTAGGGCGCAGGCGGACGACACACTGGTGACTTTGTTGTAAATGCAGAACGGGTGAGTGGTGGGTGTCAGGCTTAGGGTGCCGGCCAATCATCAATCATGAGCTGTCAGGCCTCCCTCTCTCCTCGCAACCCTGCTTTTTTTCTGCCTCAATGATCAGTCTTTGTTTAAATTGCGCAGTAAGACTCCCGCCAGACCACGAGAACAACCGCCAAGTTGTTTGCAGGTGCTATCGTTCACAGCTGCCAATTAAAGTCATGTGATTTCCATAACAGCCACAGGGCATGGTAAACATAATGTATTTTAATACATCTATACTATGCATAGAATAGAAAGGTGGACTCGAATGATGGTTGTGGTCGATAATAATGTTTCTGAGGTTGAAATCCAGACTGCTTCATTATGGTAATTTGTGTTATGTTAATTCATAATGCACGAAAACATACGAAGACGGTTATAAAATGATTGGATTTGCAGTATTAAAGTTCACCCAAAAATAACAATTTGCTCAAAATGTACTCACCCTCAGGCCATCCAAGATGCAGGTGAGTTTGTTTCTTCATGGGAACAGATTTAAAAAAAAAATAGCATTACATCTCTTGCTTGCCATTGGATCAAATGCCATATACAAGTCCATAATCCATAACAATGCTAATACCTCTAGTGAAATATCTGTCATCTGTTGTCCTCTCACATCAAAATTCACCCACTTATTTGTTAAGAGTCATTTTGGACTGTTTTTGCTTGTAAACGGTGCTTGATCTGTGCATATTTCTCTGCTGATTCAGATGAGATGACTTTTTCACAGTAGAACGCATGGAAGAAGGATTCATATTCGGAAGTCACAGTCTAAAGTTAAAAAAACATCTTGATGTATTTGTTTTTTTGTTTTTTTTTTTTTACTAACAGCTTTTAACTTCACAAGATGTTGACTGATGGATTGGAGTGGTGAGGATTAATTGTGGATTATTGTAAAGTTTGTATCAGCTGTTTGGACTCTCATTCTGATGGCACCAATTCACTGATGGCACCCATTCACTGCAGAGGATCCGTTGGTGAGTAAGTGATGTAATGCTACATTTCTCCAAATCTGTTGAAGAAACAAAGTCATCTACATTTTCAATGGCCATTTTTGGGTGAACTATTCCTTTGACATAAAGGACAGCAACCATAGATATAAGGTTTTAATAATTGTTCTAATTCTATGAGAACTGTGAGGTCCAAACAACAACTATAACAATAACGACACATAAATTATATTGTTGCTTTCAGAATGACTTTTCCAGCTGATCATCGATAAAAACACTGAGAGTCCACCTGACTTTTAAAAGCTTGAGTGGTAGATGACGTAACTGCAGCATGTGCTTATAATAAACATAATATTATTGTCCATTGTAAGGACGGTTTTAAAGCTATCATTACAGCTATCTTTATAGTTAGCATTCTTGTTGTGAACGAGCCTTTAGCTTATTATTATACCACGTGATCACCTGAAATCATACAAAGCTTAATAAACCTGTTATCAATAAAAAAAAAAAAAAACGTTAAAAAATGGAATGTTTTATCCTAATGCTTATTGTACAATGGATAGTTGCAGTTCTGGATGCTGACTGACCAATACTGTATGGTAGCTGTGCTAAAATCCACACTATTGTGGCATAGCTGTGACATGAAAATCATCCAGCAAATGCCAAGTTCTGTCATGAAACTCTAGATGGCGCAGGCTGATGGGTCATTAATGCAAACTAATGATATTCACAGCAATAAACTACTTGGCACAAGCTGACTGGTTCATGTTGTATATGCAGCCAATAAGCGAGCTGCTTCACATTTAAATGGTGGTTAACAGTCACTAGAGCATTTCGCAACACACTTTAAAAACCCCCACCTCCCCAGCTCCACCTGTATAGATCTGCTACAGGTTATTATATATGCTACTTGTGCAGTAGCAGTACGTCTTTGTTGTATGTATTGGCAGCAGCAATAATCTCCTAAGGAAAAACCATGCATTAAGATCCGTGGGGTGAAAACTTTTTGAATTTGAAGACCAGGGTAAATGTAACTTATTTTGTCTTCTGGGAAACATGTAGCTATTTTCTGTAGCATCTGAAGGGCAGTACTAAATGAAAAAAAAAGAAAAAAGATATTTAGGCAAAATAAGAAAAATGTACACGTCTCCATTCTGTTCAAAAGTTTTCACCACCCGGCTCTTAATGCATCGTTTTTCTTTCTGGAGCATCAGTGAGCGTTTGAGCCTTCTGTAATAGTTGCATATGAGTCCCTCATTTGTCCTCAGTGTAAAAAGATGGATCTCAAAATCATACAGTCATTGTTGGAAAGGGTTCAAATACACAAAAAATGTTGGAAAACCAAAGAATTTGTGGTTTTCTGAAGAACAGCTGGCAGTTTAACTGTTCAGGACAAACAAGGAACTCATAAACAACTATCACTAAACAAACAAACAAAAAAAAAAAAAAAACAGTTGTGGATCATTCAGGTAACAGGACAGTATTAAGAATCAAGAGGATGTAAACTTTTAAACTGGGTAATTTTTATAAATTCATCTATTATTTTCTTTGGTGGACTATGTAAACATCTTTTATGTGAAATATCTTATTCAGGTCAGTACTAATTAAAGAATAACATGCATTTTGTATGATCTCTCTTATATTTGTTAATAATTAACATTTTTAATGATTCTGAAAGGGGGATGCAAACTTTTGACCTCAGCTGCATGTAATTTATCAGTATAGCTTTGAATATTTACAGCAGTGCTTAAATAAAAGTTGGAAAACGATTATATTTTGGGACCAGTTTTGCCATTTGTTCAGCAGAAGCCTATTTAATGTATTTTCAAATATGAGTATATTCTCTGCTAACACATTTTCGAGTTAGCACATTAAATTGTCGATTTAATAATGCATCGTAAAGTGTTTTACTATCCCTGAATTACACTTTTGCTTCTTGTTGGGAAATGGCATGTTGTAAATCAGCGGACCTACTTTTAACATTAAGTGAAAGTAGTCACACTCATTCATATCACAGAAGAATAATAAATTTCATGGCCATTTTTTTTTCTTTAAAATACCATGTCTTGCAGCATGGTGGAGACTCGCTTTAAGGCCGGTAATTTACAACACTCATTAGAGTGCTGAAAGCACCTCAGTCAATCTGAACTGAGACGCCGCAGTCACAAACTACATCCTTACTGCAGTGCCTAGAAAAAAATCAATTACACATTAAACCCAGGTAAAACTCTAATGTGCTCCTATGGAGTGTGTGTGTCTATAAAGCTAAACATAAATTCATGCAGTTTCCAGCATGTTCAATAAATATGTTACAATTTTTTTCATGAATGGTTAGAAGCCAGCTTTAAAAATTATTGGTCATCAAACTCAGAAAATAAAAGTTAATTACTATATGAGTTCATTTTCTGTTTTTAGTTTTGAAAAACTCCCATTCTTTTGCTAGTAATCTTTAAAATGGGTAACAGGGTTGCACATTTTCCCCAAATTAAACTGTAACTCATCAGCGTTTAGCTAATTAGGAATGTTGATTTGTAGTTATTAATAAACAATTAAATTAAATGTAGTTATTAAATAAACTTAGTTATGTTTATATATACATATATATATATATATATATATATATATATATATATATATATATATATATAATTTTAATTACTGTATAATAATTGTATTTTTTTCTTATTACAACTTTTGTAATAGGGTTGAGTTTGACTTATTATTATTATTATTATTATTATTATGACTTATTAAGAATTATTATTATTATTATTATTTTTATTTATTTTTTGTTAAGAGTGAGATAATAAAATTAGGGTATTTACTTCCTCTCAGCAAAGTGCCCAAATGATGTCACTTCCTGGATTTTACAATTTTAACAGTGGTAACAGGGTTGAATGCAAAATCTGACAAAATCATCATTTTAAGGAGCACAATATCAGTATCAACAACACCAAAAACACAGCATTTTTTTTTTTGCCTTAAAATCTTTTCAAAAATGTAATAAGACAGATGAAACATTCACAAAACGTGTGCCTTTTTAGATCACTTACTTCTGAGTTTTCTAGCTGTGATGGCAAAAAGTGACTGTAAAAAGTTTCTAACTGAGCCGGTGCTTTATTAACATCAAAAACTTGTTTATTTATTTGTTAATGCATACCTGCACAAGCCTGCAGCTTGTGTAATTGGACTGGGAACTCCCGCTTTGCCTGTAAAGCCTCGATTCAGGTTGCAACATATTTTTTTCAGGTGCAGAGGCTGATCTCCAGTCAGCAGAGAGCCCGGCCCAGCCCGTCTCCTCTCTGCTCTGCTCCGCTGCTGATCTCATCTCCATATATGAGTTGCTTTGCACTTCTTGAGCCTGCCACGATTAATTAGGCACATCCAGGTAAGGGAACTTCTGACGAGGTGCCAAGAGCAATAAACATTGATCATAGTCACAGACTTTTTACTGGCTTACTTGATGGAAGGGGAATGCAGCCTTGTGTGTGTGTGTGAGTGAATAATGTGTCCCTCTGCACTGGGGAATGCTTGTGCGTATGAATATCTGTGCATGAGGATGCACTTATGTACAGGGGCCTCATTTATTCATTCATTCAACTGTTTGTTTGTTTGTTTATTTATTCATTTATTTACTTGCTTACTGGATGCCCACATGTAAGCATGTGCTGTGACTTCCTAATAAACCAAACCTAATTTTAGGGGGATTTTCCTTTCAAGGTCATACTTCTGGCAGAGAGCATCGAAAAACAATCCCATCTCTTTTTCCAGAGCTGGACGTTCTGAAAATACACATAAAAAAATTGCAAAACCAGAACATAATGAAGCTGCAAAACAAAAACATTGTGCCTTGGCCAGAAGTGGAGAAAAACATTGAGGGATGTAATGGAGGCCAGATGAGCTGACAGTAACAAATACCTCCATTAGCTGCCACTGGCGGAAGGCTGGAGAGGTGGAAGAGGCTTTCACACAAAGCATGGTGAGGTGTTACGGGATGTGTCGTGTCCAGGTGGGACAGCGAAGTCAAGTCGACCTGAGCGAGAGAGGACCGGAGAGGAAAGCAGAGGAAATCTGTGCAAAAGAAGAAGCAGACGGACATGCACTCTGTTGCACTTTCCACAGAGAGTGTGTGTGTGTGTGTGTGTGTGTGTGAGAGACAGAGAGAGAGAGGGACAGCTGGGATTTCAATCAGAGACTTCTTTATGCAGTCTTCTAACACATAATGAACTGAAGCACTGCTCAGCATGAGCAAGCCTTATTCACACACACACACACACACACACACACACACACACACACCACCAGTGTTTTAGCATCATTACTGAACACACACACACCACAGCTCACGCAATCAAAACCAAATGTGCTGCGAGCGCATTGAAAAGACACGTCAGAAATGACAATGTGCTGAGCGGAAAGTGATTTGTCCAATCCGTTAAAAGTTTATATCAACAATTAGTTCATAATAAGTCCGTTTGATTAAAAGCTGAAGCCCACAGGCTGCACGGTTCCTCGGGGGCTGATCTGGTGTATAAAAAAAATTACCTCACCCTAAACCTGTCAGCACACCATTACGGCTCACGCCGCCATATGATGGCATGCCAAAAAAATTAAAAAAAATACTGAAGCCATTGTAGCGAGAAGGTGTTGGCAGATGTAGGCTTAAGGAATGCAGTGACAGGGTTATTTGTTGGACAGAGTTTGTGCAATGGAGAAATGTTTAAGGGAAAAAGGCTTCGGTCTGTGGCTTCTTATCAGTAAGCCTAATAGAGTTAGATAGGGGAATATCTTGATGAGAAATCAGATAAGGGCAGAAAGAAAAACAAAACCCTCAAAACACTAGCAACCAAAGGCTACAGTCTCCAGAAGCAATGACTCATGCAGGACAGTGAGCCAAAAAGAGGTTTGCAGCCCATCTGCAAGAACGTGCATGTTTGCAGAAAGAATAAACTCTCAAAGAAACACAATGCATGCCCTGTAATCTGCTGTGGAAAAGCACAAACCCATGCCAGATATTTGTCATATCCCACAAATGTTTTTAAATAAATATGCCGACCGGGGTCTTATCAAATGAAGGGAATCAGTATGAATCTATATGGCTTGCGTGCATTATATTTAGGCCTTCCTAAGCCATATATGCAAAGAAAATGCAATTACTTGAAATAAACATTAACTGAAGTCAAATAAGAAGTTGTTTTAAAATTATATATTTCACATCAGCTAGTTGTCAAAGCAACATTTCTCATTTTTAATTAAGTACTTATTTATCTGAAACTGTAATAGTGTCAAAGATACTAAAATAACACGGGTGAGAAACTAATCAAATTTTAAATCACTGAGAATGTTCCCCTTGTGCAAGTCTCATTTAATTCAGTAATTATGTTTGATAGATACATAGATAGATAGATAGATAGATAGATAGATAGACAGATTACATTTTGGTCTGTCACTTACACAAAGATTTAGTATGGCTTAAAAGTCTTGAATCTCATGCAGATATTTATCATATACCATAAATGTTTTTTAATTAATTAATTAATTTATTATTATTATTTTTTTTTTATAAATATGCCTGCTGGGGTCTTTTCAAATTAAGGGAATAAGGGAAAGAATATGAATCCATATTGCTTGTGTACATTATATTTAAGCCTCTTTAGGCCATATATGTGAGGCTATATAATTACCTGAAATAAACATTAACTGAAGTAAAAAAAAAATATATATATATATATATATAATTTAATAACCTTATTTTTTGGTGAATGTGGTCATTCTTGAAAATTTCTTCTTTGACCTTCCACAAACAAATAACAGCACACCTGTCAAGAATTACATGAAAAAAAAAAAAAAAAACATAATAGGGTACACTGTCTCTTTAAGCTCTGTAATTCCTCAGAATGATGAAATTCTAAGGAATGGTAAACTTGGCAAATGTCGTACACACTATGTTAATTCTGTTAGCATACATATAACACACTCTGTCAGAGGTTAAATTAGCACCTTATGTCAGCTCTGACTGGATGATCTGACTTGGTCAAGTCACAAATATCTCTTTTATGCTTTCAGAAACCTTGTGAAAAAGAAGTGTGCTTAATTGCATTAAATGTGCACTTGTACTTCAGACATTACCACGTGTGTGTGTGTGTGTACTTAAGTGCACGTTGTAATAATGTCAAATTATAAGTTTTACTTTAAAGTGCAAATAAATCATTGTCTTCATAATCTTGTACAAATGTGTACTTACATATTTATTTAAATACATGACATACAATTTTCAATACAAGTATATCTGAGCTTACCATAAATGTTTTTCAGTACATTTGGCAGCACACTTTAATTATATTTCAAAGACAACTAAAGTAATTATGAGATTACATATAAAGATGCACTTAAGTGGATCAAAAAGCACTCTTAAGTTCAACTAATTGCATTTAAAATAAATGAATACATTTTCATGTAACTGTAAATAACATGCAAATAAGTGCCTAAAAACATCGCATTCAGTTCACATGTAGGTATATTATTTTAAAGTATATAATTTCTGTAATATGTAATCTTTTTTTTAAAGTATACTACAACACTAGCAACCAAAGGTTACAGAAGCAATAACTCATGCATAACAGGAAACCAAAAAAAAAAAAAAACGGTTTGCAGCCCATCTTCAAGAACATGCATTTTCAGAACGAATACACTCGGAAAGCAATGCAAAATGTAAGAAACAAAAACTGTTCACCAATGGCAGGTTTGTCATATCGTAGAAATATTTTGAAAGACATACTATAATAATGGCTCTTTTCAAATGAGTGGATTCAGCATATTCCATGTGCAATCTACTGACCGACCTGTCTGCGCAGGAATGCTCTCATAATGGAGAAAACATGAGGCTTCTTTCAGCTTGGAGATGCCTGTGGAGGGGAGAAGGCTTTGCTTAAGAGTGTGCATTAGCCCGTTCATACCTGGGGGCCAATGAATGGAGCCCTCAGGTAAGCCTTGTTGAAACAAATCTAAGCTGCTAATGACACGCACTGTGAAAATATTCACAGTTCATTTAGCTTGATGACAACTGCAGCCCCCCTGTGCCCCCGCTCCACTGTTTTGTGTATTAGTCATACCTTCGTGTCGTAATCTATGACAACAACAGCCGTTTCTTGCATGGCAAAATGCATGGGAAAACCATCAAATTGCCTATTGTTAGATACTATCTCATGTTTTCTTTACATGCTCAATACCAGAAAGAAAAGCTCACTTGGTATGATGATTATGGCATGACAAGGGCTTAAAGGGATAGTTCACACAAACATTGAAAATTCTGACTTTATTCGTATACTCACGTTGTTCCAAACCTATTTTTGATGTGGATCACAAAAGGAAAAATGTAAAGAATCTGCCTGTATAGCTTCAAGATATATTAAGTCTATGCTACCTATGCTACAGGCTATAAACATGTTTTAAAAATAAAATTTGCAGATTTTCAGCCAGCTTTGCACTGTTACAGTGTCAGTAGTATACCGATCTCATGAAAAATATAACTATTTTATGAGATGCCGATTTTATATTAATTCATGTTATGATTTGTACAAAAATGTGCAATTTTTCAAAAAAAGGATGAAGCTCCATCCCTAATCTCTCACTCCTAAGCCTAACTGTCAGTGTCCTGTCAGCTGAATGCATGCGAAAACATGCGAATAAGATCATACAAATTCATGTAAACAGAGTGTTTCCATGACTTTTCAAAAACCGAAAGACTTATTCACCATGTGGGTTCCTACAAGATTTTTCTATAGGTTTTTACAATGGGGTTTTTCAATTCATGGAAAAATAAATAAATAAATAAATAAATAAAATTAAAAAATAAAACAAAACAAAACAAAACAATATAAAATAAAATAAAATAAAACAAAATAAATGGGGTAAGCAAAATAATCTTTTTTCAGCTTGAAATAAGATTATTTTGTTTACCCCATTGGCAGATTATTTTGCTTGTTCTAAGCAAAAACTCACTTAAATTTGATGTCATTTTTTCTGAAAACAAGACAATAATTTTTGCTTGTCTAGAAAATCCTTCTTTATTTAAGAATTTTTATATATTTTGGCTGGAAACAAGACAAAAAATCTAAGTAAGAAAAGCATTTTTTGCAGTGTAAACTTAACAAATTCTTGGACGTTTTGTTGTACACTGTAAACTGTGGTAATGCACCTGTTTCAGAATGATCCAGGTGCAGTCACAAACTTTCATTCAAACAAACTTAAAAATAAATCCAGACGTGGTCAAGAACAACAGAACTGACAAGAAACATATGATACATCCATTTAAGACACCGCTGGACCAAGAACAGATGAAACGCTGGGGTCTATAGACCAATTATCTACTATATTTTTATATTTAATTATATTCGGGATGCGCGCGCAGCATGGTTGCAGAAAACCTGGGAGAGGTAGCCTTTACGGCTAGAGAATTACATGGACACGGTACAAAATACTTTGATTTAAAAAGAGTATAGATTATATGTAAAAATGATAATAGTAATAGGTTTAAATAATTCATGCTGTAACTGTAGGGCTAATACAATATGTCCCCTATGAACAGCATATGTGAATATTATGTAGACCTATTGTTTACATCAAATTTATGTTTTAAAAGTAGAGCAATCATAGCAGTTTTCATCCATAGTATGTACGTTTAAACATCTGCGCTTAGCTTCAAATGGCGTCTTTGATGACCGTATTCTATAAAAATAATTTGCATTCTGATTTTGACATCAAAAGGCACAAACATATTTTTTTTTACTCTTATTACATGGATTTTACCCATTTACCTCCACTTGTTACCAGTGTTTTTCTGCAACCACTATGTGTGCGCAGCTGCAGTGATGTCACTGTGACGTCTACTCAAAATTGGTCTATTTACCCAAGACAACCAGAGATTACAAAGGGACAGGTGAACATAATTAATTGTCCTGGTAAATAACTAGGGTGGCTATGGTGACAAGGGAAACAATAGGTGCGTTCACACAATGTTGTAATTACCGTGATTACGACAAAGCCACTAGATGGCAAGCCTGCAACCATTAGCCGAAAAAGTGCAACAGCTAATGCTTCCGGTCTGGCAGTGCGCGGGAAAGGAGACCAGAGGTAGTTTTCTTTGAATGGATGTCAATGGAAAAGAAGCTTCACTATGCTGAATAAACAGCTTTTTACAGGAAACGGCTTATCATTTAATGAATCGACAGCCTATCTGCCAATCTTCAACATGTTTTACACTAAACAATACTTTTGGATTGAACTATTTTTAGAGTTTACCACAAAAAAAATGCTGTTTTATAAGAGAAGTCACTGACTTCTTGTGACAAGTGGGACTCCGGGTATCCGTAAACGGCGATTGAGTGTTGCACAACTCTGACTGAAATACAGTGACGTCAATGCTGTAATGTGATTGGTTATTAAGGGACACGTGATCCAAGTTAGCCGTTACGCTTTCTCATATAGTAACTAATACAGACCCTCTCATCTCCCTATAGAAAGAAAATCTCTGATTACAAGATACCAATTTGTAAAAAGCATTTTCGTCCTTGTAGAACTCGTAATTACAACTTGTGAACTGGGAATTTTCTGAGAGCTACAGGTGCGTTCACGCCATATCGGAATTCCCGTAATTACGAGATTCCAACTTGTAAAAAGCGTTCACGTCCTCGTAGAACTTGTAATTACAACTTGTGAACTGTGAGTCTTCTGAGAGCTACGACTTGTACCACGTGACCGCTGTACCACCTGACCAATGCAGGCTCTATTTAGGCACTGATAGTGTTGCCATAGAAAAGCAGCTCAGAGTAGAACGTCACGTGTTGTCATCTTGCAATTACGGTAATTACAATATGCCGTGAACGCAGCATACAATTTGTACCACCTGACCACCTCAGAATTATTTAGCCGCTATGCTTAGGCATTGACAGTCCAAGGATGTGAACAGCTCCAAGTATAATGTCACGTGTTGTCATTTCAAAATTACAGGGAAAACAGGGAAACAGGAACAGATCACAGGAAGCAGACAGAAACAATAGGAGAATACATTTCAAAAAAAGAGTCCTTAACGCAAGACAGGAGAATGTAGGCTGAGATCATGACAATGGCACACACTCAGACTCCTAACATTTTTTATATAGTTTATTACAAACATATTTTTTTAAAAAATAAGCTAAAAATCCTTGTTTATTTTGTATGGGTGTGTGTGATGTACATTTTAGAGCAAACACCCAAGTATCGTCAAGTTTATATTTACCACAGACCTTGTTTTACTCAAAAACTGAAAAACCCCATAATAAAAACCCATAGTAAAGTCTTGTAACAAAACCCACTGGAGCTGAGTTGTAGATGAACCCAAGTGCAGCTTTATTCCATTTATTGAGAGCAAAACAAACAAAACTAAACCATAACTTGACAAGACTTGAAACCATAACAATCACCATCAACAGTACAGGAAATGACATCAATGCAAAGCTAACACTGCAAGAGGTCTAAAATACTTATGCTGCATTCATGCCATGTCGTTAACTCTGTAATTCTGAGATGACAACACGTGACATTTTACTCATAGCTTTCCATGTTCTTGGACTCAGATGTAGCGCCTAAGTAGCAACCAAATGTATCTGGCGGCGGTGTCAGGTGGTACATCTGTCACTGGTTCAAGTCGTAACTCTCAGAACATTCTGAGTTTACGGTATGTAATTATTATGAGTTCAGGAGCATGTGAGGGCTTTGGTGTTGATAGTGTTGCCATAGAAACACATAATTCAGATCAGAATGTTTGTCAGAGTAGAATGTAATGTGTTGTCATCTCGGAATTATGACATGACGCGAACGCAGCTTTAGACAAGGGGAACACATGACAAAAGCAACCAAAGATGAGACAGAACTAATGAACAGGAACCAATGAACAAACAGAACTGATACTCACATGACAACAAAATCAGCCAATGGGAGCATGACACATAGATTAATGGAACACATGAGGGAAAGGAAGAAACATGGCTACAGCAAATTAAAAGTTGATGCGGCACTCTATTAGCCACCTGTTCGCCAAAATGTAAAATACTTATGAAGTGCAGTGAGATTGTGTTGATAGTATATGTAGGCCTAAATATTACCTGAACCCAGATTTCTGTGTGTATTTGTCAACAAACTTTGAGCATACACTGTTCACACATGTACCACTTCATATACATCACATATGAGCCGTTCTACAAAATTGGTTTAAAGTCAGAGTTGGAAAAAAAATCAGAGAAAAAGAAATCTTTCACAAATTTTATATGTATGCAAATTGTATAATATCAAAAGTACACATTTTTAGTAACTGTGCAGTTAATTATCATATTGTGTTTTCAGAAAGTATTGGAATATTTTTCCTCTCTCCAAATTTGTCACTACTGAAAGTAATATATAATTTAATAAGAAGGGTTATATTGACCTATTAAGATTTTCCTTACATCTGCCTTGTAAATATATTTGTTACTGTTTTATTAAAAACTTTTTAGAGTTAAATCAGTAACAATGATATTTTGTTGCATTTTGATTTGTATTTGTATTTATTTCCATTTTTTCTTTGTAAAAAGCAAAAAGAGTATCATACTGATTTTAAAGCTAAGGATTCATTCATTTGAATATACATTGAACCAAACACTATCATAACATCTTTTGAAAATTGATAATTTAGTATACGTTGTTTTTGACAAAACATCCCATGTTTCAGTTGTGACAGCACATTTTTGGTAGTGACAGTAATGCTTTGGTAGCGAACACATCTCATTACAGAATTTTAACTCGTATACTAAAACACTACTAAAATATACTACAAAACTAAAAATGTGCATAATAGTACTAAAGTTTTGTTTATTTCTTATTTATGTGTTTCCTTTTGTCACTACCGAAACAATGATGGCATGTTTTGATCGTGACTGTAACGGTAGTGACAATTTTATGGGATAACCCCCCATATATATATATATATATATATTCTTTTTTTTTTCCAAAAAAAATATTTTGTAAAAATCAGCAATGGAAAAAAAAATGCAAAAAATTTAATATCATTTTCACTTTCATAACTTGACATTTAGGGTTTAGGGTTCAGGACAGCCACCTCCTAATTGAAAGTACTCACTGAATGATGATTTTATACATATTAAGCTGACTGATATTTTAAATATTATTGTGGGTTTCAACAGATAATAAAATGATGTTAGTAAACATCTAAGATTTGAGAAGAATTCTGTAGAATGGCCCATATACCTTAACCATTTTTGGCTTTCAGTGAACAGTTTTTAAAAGAACCATTTTTTTTTTCTTAATGTGAAAAACATTTTAATAACTAAAGAACCTGTTTCCTCTGTAAAGAACCTTCATAGAAAACTACATGCAAATAGATTATGTAGAACACACACAGTTATACTGTATAAACTATAATTTTATAGAAAGGGCCTGAATGAAGATTCTTCAAAACATTTCATTTTGAGTTCCGACGTCATATGGGTTTGGCATCACATGAAAGTGAATAAATAATGAGGGAAACTAAATTTTCGGGTGAACTGTCCTTTAAAGACCTGTAATTTCCCAGGCTGTTGAAGTTCAAAGAACACACACTCAGCGAATGTCACGCATACTGCGTCCTAATGCTGTTAGCATACAGATAACACACTCTGTCAAAGCTTAAATTAGCACCTTTCGTCGACTCTCGCTGGTTGGTTTGACTTTGGTAAGTGGGGGCATGACACAACATCGGGCACCTCTGAAAAGCCAGGTGAGTGATAAAGATTAGGTGTTGTTAGCTCTTGGGAAAGTACAATGTCACCACTGTACACTAAGCTTTAAGACACCACATTAACATCTGCTCAAGATGGCTTTAGTCTCCAAACTCTAATTTACAGTTAGAGTTTCCTTTTTGGTTAGTCTGAGAGCCGTTATCTTGTTTCTGCCCAAACCAACAAGTATGCTGAAATGCAAATTGCATCTGGCACCAAGGAACAGTAATTTGACGTAATTACTACAGCTTGATACCAGAGTACGCTCCCGCTGCATGGCACGGATCCATCACAATAATCAGTAATTGCTCTCCATTTTTGACGCAAAAATACCGAAACACCCATTACTCTGTTCCACAGCAGCTTGATAATGCCACATTACAGAAAAATCCTTCACCAACTTCTATATTGTATGAACTCAACACCTGTAGGGCCCGGCGTTTTCATCATCTGCTTGGAATAAATTGTAGTCATCATCATAACCATAATCACAGTAATAAAAAAAGTCCTCATCGTCTTGCCAAATTACTGTGGCATTTGATTTACAGTAATTGTGCGGGAAAGGAGGGGCGAGGGGGTTTACGCTACAATGCGCGCCGTGCTACGTCTCGACCGGCCGAGTCCAAACACGCACACACCTGCGGGACTTACACCTGAGATGGGCCAGGGGCCGGATCCCAACGATATGCCCGCATTCCCCGAGGCACACAATGACTAACATTGTGATGTATACAATAAACCAGGTGTGGAGGGTGATATTTTATTATTAGCCTAGAAAATGTCATTTTTAAGAGATTATATTCAAAAGCATTGCACATTAAGAAGGTAATTTGCTGCGAATGAGGTTTAGACATCTGAACTGCTATTTCTGGATCTAATTATGTCATTACGTTGTTAGGCACTGACAGGGACCCAAAGATTGCAGTCGGTAAACGTGCAAAATGTTTTAATAGAGATTTCTGAAAGCAACAAGATACAATGTCACATGTTTGCTTCTTTTTATTTGCTTCTTTTAATACTGTGATAATTGTTTTAAACAGGAAAAAAGAACATAAGACAACATAAAAAAGGAGAGATCTCCAGGACCTTTTGCTTGATTTACAAAAAATTCAAGTATTTTTTCCATCCCCCATTTACAACAGGTAAACACTATAATCAAATGACATTTGTAACTGCAGACATAATCCAAAGTCTGTGCCTTTTCTTTCACAATTCGGATGATATGTTAGAAATGCTTCATCAAACGCTGAAGAAAAAAAAAAAAATAGACTGCAGACATCTGCCATTAATTTTACTGACAATACTGGGTTGTAATAACGGAACCGTAATGTGCGAGAAATTGCTTTTTTTGTAACTCCGGCCATTTAGTTTGGCAGTTAGACTGATATAACACTGCAGTACATTATTCAGAAAAGCATGAGAAATCTTCAAGTAACATCTCCTTCAAAGAGACAAATTAGTGTTAAACGCTTAATTAGTAAAGGGTTTGGAGGACTAGAGTGAAATCTCTGGGATAAATGTTTCTCAGCCCTCATTGCAACTGTTACAGTGTCATAATTACATAATTTAGTCCTTTAGAGCCCTAAACATCCATGGCATTCAGTACAGTACAGGCTCCTCTGTGGTTTTTCTATGTAGATGCTCCATTTTTTTGGCTAGCCTGCATCCGTAATCTCCTCCTCGCAATCGCTTCCTGTTTTTTCCTCTCAATCTCAGCGGCCGAACATTTGGCTGTCGTATGGGATGGAATAAAAACTGCAACAAAAACAAAAGTTTTGTTATGGTTCTGTGCAATGTAACTGGAAGATGTGAATTTTTTAAAGCATGAATTGTAATCCCTTAGTTTCAATGTTTAATTAGTTCCTAAACTAAAGTGTTACTTCAAATTTTATGTCTTCATAAGCCACAGTATAGTTTTGTGAGAGAAACAAACCAAAAATGATTCACACTTAAAATATTTCCCTTGACTGTAGCTCTAGGTCTCATTCATGTAAATGAAATTAAAAAAAAAAATAATAATAATAATAAAAAAATAAAATAAATAAAATAAAATAAACAGTTCATGGGTCCTACTACTGTGAATTTTTCTTTTGTAAAAGTTTTAAAAATTAGTTAAATTAAATTACACCATTAAAAGAGAATCCGAAAAATAAATAAATAAACACAGAATTTCATAAGGTCCTAAAAATGTAATATACTTATTAAACATGTTTTTAAATATTTCATAGTTTAAATTAATTAGACAATTAATTAATTAATTAATTAATTAATTAATTATATTATTTTTAATAAAGAAAGAAATAATTAAACAAATAAATACATTTGGAACAAAATAAGAAATCAAATTTTATAGGGCCCTCATTAACAAAAAAATAATAATAAAAAAGCATTTTCATCAGTTATTTTGTTAACAACATTAAATCTGAATATAGTGCATGACTACTGGATGACAGTTATGAACATTTTATGGTGCTTTTTATGTCTTTTTGGAGTAAAAATGACTGGTGTGCTTCCACTGAATTGAAAATTAGGGCTGTACGAGTAATCAAAGTGTGAAATGTGCTAATGTTTGTGAATATTAGTGCAAAAAGAAGAAATATGAAGATAACTATGAAGTCTGTATTAAATGTTCAATTTGTATTAAATTAAAAACAAAACAAAAATAATAAATAACTAGCTAAATAAACAAAAAAAACAAAAAACAAATAACAAAACAAACAAACAGTTCATAGGGTCCTACTACTGTGAATGTCTTAATTTGTTAAAGTTTTATAAATGAATTTAATTCAATTACATAATTAAAACTGAATCCAGAAAATAAACAAACAAACAAACAAACAAACAGAATTTTGGAAGAATAAAACAGATTTCAGAAGGTCCTAAAAATGTAATACACTTAATAAAAATAAATAAATAAATAAATAATAATAATGTTTACATATTTTGTAATTTAAACTAATTAGTCATGCTGTTTTTATTATTTAAATTAGACACTAATAAAAAAACTGAAAAACAAAAACAAATAAATACATTTGAAACAAAATAAGAAATCAAATTTTATAGAGCCCTCATTAACAAAAATTAAAAAGTATTTCCATCAGTTATTTTGTTGACAACATTAACCCTGCTTGAGTTTGTTCATTACACAAATGGCTTCTAAATACTTGGAATACAGCGCATTAGTCTATTGGATGACAATTCTGATCATTTTAAGGTGCTTTTTATGTCTTTTTGGAGTAAAAATGGTGTGCTTCCACTAAATTGAAAAGAGCATTGTGAATATTCCCAAAAACATTCCCTCGTGTTCCACGGAAGAAAGAAAGTCATATAGCTTTGGAACAACATGAGAGTGAGTAAATGATGACAGAATTTTCATTTATGTTTGAACTATTCCTTTAACAGGTTAGACAAACTTGCTTATTACAGTCATCTCCTGTAGGAGCATTCAATGATGCAATTTTAGAGCTAATGTACTGCAGGTGCCAGAGTGCACAAAGCTTACCTTTGTTGGTTAGCGTCATGGAGTCAGACAGATGCCTTTTGAAGGTGTAGTGGTGGGAGTTGGAAGCATTTCCTCCTGTTGCGCTGTGTGGCCTAACGGTCTGTGAGGTGTCCGTGGCTCTGACAGTACAAGGCCTGGATCCTAAGGCACTTTTCCCTTGTGCATGTCCATGATGCTGAGCACTATGACTTCCTAATGCAGAGCTGGAACTTTTAGCTGCAGGGAACACACTGTAGCTCTGTTTAAATCCGGAATTGCCACTTGCACACGGTACTGAATTTGAGCGGGCAAAGATGCGTGTGGACTTTGTGGGTTCTTGTGGTTTGGCCCTATTGTTGATGCCCACAGTTTGAGCACAAACAGTGCCAGAAGAAGAAGGTGCTTTAGATGCAAAGCTTCTTGATTTGTCATATGCAAATTTCTTGGACTCCTCGTCGCGTCTTTGCAGTTCCTGACTGGCCGTTAACTTCTCCACGTCATCGCAAGCATGAAAAAGGAGATCATCATCCGTTTCGTCATTCCACAGACCGTCGGAATCAAACAGAGACTTCATGTCCTCCTTTGAAACCCCATCAAACTGAGCAGAAGCCACCTGACTTGAAACTCCACAATCTTTGGTCATTCTATTAAGCTTAACTTGACTTGAAGCCTGGGACGACTGTGTTTGCTGCTTCACTTGGTCCACAGGTGAAATCTTTAGCAGCTTGTCAGTAGTACGATTCTGGGCAGAAGCAGGTGGCTTTGACCTAAAAGTGCTTTGATTAGACGTTTTAACTTCAGGAAGCGTCTTGGTAAAGGTGCTGCTTTTGCTGGTGCTCTGTTGAGTCTCTAAACACACGTTTCTGCCAACAGATGCAGATGGATTAACCTTAGCCACAAAATTACATTTGCTAGAGCAAGACTTAAGCTGAGCAGTGCTTGGTTTCTGAGCTACATTCAAAGGCACTGGGTTCTGAGTCATTTCCAACACAAACAAGTCCTTCAGAAGGTCATCGTTTTCCCAGTCATCATCAAAGTCCTCCTTTGTGGCTTTAGGTGCAACTACAGGAGCGTTCTTGTTTGCTGAAGAACTCGACTTTGGTCCTTCTTGAGCTACTGGTTCGGTTTTACTTTCTGGTGTGCAGTTTACTGATGGTGGGCTCAGCCTCCCACTTACGTGCTGAGTGGGGCCATCAAACAACGCCTGAAGCTCCGCCTCTTCCTGGCGGGCCTGAGTTGAGCAGCTGGTCAGTTGTTCCGATGAGACCGAGATGGATGTTGAGCTTTCTGTTGTCGCTGCACCATCACTTTGCGGCTTATTGAGTTTATTTCTTTTTTCTGTGCTCGCCTGTTGTTTCTCTTTGTCCTGACGAGTCATATTGATGTCAAACTGCTTGGCAAGTTTCATCAGGTCCTCAACATTGCTCTGCCTAATGAAAAGAGATGAGGAAATAACAAATATGAAAATCACAAATCTATGACACTGATTTCAGTGTGTATGCCAAAACAAATGGGTTATTGACATGTCACTTGCATGGATCTATTAGTTCAAAAACACATTAACAAAGCAATTGTACATACATTGATATGAGCACACCTCTTCCAAGATGAGCATGCTTTTAATTTTCTATCAATTTAAAAGCTTGACCTTTTTTGGTATTTTTTTCTACACACCCATCAATTACTAACAGGTGTGCAAGGGTGATTGTTGATTTATTTTCAATTAATTAAATAATAATTAAAAAAACAAAAAAAACAAAAAAAAAAATCTGAAAACAATGAAACTAATGTAAATACAAAATATGCATTTCTAAAAAACTGGCCATATGCATTTATAGTACATTAAAAAAAAAAAAAAAAAAAATATATATATATATATATATATATATATATATATATATATATATATATGTTATCAAAAATATTTTCTTTGACATTGACATATGACATGCTTGCATAGACTGGAAGTTCGAAGTTGTGAATAAAACGAAGATTATTGGAACATTTTACAAAACAAACAAACAAACAAAAAAAAACAAGTTTAGCCGCTTAACTTCATATTTAATTCAATGTTGTTTTCTAATTATTTGTGAAATTTACTAGCATTTTCAGTTTGACTATTATTTCAAAGTAAATTCCACACCATTTTTTTTTCAGTATACTAGAGATGGATGTTATGACCAGGATAATATACCACAACAGCATTAGTGCTAAAACCAGGAGCTTTAGCTTTACATTTTCTCTCAACAGCCTCAATATCCTGAAAGCTACAATACCTCACAAAGTCACTGCAACACAAGCTAGGTTTCCATCCAAGGATTTTTTGTGATATAGCTGATGTAAATGGCATCTATTCCTAAAATTTCTCATGTGTCGACACAATCTTTTTCTGTTTAACTTTAGCGCATAAATTCTATATCGATAGTTCAAAATATTTATCACAAATATTTATTTGGAAACACTTTTTGTCGAGAAAAGGGGCTTTACCGCAAATAAATGTGGTGTCACCTGACAGAATTAGCCTATAGGCAGTGTCTGTGTTTGTGGTGTCTGCTCACACTATTAAATTGTATCTAAAATAATTTTATAAATGGTAAGAAAAAGACAAGTTACTTTTCAAACATACATATCTTAATTTGATGTTGCTTTAGTACGTTGCAAGTTCAAATGTGTTCATTTTGTACAAAAAGTACAACATTTTACATTAATTTGTTTTGGCTTGTCAGCTTGTTTTTTTCCATTCTTGTTTTGTTCTCAGTTCTATTCTACCATTAAATTTAAAGGATTTGTTATAGCATGGTTTTTCAATATGTTTGACTGACTGTATTTTATTATGACAATCAACAGGCTGTGTTGTCAAGTTAGTAATGCTTAACTGTGCGATTCCACTTTATTTAGAAAAAATATATTTTGCATATAAGCCTATTTATTTATTTTATATAGCCTATAGCTTTATTATGTTTTTCTCCATTCACAGAAGTGCTGCAGGTGCGTGACGTGAATCCTCACGTTCTGTTGTGTATGCTTCGTTTTGTGTGTATAAATTTAATCCCTGGAAAACAAATTTAGGTATTTTTAATGGCTAACAGTCATGTTATTTAATTGTAATTAAATATTATTTTGTCAGTTAACAGTTAATAATGGCCTAAGGATTAAGGCTAGGAGAAATAAAATAACCAAAATGAACATTCCTATTTCCAATACAGTAAACAAAACAAAAAAACAAAAAAAAAAATGAAAACTGCTTGATGCTCAAGCATCTAAATAGTCTTAAAAACAAGTAAAAAAGTAAAAAAACAAAAAAAACAACAACAAAAAACTTCATGACAAAAATTATTTAATAAAAAAATTATGAAGGCCTATACAATTAAATAATAGCCTATAAAATAAAGTTTTGTTGTAAATGGATAAAGAACAGGCCTACTAGCCAATGCAATTTGCGCAATAGGTGAAATTATATATAGAAACAGCTAAAGTAGGGCTGGTCGATAATTTAATAACGATAGTTATCGTGATATAATTTTCCTCGATAAAACGATATGAAGAGTTTGATAAATATTTGACGCCAAAAGCGGAACGAAACAGCGCAACTCATTTGAATCGCGCCACACGGACCGTTTATCTGCTCAAACCAAAATTCAAACTTCTGCGCTGTGAGAGCTCACTAAAGAAGATGCATTTATTATCTAGATGCGGAGCGGACGCGCCTGGAAAAAACGAGCTTGTCGTGACCGCGCCACTTCCATTATGAGCGCAGCTGCTGCGCGCCTACATCTGAAATAACAAACTTGAGCGCGCAAATGATGCGATATGTGAACGGCTCCGTCACGCGAGCACTAAACAGCGCTGTGAGATTCAAACTAGTTTAAAGCTGTGTGCAACAAGACAGTCAGAAGGCTCTTCAGTCTACACATCACCATCATTTACCATGGATTTACTGTAGCAACACTCACTGCACCATGGTATTGTGGCAGCAATGTAGGATATTCACACTGAATTTTATTACAGGAGTAATGGTATATAATTATAGTATGCATGTACTTGTGATGAAGCTATAGCATGTGTGCATTTATACTGAATGTTTTTAGACTACCGTTTTTCATACAAATAGGCTACCTATAAAACCATGTAGTTATATTTTTACCATGGAATTGAGGTACCATTATGTGTGGTTTTAACTGTGTTTATCATGATTTAAAATGTATGCATGATACTATGGGAGACCAATGCTTAATTAAAAAAATAAATAATAAATAAATAAAAAACAAAAATAAAAACTGGGTCATAATAAATTTAACCATATAAAACTGAGGTTGCGACAATTTTTACAAATGTTACTGATTGATAATAAACAAATTTACCTCTGCATCCTCAAGCTACTATTAAATGTGCATTTTTAAGAGACAAAAAAGTGATATTATTATTATTATCATTATCAGACAACCCAAACCTGTTTCTTGATTTGAAACTATATAACTCATTAGAACATGCAGAAATGAATTTTTCTATTTAGATATTTATTTTGTTAAGGAAAATTATTCATCTGGTTTCTATAACTTTTGCTTTGGAGCAAAAATCTGACTTTAAACTTGAAAGAAATAAAGATTTGACATTGTGATAATTATCGATATCGACTGATATAAAAAAAATATTGTGGTAATTTTTTTGCCCATATCGCCCAGCACTAAGCTAAAGGACAATATATATATTTTTTTTTTGTGATGCACCAAAACTTTGCGACAATTTGTTTTATTTTTTAGGGATGACGTCATCACGCACACCATTTTATTGATAAAAAGCCAGTTGGATGGAAACAGGCTGGAGACAGCAAATTTCACAAAAAAACTAGATGGAAACTTGGCTACAGATCCACTGGTGTAATGGGGAAAAAGATGATGGAGAGATGGTTGTTATGCTACAACTGTACAGTAGAGGTCAAGTTCAAATTATAATATAATATGTGCGCCTATGTTATATGTCAGATAATAGGCTACAGTCATTTTATGTATGACAGTCCAAAACATTTTTACATCTTTCACGTATTCATCATGTTATTGAATAGAGGACACATACCGTGCTGAGATCCTCCTGACTCTGGGCTGTCTGATCTCTGGAGTACAGGGTATGGCACCATCTCCAATCCATTGGAGCACTGAGTCCCCTTCATTTGACTTCTTAACCTTAAACATAGAATGAGAGTTACATTACATTTACCATGACACCCATAATTTCCATGTAATTGTCTATATTTCACTTAGTATAATACTTACTTTTGGTGCAATCCTACTGACAATCTCTGATATCTCAATGACTCTTGCATCTCCTTGTCCTGTGAATGGTCACAAATGTATACAAAATACAAAAGTTACATTTACTGTAAAAAAGTGCTATTATAGACAATACAATACAACAATCAGTTTACAAATATATCTACCGTTTATACCATGATAAATGTATTATAGTTTTGTAAACAGAGATGGAAGTGTCTTACATCAAACTAAAAAAACACACACTTGCAATTTTACTGCTTAGAACTTTAGTGTTATGTAACGTGAAACCTATCTTCATCATTAGTTATGAATAATCTTTTATTTTTTGGTTTGAATCCATGAAAGAAAAGGGAAATATTTTTGCTTGCACCACCAAACCACAAATCCTAATCTGTACAATTGTTTAAGAGGATATAAATATAGACTACTTTAAGTTTTATGACCACACTTGCCATTCAAGTTTTCAGTGGGTGAGTTGGTATCCCAGATGATGTCTTGCGGGGATTCAGTCTCATTAGGCGAATCTCCACTGTAACAACCGTTGAATCTGACTCTTGGTCGACGTTTTGGGGTCGTAAAATCTGAAAATTAAAATGATTAATAACAATAATATGGTTAGTATAGGGGAAATAACATTTCACGTCGACACTAATAACATGTACCATGGGTCTTTGGACATGTTCCACTGTAGAATCATGCCATTCTTTTAAGTACCTTGGAGTGTCATGTAAATAACATTATACGTAAATATGATAATCATTCAGTGCAATGGCACTGCCACCATGACACTACGACAGTATTTTAGCACTGTTTTCTAAAGAGAAACACACATCCATCTGTTCTGCAATCGGTTAACACGCGTTCTGCGGTGTTACAAATGTATTACCTTTGCGACAGTTGTATGAAGCGTGATAAGACGGAGACTGTGACTGTTTGAGTCCGATCGTTCGTCTCTTTGTTTTCATTTTCTTCTGAGCAACTTTGGAAGTTTTGCTCCGACTTTCTCTCGCATCTGATATATGGCGCACACCGATGTTTCTCTCGTCGGTCATGGCTTATTTTAACTAATATAAACAGTACCGCTCCAGTATTCATAACTTGTCTGAACTAGTCACAAAACCTTTGCGATATTTGGTTTAAATCCAGAAAATGTCTGGTTACTCAGGTAAGAATGCTCTGCTACATCGCCGCCATGTTTTTTGTACATTTACATGAAGACGCGTTCCTGATTGGTCCTTGTGATCTCGCGACATCTCTTGAGACTTTGTATTCTCATTGCAGCTTTTTAACCACAACAGGTTGATATGAATACTGGAGCGGTATTCAGTACAACTTAAAAAAAAAAAAACCCAACCACACGTGATTATGAAAAGCCATTAAAATAATAAAACTGAGACTAAAATAAATAAATAATGAAAATCCATCATATAGCTGAAACAAGTGAATTTTTTTACAATGACTGCACTGAAGAAACATTAATTGGTAATATACAGCATGTTTTTATCCATGTTTCTATTTTTAATGTAGAATATTATATATATATATATATATATATATATATATATATATATATATATATATATATACATATAAACAGTGTGAATGGTGTAGTCTCTCGTTCCAAAAAAATAAATATATTATTAAATATATATATATATATATATATATATAGAGAGAGAGAGAGAGAGAGAGGAGAGAGAGAGAGAGAGAGAGAGAGAGAGATAACATGAATGGTGTAGTCTCATTCAAAAAATAATAATAATAATAATTGAGCCAATTATTGTATTTTTTTTTAATTATTAAAATGATATATATAGAAGAGTTCAGATGCAAAACCAGTTAAAAGCCATCTCGGTCAAAAATGAGATAATGATACTGAGTGAATGCTCTGACACATATTATACGTCCATCAAATACCAGTACTTACATAGAAACATATACAAAGTAGCCAGATATGTCAGATATGTTAGATGGATTTAGAGGCTTTTGCATCTGAACTCTTCATATATTTTAATAATTAAAAAAAAAAAAAAACAACAACAACAACAACAACAAAAAACAACACAAAAACACAATAATTGGCTCAATTATTTAACTTTTTTGTTTTTTTTGGAATGAGACTACAGTGAGACTTGGTAAAGGAACTGGTTCTAGGTTTCCAATCTAAAAAACCAGTTTGGAGCTCCTTTCTAATTTCGTTTCCAGTTGTCCATTGGTAATAGTAGCTTTCTATTGGTCAACAGGTTGAAACCACATGTTATAGTTCAACCAACTTGAATGTTGGCGTG
The DNA here is from genome assembly GCA_012976165.1 of Labeo catla. Classification (NCBI taxonomy): domain Eukaryota; kingdom Metazoa; phylum Chordata; class Actinopteri; order Cypriniformes; family Cyprinidae; genus Labeo; species Labeo catla. The sequence goes on along the minus strand of VONZ01000494.1, from coordinate 458,413 downwards.
GATTTGAGCATATGCACAATCTAAGACCAAATCTGTGCATACGCATGTTTTATAAGCAGTCCCCTGATTTAAAAAACATGTGAAGAAATGTTCACTGAACAGTGGGTGGATTTTAGCATACACGCACTTTCAGATCAAATCTATGCATATGCACGTTTTATAAATGAGGCCCCGAAATCTTGTTATCAGTTGCGAAAAATTCTTCACATATATTTTACATCAGGGGACTAATTATAAAATACGTTTATGCACAGATTTGATCATACGCTAAAATCCACTCCAACATTCAGATTTGTAAAAACAGTCTTTGATGTGGAAAAGTGCTTAGTGCCACGTCAGGTTCTATGCAGGGGTCAGAGTACTGCAGTTAGTAAGAAATCTAAGCAATTCTTGCCACTCAACATTCTTAAGTAAAGAATTCGGACATCATCAAAAAGAGAGACATCATGCCTTTTTTGTGCGTATGTTTGTTTCTCAGAATCACATGTATGCACTTTTAAGAAGTGAACCCAAGACAAATGTAAGACGTTTCTTCACAACATTTTATGAATGAGGCCCCTTGACATGAAATACCTGATTGTGCGGATTCCTATCCACCTTATGTTTAAAATAAGAGTGGGTGCAGCCATTGTGAGCTGCTTTAGGTATTTTAGCTTCATAATCCAAACTGGCAGTTGTTATCATAATATTATTTTAATTTATTATCTATGTTATAAACACACTGATTTGCAATGCAAATAATTTTACCGTTTACTGAACTTAAATGTCTTGCACATTCCCAGAACATTTCTGCATTGAAAAATAAGTCTCATTAAGCCTGCATTTCACCCTTGGAATTCTGCTGTGCAAAAAGAAATGTGGCCATGCCTTCAGAAAGTGAAATCAGAATTTGATCTTCTCCAGCAATCTGTTATGGGTCTCTGAACATGATGTATCATTCTCCTTAGGCCCATATTAACATACCATATTTTTGTTACCCATATTTCTTGCATTTTGCTAAACATTTTCTGTCAATAAATATCTCAGTTTGATCGCATTACAAAACCTCAGTGTTCTCAGATATTTCACTGCGGAAACATACTTTAAAAAAAAAAATCTCTGCTGGTCTTCTGCCCATTGATTTCCATCCATTTGGTTGTCCTCAGCAGAGCATTACTAATGCCTACTGGACACAATTCATGTTTATCCCACAGCAGCGACAAAAAAAAATGCTACAGTTCTCAGACATTTATCATAATACACTCTCGCTGGTTACCACATTACCTAAAATGATTTATTATTGAAGTTGGATTCATGTCAAGGACATCGTGCTGCTTCTGTAGTGTAAATATTGCTGTGTCAAGTTGGAAAACAGCTTTTTATACTGTAATATGCATAGTGACAATGGGAGAAGAATAAAGTTTGTAACCCTATAAATCCTATAAAACATATTTAAGGCCTGCAAATTATCAACATGATCAAAACTATGCTTAAAACCTGTTGTATACAATCAACTACATGATTTCTGTGCCTCTGTAATGTGTAACTGACTGATAGTTTTAGCAAGTAAAATACTTTTAAAATACCTTCTAGTGTAATTGTAATAAAAGTCCCCGTTTTGCTGTTTTTTTTTTTTTTTTTTTTAACTAAATATATATATATATATATATATATATATATATATATATATATATATATATATATATATATATATGTATATATATATATATATTTTTTTTTAATTGATTAATTAATTTTTAAGAACATTTACTGGACTGAAGCAACTTAGACTTAGACAGACACAGGTGGACTTTTACTCAGACTTGACAAATACATATCATGGGTAACATTAAAGATAAAAATAACAAGTTAAAATTAAGATAAAAAGGCATTAATAAACATCTCCCACTCAAACTCACTTGGTCAAAAACTAGGATTTGACTTGTACTTGACAAGGTAAACTCGGATCCAACACTAATAAAAATGTTAAAATGTGAATATAAATTTTAGTAAAATACTATAGATGCTCAGTAGGGCTTTTTAAAGTTTGTATTGTGATTTAAACTTGTTTTGTGCATGAATTTTAAACATATATTTAGTCTTTGCCATGTGAAAGCACTAGATGGTGCCTGTATTCTTTATAAGTGGTGTGTGTGTGTGTGTGTGTGTGTGTGTGATGTTGTGGAGGCTGCACACTGAGTGTGCTGCTGATATAGAAATGCTGTACGCTGCAGCCGGGCTCCCCTGCTGGAGCGGTGTGTGTGAGGGCCAGACGCTGCTGTCAGCACTCACAGCTGACACACACACGCCTCAAACTCTACCTGCTGAGAGGAACCACTAGTCAAAATAAAAACCTTTAGTTGAGACATGTTCCTCTGGAATAAATGGACAAGAAAAGGCCTCTATCAAAGCAAGCGACCTTGTAGTAGTAGTATGTCACGGGCAAGCTCTGCTGTTGCACTTGCTCTGTTGATAATGCACTGTAACAAAATGATTTGTCAGATTATGCAGCATGGACGTTTCGGCATTAATCTGTGCCTCTGTAATGTAAGTGACTGATATTATCTGATATCTGTAATAATATAAAGGAAACACTGGTGAATCAATATTAATATACAACAATCAAACTGTACAAACCGTGCATTTCACCTCCAAATTAAAAGAAAGAAATAAAAATCTAATATATATATATTTGTTTTTGTTTGTTTATTGGATCACATTAATGAAAATCCATAGGGGAAAATGTCATAATTGTAAAGTAACACTATTATTAAATAATTGTTAAATAATTATTAATATAACACAATACATTTTCATTTTTAACATTAATAACTGTAGTTGCATGGGTTAACTATGCATTTATTGATGCATTTATTTATTCATGGTATTTTATTTATTTATTTGTTTTATTTTTTTACATTTACTGGCACATTTTAATGCTGTATTAATTTAACATTGGTTAATGCACTGCAAACTATGAACAAACAATGAACTACTTCATTTTATTAATAACACAGATGCTGTAAAAATATATTTCTCATAGGTCATTTATTCTAACTGATGCACTGACCTAACTATAGAGAGTTATCATAAACTGTCACAATGCAAAAGGTCTTAATTGTTCATTTACTTGTAAAATATGATTTCTGTTTTGGGGAGATGAAATATGACCCAAACATTTTCTTTACAGATTTGGTGTGCCTCTGTAATGTAAGTGACTGATATTATCTGATATCTGTAATAATATAAAGGAAACACTGGTGAATCAATATTAATATATAACTACTACAATATATAAGCATGTGTGTTCATATATATATATATATATATATATATATATATATATATATCTTTCTCTCTCTCTCTCTCTCTCTCTCTCTCTATATATATATATATATACAGTGCCCTCCACTAATATTGGCACCCTTGGTAAATATGAGCAAAGGTGGCTGTAAGAATAAATCTGCATTGTTTATCCTTTTAATCTTTCATTCAAAAAATTCACAATATTCTAACCTATCATTTAAGTAAAACCATGGAAAGCAGGGGGAAAATCTCTTTATGAAATAAATGTTTTTCTGTAGTTCATGTTGGCACCCAATTATTGCAATGTCCTTTATTCAAGATAACAGCTCTGTGTTTTCTTCTTTAATGCCTGAAGAGTTTGGAGAACACCTGACAAGAGATCAGAGACCATTCCTTCACACAGAAACTCTTCAGATCCTTTAGTTTCCCAGCTCCATGCTGGTGCTTCTTCTCTTCAGTTCACCTCACGCATTTTCTATAGGGTTCAGGTCAGGCAACTGGGACGGCCATGGCAGAAGCTTCATTTTATGCTCAGTGACACATTTTTGTGTTGATTTTGATGTTTGATTTGGATCACTGTCCTGATGGAAGATCCAACCACAGCTCATTATAGAACTTCTAACAGATGCAGTCAGGTTTACATTTTTTATCTGTTGGTATTTGCTAGAATCCATGATGCCATGTATCTGAACAAGATGTCCAGGACCTCTGGCAGAAAAATAAGCCCACAACATTAAAGATCCAGCAGTATATTTAACCGTGGACATAGGGTACTTTTTGTACCAAACCTATCTTGAGTGTTTGCTGCCAGAAAGCTCTTTTTTTTACTTTCATCTGACCACAGAAGCCATTCCCATTTGAAATTCAAGTTGTGTCTGACAACTGAATATGCTGGAGTTTGTTTTTGGATGAGCAAGGAGGATTTTTCTTAAAACCCTCCTGAACAACATGTGGTGACGTAGGGGCTGTTTGAATTTTTTTTTTTAGTCTTTTGGCCCCAAGACTCAACTAATCTCTGCAATTCTCCTACTGTGATCCTTGGAGAATCTTTGGACACTTAAACTCTCCTCCTCACCATGCATTAGGACGATATAGACACATGTCCTTTTCCAGGCAGATTTGTAACATCTTTAGTTTAATTTGAATTCTTAATTATTGTCCTAATGATGGAAATTGAGATTTTCAATCCTTTAGCTATTTTCTTACAGCCATTTTCTATTTTGTGAAGCTCAACAATCTTGTTCTGCACATCAGAACTATATTATTTGGTTTTATTCCTTGTGATGGATGATTAAGGAAATTTGGCCTTTGTGCTCCTCATATTTATAATCCTGTGAAACAGGAAGTTATTGCTAGTCAATATCATACTCCTAGTCATTCTAGTGTGCTAAATAAATGCAAATATGAATGGGAATATACTTCAGAGATATTTTACTCATTATAATTTCTGAGGGTGCCAATAATTGTGCCCAACATGCATATGAGAAAAACTTTTATTTCATAACGTAAGTTTCCCCCCACTTTTAATTGTTTTACTTCAATGAAAGGTTAGCATTTTGTGAATTTTTTGAATGTAAGATCATAAAGATAAACAAAGCAGATTTATTTTCATAGCCGTCTTTGCTCATATTTACTAAGGGTGCCAGTATTAGTGGAGAGCACTGTATATATATAAGTAAGTATGTGACCCTGGACCACAAAACCAGTCATAAGTAGCAATATCCAACAATACATTGTATGGGTCAAAATTATTGATTTTTCTTTTATGCTCATCATTAGGATATTAGGTAAAGATCATGTTCCAGGAAGATATTTTGTAAATTTCCTACCGTAAATATATCAAAACTTAATTTTTAATTAGTAATATGCATTGCTAAGAACTTCATTTGGACAACTTTAAAGACGATTTTCTTAATATTTAGATTTTTTTTTTTTTGGCACCCTCAGATTCCAGATTTTTAAACAACTGTATCTTGGCCAAATATTGTCATATCCTAACAAACCATACATCAATGGAAAATTTATTTATTTATTTAAGTGATGTATAGTTTTTAATTTAATGTTTTAATTTTAAAACATTTACCCTTGTGACTGGTTTTGTGGTCCACGGTCACACATGTATAAAACAGTTAAAATCATCAATTGTAGTGTGGGTCTAGACATCCAATTAATGTTAATTAAGGGATGATGAGGTATGCACTCTATAATGACATGCAAGCATTATTAATGAAGAGATTAATATGGGCTCACCATATGTATATATAGACATGATTATTGTTTCATCAAGTGTGCTTTTTGGGTTATATAAGCATCTTCAAGTCATGAGGCGCTCAACAGCGTGTTTAAAAGTCACCATAACACCCCTGTCACACAAAATGTTAGCATTTCACAGAGCTGGATAGTTAGACGGGAAAGTAAAGGGCAAAGATATGTCACTTTCAATCTGAATATGAGGCATCACACAGAGTTTTTCTTTTTTCCTTCACAGTGTTTTCCATCGCCTTTCCGCCACAAGCGGCAAAATGCCAAAGGCCGCTGAGCGAGTGCATTTGGCTTCTTGAGCTTCAGCTGCTCATCCCCTCCGCTCTCCTCGCCTTTTTTATTTATCTGTTCCGCCTTGGTTGTTTAGACCCAATTAAGGGGCTAATTGTGGAGATCAGGGAGGATTGCATTGTTGTAAAAGTACAGAGCGCATGGCTAATTGCCGCAGCAGCTGCCAGTGTTTATGAAAAGCCGGGCGGTTCTGCGGTTCTCTCGGAGGAGAGCTAGCTCTCATCCTCCTTCTGATGTGGTGGAGAGAGCCAGGTGAGCGGCGAGCAGTCGCCAAGGCGTGCATTGCGGGGCGGAACAGAATGGAAGCTGCAGAAATAATTACCACCACCGAGGGCCTCTCTTTCTCTTATCTTGGGCTCTCGCTCCCCTAGGCAGGCAAAACCTTGAGGATGACACCAAGCATGTGGTGGGACTCGGCGATATGGAAGCAGTCCAGGATACAGATCCGCTGCCAGCTTTTATCTAAATGATCTCACACTTGTCTGTGCCAGGTGTTTTGGGTGGGAGTATGTGAAATAAGGCACGCATTTTTGAGTCACCATTGAGGCTGTTGTCAAGTGATCCTGCTGACTCCCATAGCAGATGGGTTGCAAAGTAAACTTTAGGAACATCGTTCTGCATGGCTGCAGCTCGTTTTGGATGGTGCTCGAATACCATCATGCCTCTTCTCATAGCAGAACATGATATAATGACCTGACACCTCTTGAGCCAAGTTCACTCTTTTGACATTGCCATTCTTCTGGCATTACACAATTCCTTTTATGTTGCAGCATAGACAAAATCAGGATTTTTTTTTTTTTTTTACTTTTGATGTTATGACAAACTTTTGACATTTCCACAATTATTGCCATTACAACACATAGAATTACGACTCACATTTGACACTTCATCGTGTTTATGGCATTGCAAGATTCTTTTGAAGCTATAATATTTTTTTTTGGAATTTTATTTTACTATTGCAGCATGCCTTTGGCATTCCAACATTACTTTGAGATTGTGAGATTCATTTGACGTTAAAACATTTTGTCATAAAATTCATTTACAGCTTTCTTTTGGAAATATTTTTTAGTGATTATTTGGTATCACTTACCATGATTAATTTTCATAAGGGAAGTTGTAAAAAGTCAGCCAGCTTACATAACATTTCAGAGTTACAGTAATTATGTATTTCCTCCACATATTTAGGCGAAGTATTTGCAACATGTTTCTGTATTTAGTTGTGTTGTGAGTATCTGCAGCCTGTTTCTGCATTTGGTTGTGTTGTAAATATTTGCAGTGCGTTTTTGTATTTAGTTGTGTTGTGAATATTTGCAGTGTGTTTCTGTATTTAGTTGTGTTGTAAATATTTGCAGTGCATTTTTGTATTTAGTTGTGTTGTGAATATTTGCAGTGCATTTCTGTATTTAGTTGTGTTGTGAGTATTGGTGCTAGTGTTTGCAGCGCATTTCTGTATTTGGTCACATTGTGAGTATTTGCAGTACATGTGCTGTTAAACTGATGATGATGTTTTCTTAAAGGGGTCCTATTATGCTCTTTTACAAAGTCTCTTTTGGGGGTATACTAGAACATGTTTTCATGCTTGGTGGTTTGAAAAACGCATTATTTTTAACATAATTTACATTATTACAATACATTTCTCCCAGCCTGGCACATATGGCTCGATTAGTTCCGGGTTTAATAAAGGCCCGCCTTCCGAAAAACGAAATGTGTTGTGATTGTTAGCTGTCCCACTGCGTTGCAATTGGCGAACAGCTTAGACAGTATTTCAGTACTGCCACGCCCCTTGTCAAAGAAGCAAGTTCCGTGTACAACTGTTGGCGCAAGCTAGATTAAAGTGATTCTTACGTTTTAAATATGGATATTTTTCTTACAAAAATGCATTGATTCACTACAGGAGGCCTTTATTAACCCCCTGGAGCCGTGTGAGGCACTTTTTTTTATTATGGATGGATGCATATTATTGGACTTGTTTTGGACTGATGAGGAGAAACACCGGTCTATGCCGTTCTAAAGCTTGGGAGTGCCAGGATAAATTTTAATATAACTCCGACTGCATTCGTCTGAAAGAAGGAAAGAAGGCTTGTTGAAGCGGTTCTCTCTTTTGGCATTACAGAATTCTTTTGACGTTACAATATTTTGTCATTACAGCATTCTTTTACACCTTTCTTTTGCCAATATTTTTGGTGTTATAACAGTCTTATGGCATGGCAATGCTAATTTGGCAATACAATATTATTCTTACATGAAGAATAATTTACATTACAACTTTTTTTTGTGATTGCAACATTCTTGGCATTATGACAATATTTTGATGTATGATTATTTCATTAAATTACTTCATTATTCTGACATGTTAGTCTGACATTTTTTTGACATGGTATCAGTAAAAAATCCTTAAGGTTAGAAATGGTGGTGCAATTAGACAAACAGAATTGTGGGTAATCAGACAGTCATGGAGGTCTCCTACATGCAACATTTTACTACTCCTTAATTAGTGAGCAGGAAGATCATGCGCTTGACTTGAGAATCTCAGGCTTGGATCTCAGTCGTGCTTCCTGTATCTCTTCTCCTCCGTCCTCCCCTCAGAGTGCTTCCACCCTCTCTCCTCCGAGGGAGGCCCAACCTGCCCGGCTGCCCCATCTCTCCCGCTCTCTCATTAATCTGTCCACAGGAACGTCCGGCTGCGCGGCAGCTTGACTGCTCATTTATTCTGTTTAGAATAGCGACGCCGGTGATAAATGTCCCGCAGAGCGCACATGTGCTAAAATATTCATAAATTGGAACTCTTAATTTGCGAAGGTGGAAAACCAATAAATTTCAAGAGTGGTGACAAGTCATGTTATATTTATATGAATATGCAGGCCATGGGTGAGACATTGAGATTAATACACCGTGTGCTTGCTATTAACCGATTGTAATTTCCTCTTTGCGAAATTAGCATGCCGACTGATGTGCGAGGAGACAATAATTTGTTTGATGCTTTGATGTGGTTTCCTACAGAAACAGACCCAAATTTGAGAGTTGTTGTTGTTAATCGACAGGCCTATTAAAGGAAGGAATGTGGACCACCAAAAATCATAATGCCAAATCTGAAATCAAGCTCCTCTGATTAAAGACATTGTGCACAGCTGTTTTATATCCCTTCCATATCCTTTTGTTCTTTGAATGCAAAAAGATCCTTATGCACACCCTTTAGCATTATGAAAAGTTATTATTTTTGAATAAATCCTGCCATTTTTCTCTGTTCAGAAACCAGATGGCAATGAAAACAGCTCACTTTCAAAGTTACATTTGCTATTCCACACCCTAAAGTCTACATTGTTCTGTTTTGCCAACAAAACTTTCGTCACTGTGTGGATTCCTTGCAGGTGAGCACAGGGTGGCAGCTGCTCCCTGCAGTGTTTTCCTGCTCGGGTCAGTCTCTCCTGGGGAAGCAATGACAGGAACTAGGCCAGATGGTACGGGAGAGAGAGGCAGAGTGGGCCGCTCTCAACCTGACCAACTGCACTCCATTCAAGGTGAGTGAAAACAGTTCCTACAGGAAAGAAAAATCACAGGAGAGATCTCTTAAATATCTCAGTCAACTCCTAGACAGCAATGAGGTTAAGCGGAGAGCAAACAGTCTTTTTTCAAGAGTCTTTTGGAATATATTCGAACAATGTCACACACAGTTTGTGACATTGTTCAGATTTACATAGTTAGTCTGCAGAGTTTCATTCTAAACTAAAACCTGCCTTATTCAATTCTTCTAAGACTGTATTAGAAATTGTATCCTGCAATTTAAAATAACTAAACATACAGCCATTATTGTCAAAATAGCTGGCAACAAAAGTGAGTACACCCTAGGTGATAACAGCACTGTGTCATTTAACCATGCAAAGCCACATGTCCTATTCATCATGTTCATGTTTTTGTCTACTTGACAGGACCATACAAAGTTGCGTATCTTGTATTAGAGCAATTAAAATTTGGTGCTTTGAGTACAATTCTGTCATACTGACCACTGGATGTTCAACAAGGCACCTCATGGCAAAGAACTCTCTGAAGATTTGAGAATTAGAATTGTTGCTCTCCACAAAGATGGCCTAGGCTATAAGAGGTTCAGTAGCAACCTGAAACTGAGTTACTGTACTGTGGCCAGAGTCATACAGAGGTTTTCCAAGACGAGTTTCATTCGGAATAGGCCTCACAAGGGTCGATCAACAAAGTTGAGTGCTCGTTCTGTGTGTCAGGTGCAGAACCTGGCTTCAAAAAAACAGATGCATGAGTGCTGCCAGCATTGCTTTAGAGGTTGCAGAAGTAGAAGGTCCGCTTGTCAGTGCTCAGACCATACACTGCACATTGCAGCAAGTCGGTTTGCATTGGCGTCATCCAAGAAGGAAGCCTCTTCTGAAGCTGGCTTGCAAGAAAACCTGCAAACAGTTTGCTGAAGACAACCTGTCCAAGAGCGTGAATTACTGGAACCACTGGAACCATTACTGGTCTGATAAGACTAAGATAAACTTGTTTGGCTCAGATGGTGTCCAGCATGTGTGGTAATGCCCTGGTGAGGAGTACCAAGAAAATTGTGTCTCTCCTACAGTCAAGCATGTTGGTGGTAGCATCATGGTCCTGGGCTGCATGAGTGCTGCTGGTACTGGGGAGCTGCGCTTCATTGAGCAAAACATGGATTCCATTATGTACTGTACATTTCTGAAGCAGAACATGATTCCTTCCCTTCAGAAACTGGGCCGAATGGCAGTTTTCCAACAGGATAATGACCCCAAACACACCACCAAGATGACAATTGCCTTGCTGAGGAAGGTGAAAATGATCTTACCTGAACCCTATTGAGCACCTATGGGGCATCCTCAAGTGGAAGGTGGAGAAGCACCATGTGTCTAACATCCAGCAGCTCCATGATGTCATTATAGAGGATTTGAAGAGGATTCGAAGAGGATTCCAGCAACAACCTGTGCAGCTCTGGTGAATTCCATGCCCAGAATGATTAAGGCAGTGCTAGATAACAATGGTCCTTACACAAAATATTGACACTTTGGACACAGTTTTGACAAGTTCACTTAGCGTGTACTCACTTTTGTTGCCAGCTGTTTTGACAATAATGGCTATATGTTGAATTATTTTTAGGGGACGGTAAATATACACCGCAATACAAGCTGCACATTGACTATATCCAAGTTTCATTTCTATAGTATTGTCCCTTGAGAAGATATATTAAAATGATTGCTGAAATGTGAGGGGTATACTCAATTTTGTGAGATACTGTAGGTTGTTTTAGTGATATTAAATAATATTTTTGACTTAAATTAGACTAGTTTAATTTAGATTTTTAGTGTGTTTACTCTTGGCTTAGTATTACTTATTATGCTTAAATAATTCTTCCACTATTCTTCCAACTTTCCACAGCAAAATTGTACTGTATGTCAACAACTGGTTGCAAACTGTAATGCAGACTGTTAGCTATAGACTATATCACTTCTGCTTTTCATTGTGCCTATTTTGAAAAGTTAAAACTGTTAAAATACATAAATTCTAACATTATTAAGAGTTATTTAAGTGTAATTTTACACAATTTAATGAAATTTAAGTCATTGTTCACTGAAAATCTTCTAACAATCTAATTTGCATCCATATTTAGACTTGAATGAAATGCAAACTTTTGGCTATAGACCATGTCATATTGAAGTGGAGCCAGAAGTGAGGTCCAGATCACACATCATTTTCAAAACTCACAACTTTCATAACTGTTTTATGGAGTTTTTATCTACTGAAAGCTTTTCTGATGGATGTTTCGTCAGCTGAATAATATGATTAGCTATCAGTCAAGTTAAGTCTAAATTTTCTATATAGCACTTTTCTCAATACACATTGTGTCAAGAAAGCTTTAGATAAAATCATGATGTGTACATGTGTAGATGTGTAGATGACATATATCTTCATGCCTTATAGTAATATATAGCAGATTAGAGCTTAAAACTGAGATCCTCCTTTCTTTTCTTTTTTCAAGGGAATCATTTTCTTTCATTGTCTTTATTTTGTTAGGGCTAATTATATTAGTTCAAGCAAACAGCACAGCACAACTTATCTCGAATTTCTCTCTCTTCTTGTCATCTGTAACTTTCTTCTCTGTTCAGGCTTTGATCTAAAATTGGCCTCTGTAGAAGACTTGTGTACAGTAATTTTCATATGGGCTTTGAACATATTGAAAGGGCTCATAGCTGCCGTCGCTTTTATCCTCTGATTCCTTTTCCCTGGGAAACGACGAGCATATGGCAAACACCCTCACTGGATTCTCAGACAACGGGAGGGACCGTATTCCGATTCCTGCATCCTGTCATCGGCGAATCCCAGGGTGCTACCCGAACCCTCCCTCCTGCGCACATCCAGCACAAACACACCGTCTCCTGACTTTGAAATGTGCTCTGCATTTGTCTGACATCCTTAAAGTGGAACACAATGGTTTAATTTCTCTCCCAATTTTACCAAGGTTTTTTTTTTTTTTTTTTTCTTTTTTTTTTTCTCTTTTACCTGGGTTCACTTACTTTTGATTGTGCCTATTTTGAAGTGTTTAATCTGTTAAATTCTAACATTATTAGTTATTTAAGTTTACTTTTAAATTATTTAATTAAATTTAAGTCTTAAATTGCACATACCTTTTTATAGCTTGACGGATGTGGTCAGAAAAATAAAATGGTTTAAAATAAAACAGAAATATGAGTTTAGATTAATGTTAGTGAACAAATACCACATAGGCAAAAACTGATATCTTTTCATTCATTCTACATTTATCCTTGAAGCTTTGTTTGTTAATGCAGGGGAATTAATGCACAGTAATAATGATCAACATGTCCTTCAGTTGATAAATGAGCACACTTGATCTGAGAGCCACTTGACACCATTGTCACCTGCGAAGGAGAGAGCACACGTATAAAAGCCATTCCGGTCTCGTAAAATAACAGATTTGACAAACTCAGCATTTGTTGGGAGGCCTTCAGTGTAATTTATTATCTTAATTGGAGGATCTCCTTTTTTTCTTTGGTAATTAATGTCAAGAATGTCTGCTTAATATAGGGCAATCACAGTAATTGGCATTGCTTAAAGAAGGAAAAAAAGATCAAAGCTTAATTTGCTCAAGTGAGAAAGCTGAATTGCTGGACTCCTTCAATTTAATTGGCCAACTTTTGTGTGTGTTTATTATTAATGGTGTTTGCTAAGGCAAGCATCACTGTAACTATTGTTCAGGGACACAAATGCCCATTTGTTGAAGAGTACAGCAATCAGTTTGAAGAATCTCTGTTTGAAAGGAGAGTACAGGAGAAGTGTGCTGTTTCTAAATAATCAGAATTATGGGTTTTGCTGAACCGTTGTTAAAATGGGCACAACAATCTCAGAGACCTACAATAATAATAAATAAGGGACCTGAGCCCATATGTAGAATCCAGAATATCATAGAGACTTTGAGGCTCAGGTAACCATCTAACACCACTATATATAAACCTGGTTTTATATTGTTTTGGGAAAAAAAAAAAAAAATCAGTTCTAGAAGGCAAATTTCACACCGCATTACAGGGGACAAATTTAACACTATGGAGGCATTTATATGCCTTTTTTCCCCTGACCATTGCCCTTGAAATTACCCACAACACCCTATTGTGCAAAGGTAAGCACTTGCATTATCATAAGACAATGAAAAAAAAAAAAAAATCTAGTTTTACATTGCAGGTTGTTTCTCTAGAGTTCACATAGGTATTACGTTAAGTGTCTTTATGCCATTTATAGCAATACGAACAGATCTAATTAAAACGAACATATCTAATCTAATCTTGAATTAAATTAGGGTGAAGATTGCTATGCTGTCCACATGGACTGCATTTGTTTATTGACAGCTTTTTCTGATGTTTTTTACAAGGTAAAACAATTACGTCTTCAGCGCAAGCATCATGCATTAAGCATCTCCAAGGATGTGTATCTCGTTCTTTCATCATAAAGATAATACATGTAGCGCTCAAGCTCAGAAACTTGCAATTACCATAGATTATCACCAACACAGCGGTTTGAAGTAATTATAACAGGTCCCACATCGTCCATATAATCACCTCCCAATTTGAGCCTGTTTAGAATAGTTTTCTGCAAACACGCATTAAATGGTGCCTGTAGCTCTCCCTTGGAGGCATATCACCGAGCTGGGGAGAATGCTCAGCCAGACTTTTATTACAAATCGTCATGCTGTATGCCATAGTCTTTCAGGATATCAGTGTAGGCTTTCAAGCACAGTGGAGGGTAAGATGATGCCAGCTCTTGTTAATGTATTATTGGCAATTAGATGGAATTAGTTCTGGAGGATTCAAAAGCAGACAGAGTACAATACTACTCTGCATAATCTCAATAAAATTCTGATTATGTTCTTCAACTAGAATGTGTAGTAAAATAAAATGTCAGTATTGCTACAGACTTTACGAATCTGAGAAATAAGTGCACAGCCATCTTTATAATTCTGTCTTTGAACTTTTGTTTTTGCAGTAGCTCTGTAGCACCACTGTTGAAGAGTCATTTTGGTGGATTTTCTTATTGTAGAGTTAACGAAAGTTATCGTGAGCATTGTAGTATTCAAAACGGATGTCAAAACAAATGGCAGACCAGGAAGATTTTAAAATAAGCGATTCATTAATAAACTTGTACGACCTTACCTTCACACTTTGAAATACGGAAGAAAAAAGACAACTAGCGCAACGTTGAAAAGAGGCGGAGCTATATAAGGTCTATAAGCTAGCATTCAGTAGGGATGGGCGATACCTTGTATTTTATTTTCGATCCGATACCGATATTTTCAAGCCAAGTATTGTCGATATCAATACCGATACCGAGACCTTTAAACTAAACTGATCTTTCAAATTATTAAAAGAATAAAATCAGTAATTATACTTACTTAACTTTATATTTGAAAGTCATGTGTTTTAAACATTTTGTTTTTGATTTTTTTGATAACACTGTCAGAAATAAAATGTACTAAAATTTTGTATTTTAGCTCTTTACTGGGCAGTAACCTCAAAGGTGCACCTTTCTTTACCCCTAAAAGCCAGGGAGCATACTAGTACCATACAAGTACACACACATTAAGGGTAGATAAGGTACAAAGGTGTACCTTGGAGGGTACCTGATGAAAAACAACCACTGTGTTACATAAGTACTAAAATGTATAATAATAATAATAATAATAATAATAATTAGTAGTAGTAGTATTATTAGTATTAGTATTATTAATTATTATTACCATGGTTTTAATATTATGGTTGAAATAATGTTCCTGTAGTGTTAACCATGGTAAAAGGAAGCAAGCCAAAAGAGAGAGTGTTAACCATGGTAAATTTGTTGTTACTGCAATTTTACTACAAATACTGTGGTTACTGTAGCAAAACTGTGTTCTTTTTGTGTGTGTGTGTGTGTGTGTGTGTGTGCACCTGGTATTCATCACGTTATGGGGACCAAATGTCCCCACAAGGATAGTAATACCAGTAAATTTTGACCTTGTGGGGACATTTGTGAGGTCCCCATGAGGAAACAGGCTTATAAATCATGCACAATGAGTTTTTTTGAGAAAGTAAAAGTGTGCACAGTCTCCTGTGAGGGCTAGGTTTAGGTGTAGGGTAGGTGTAGGGCGATAGAAAATACGGTTTGTACAGTATAAAAACCATTACGCCTATGGAATGTCCCCATAAAACATGTAAACCCAACATGTGTGTGTGTGTGTGTGTGTAAAAAGCTGCCAGGCTGTTGTACCCCTAAAGGTCAAACTTTAGCACAAATTGTTTCTTACAGACAGCAATTACAGGATATTAATTAAATTACAGCCTAATTAAAATAAATATTTCATGTACACTATACTGTTCAAAAGTTTGAGGTCAGTACGATTTTGTAATGTCTTTAACCGTGCTAACCAAGGCTGCACTTATTTGAACAAAACAACAACAACAACAACAACAACAACAACAACAACAAAACAGTAAAAACAGCAAGATTGGGAAAATGAACAATTAAACTATTTTCTCTTTTAATATATTTTGAAAAATGTAATTTAAAAAGCATCTGTGATCAAAGCTGAATTTTCAACATGATTACTCCAGTCTTCAGTGTCACATGATCCTTCAGAAATCATTCTAATATACTTTGCTACTCAAGAAACATTTTTTTTAATAATGTTTTATTATTTCAATGCCATAAGAACAAGAGGAAGAAACATCATTTCTGATTATTATCAATGTTGAATAAAGCGTCAGCAGCGAACGCTATCTGTGATCGATTGGTTCTGTCTTTCAGCATTGCTATTAAGAAATAGTTCTATCCTACACAATAATTTGATAATAGTCTATTGTTCCTCTTAGAGGCTTATTTTATGCACCAAACCTCTTATTAAATAAATAAAATTAATGGTTAAAAATGCACTTTAGAATCGATATTTTTATGTGAGGATCGATCTTTTCGATACAACGTCAGTATCGAAAGTATCGATATTTCAGGATCGATCCGCCCATCCCTAGCATTCAGTTGTGATGAGCAACAGGACATTTAGTTGGTACCTTGTTTTCGATTTCTGTGCTGTCTGCATCATCGGCGTCGCTAGGCCATTTTTAGGACTACTCAGCCCACCTAAAAAAGCTCCATAAACTGTACACGAAATCTTGATCGCCTCAGTCCCCTTTAGATTTCATATGAAAATTGCGGCAGACTTCGATCGGCTCCTCCCCGTCTTCTTTCAGCGCGTTCTTCAATTCGCAGACCGCGGTGGCGCAGAGCGAAAAACAAAGGACAATGTCTGTGTTTATCGATAGATTGTTATAATATTTGCCTCTGTGCAGTTTAAATACAGTATATAAAATATCATGGGGGAGCAATCGGTTCCCTTTCGCCGTGTTCACCCCTAATCACACCACAGCTGTTTGTTTCCTCCAGCGAAAAGTAAGCACATAAACGCATACTTTATAAAACGATCATGTTGCAATTTTCATTTGAAAATGTAACTTTCAATAGTTTCTAGTGCATGTGGCAAAGAGGTTTGCACACTTCAGCTAAGGAAAGAGGCTTGTACTAGAAATGTAAACAGTGAAATTTTGTATTTGTACAGTAAAAGATGTGTGTGTGTGTGTGTGTGTGCAGTGGTGGACAAAGTACACAAGTTGAGTACTTGAGTAAAAGTACAGATACGTATAATAAAATATTACTCCAGTAAAAGTAAAAGTGCTCCTCTTTCAATTTTTACTCGAGTGAAAGTACAAAAGTACCCGATTTTTTATGTACTTAAGTACAAAAGTACTGATAGATTTATTTTGCAATTTTATATAGGCTACTTAATTGAATTTTATATTAGCACATATATTTTTATAATCCTACTGCTCAAAATACCTGGGATTTTCCCCAAAAATACATTTTTGTTGTTGATATGGACTATGTTGACGAGAGTGATGTAGTAATATTCAATGTGAAGCTTACACTGCAATGTACCTGAGAGAAAACAGATTTGACCATCAAATTTTCACCAGTAAGAAAAAAGTGTTTTAAAGCTTGTTTTGTATAACGTCAGTTATACAAAGTTATAGTTATATATGACATGAGAATAAGGCCTGAAGTTAGCAAGAACATTTTAAGGAAAATATAATTATATTTTCATATAAAATGCCCTCAGAGGGCATCACTTTCCACTTTGATAATTACTGTAGTTACCATGTTCTGAACATCACATCCTTTCTTTTTCCCTCGGATGTAATCTATCTAGGTGGTTAAATAAAAATAAGTGGACTTTATATCTAAAAATTATCTCAACTTAGCACCAGCAAGCTGCTAGACAGTTAACATCAGCTAACAATATTTACTTATTTTCAGTATGGTTAAGAATAAACATTCATATCTGTCTACTCTAGCTGATCCAAACAATATAAAAAATTATACTGTTGCTAAACAATATAAAAACAGACGTCACTTAGGGCTACATGCGTAGCATTTTAATAAAACTGCTAACGTTACAGCAGCGGGGAATATGAACGTGCATAAGTTATTTTATTTAAGCTGTTATTTACATTTTTCGTTTTTGATGTGTCTGAATGAAAACATTTCAGGGCGCTTAAACAGATCACCTTCTACAGCAGATGTAATTCACAAACAACGGACAGCTTTGACCTAAATATGATTTTCAGTTATAATAATTAATTCTAAAATTCGATATTAGTAACTTACTTTTCGCAGCATCAGTCGCGCGTGCACAAGATCTCCCGGTTCTTACTTGTGAATTCAGTTGACTGGAGACTCGCTCTAAACGGATCATTTGAATCAATGAGTTGTCGACTCGAGAACAGCTGCAATCGGATCATTCCAATTCGTAAATGAATCGTTTGGTGCGATTGGCGAATCAATTTAACCGGTTCATTGAAAAGAATCAGTTTGTTCATGAATCAGACATCGCTTGTGCGTCTCAGAGCACGTGATATATTATAAGGAGTAACGATATGTTTTATGAAATGTAGTGAAGTAAGAAGTACGATCTTACGCTTTGGAATGTAGTAAAGTAAAAGTGAAAGTTACTCAAAATAAAACTACTCCAGTAAAGTACAGATACTTAAAAAATGTACTTAAGTACAGTAACGAATTACAACTACTTCGTTACTGCCCACCACTGTGTGTGTGTGTGTGTGAGAGAGATCACAAAGACTTGTATTTGGCTTATTCTGTTATACCTATCTATACAATACAGTGAAATATTGTAAGTATAGTATACCACCCGTATTAGTCAAACATTTATATATATATATATATATATATATATTAGTGGTGCAACGGATTACAAAACTAACCGTTTTTGAGTCAGGGATCGGACCATTTTTCGGATCAGCAAAAAAGGGGAGGAGTCAAATGTAATTTGCTTTCCATATATTACAAGAACAGTATGGCAAGAAACTTTTGGTTTTATCAAAAATAACTTAAATAAAATAAAATACAAAAATACCTGAGACCTGAAAACAGACCAAACCTTATAATGACATTTTTTATTTATTTCAGAAATTCTTTCATTTTTCTGATAATCAAATACAGGCATTAAACATTTATTTATTTCTAATGAAATGAAAATTAAACCCTTTTATTTGCTGCCAAACAAACATTTTTTTCCTGTTATTTATTTTATTATTATAATTTCTGCATTTAAGTGTTTTATTTAAATGTGCCAGAAATAGGAATATTTAAACACCTACATTATATTGTACAAAAGTAATACAAGACTAATGCATTTCTGTTACATGTTAAACATTACTTTTATTTTGACAGGTTGCCGGTTAGTTTTTGTGTGTATACACTATGATATGATGCTAATTTTCTCAAATGAACCGGTAAAATTTACATGAAGTGACTCTTACAGCAGTTCTGGAGAACGCGTACGATCACACCAGTGTGATCATTCTTGGCTGGTCCCTGGAGCGTACGATCACACCGGTGTGATTCGAACGTTCAGCGCGTCACGTGATCAACTGCTGAATTCAAATCTGCTTTGGCTTTGGCTGGCACTGAGCCAGATCGGACGCGCTGAGCGCTTATCATATTATCGCAACTATTCCGTGTTTTCAACCATATAATGCTTATTTTAGGTTCCAGACATTTACATACACATACGTCCTAGTAAAACGATGCATTTATAGTTAGCAAAATACACGCCGATGTCTATGGCAGCGGCAATAATGATCCTTACAAATGTTATCTGACGACATGTTTTATTGATATCACATACACATTGTGTAGGTAACTATAAAGTTTACTCTGCTTTTCTCCAAGCTCACCAGAGACTTACTTTAATGTTTTTCGGGAGGAGAGGATGAATTTGCGTTTTGTAAATCCGACAGCTTGGATTCAGCGCGAACTAACATGGCGGCGCCCATCACCCGGTATAGATCAACTAACGCGGCCATTATAAAAGTGTTTAAACTTCCAAATACATTTACTTGCACATATTTCAGAATCGGAATATCAGATATTTCATAATACAGTGAGCACGTTTGTGAATATTAATAATAAAAAGGGAAAAAACTATATAAAAGTGATGCATGTGTCATACAGCGCTATTGTGGCTGCGTTGTGTCACGTGAGAAACACGATGCGTCGCCATGGAAACCGTAAGGCTATACGTTCTAAATAACGGTCGTCTAAAAAAAACTCACTCTGGGGGCTCAGCTAGAATATTTTAAACTCACGCGTGAAAGGGTTAAGTTTATGTCACGCGTTTATGTCGTCATATAATGAGACGGAGAGGCCGAAAATAACCGCGAGCGTCACCTGTGCTTCACTATTTGTGTAGTAAACAAAGCCGCGTCTCCGCCATTCATTCATACAGAGGCAAGCGGAACATGGAGGATTCATATTTAAACCGTCTTTTTGCGTTTTAATATTCACAGACACTAGTCTATATCGCGATTCGAATTAAGTGAGAGACCTACTTTTGATTTATTAATCCAAAAATTGACGAATTCTGTGGCATCCCCTGTTATAGAGTAATCAGTTTTCATGAATGGACGCAATCCCGTCCGCGTTTAATAATAACGTCAGAGAGAGAAATTACATGCCGTTGTGTAAATAAGGCTATTTCGTTTGTTTAATAAAATAATGACCAGTTCTATCCACAAGTTTCCTACGCCCCATGAGGCCTTGCGTCAAAAGTGGGCGCGTCTTCCGGTTTAAAGTAAAGGAGCGGGACGTGACACTCATTCATTCAACAGTTGACGGGAGTGACGGGCAAATGAAGCCTCGTGAAGCACCGAGACTTTCCTCTGGCTGTTTGGGGAAAAGATTCAAAGCTTTGAGAGTGTCGAAAACAGCACGATGTGGTTAGTAAAAAATAAAGCAGCCAAAAGACTAAAGCTGTGTGGGAAGACGCATTCACCACAATTTCCATAAATCGGTCCATGTTATATGCACAAATAAAAGCCTAACAGTGTGTGTGTGTTTGTTTGTTGAATTTCTGACTCTGATGACTTAATTTACCCATTGAGTGCCATTAAATGCCAGGACGAATATCAATATGATGTAATATAAGAATAATGTACACATATATTAATTGCATATGGCATATATTTAATTTTTTTCTGAAATAATTTGTATTCTTCATATTGTATGACTGGGTATTTAAAAATATAATTATTAAATGGGTCCTAATGAAAATGTACTCGCAAAGTAAGATCTGGGGGTTGAACATTACGACATGAGTGAATCGCGCACATGACTGGACAGAAAGTGAGGCTTGTACGAAAGGGATTTCTACGTTAACAAGCCTAGAATCAAAGCTTCATCTGGCATGCGCTTTAACACAAGCTCTGATGTCTCGGTTCAAATGTCATTTCACTAGTTGACAGTCATTCAAGATTTAGCGATCCAAATTTGCTAATAACACAAATTCGAAAAGCATATTTTGTCCATAAGAACGTAATGGCATCTCTCATAAAAGTGTGCATCTTTACAAAGTAAACAAAACACTTAGCCTCTTCGCTAATTAGCACACAAAATACCATTGGTATACTACGTCCGCCACCTTACCGGAAGTTGTACCCACGTTCTTTTTTCCAGTAGCGCCCCACGGAAACTTGTGGATAGGAAAGGTAACCTTAAATGACATCTGTTGTGATCTGGCGCTATATAGAAAATAAAGTTTACTTGACCTTCAAGGGGGGTGATCCATTGCACACCTAATATCTATCTATCTATCTATCTATCTATCTATCTATCTGTCTATCTCTTTCTCTTTCTATATAAAGCCCCCCTAAAATGAAAATCCTAGAATCGCCCCTGGTCTGCATAGCTTCGCCAGATAAAATAGCACTGGTCCACAATAGTGATTCTCTGGATGCCATTAACCATGCAAACTGTTTAAAGAGCTGGTTATATGTTTTTTTGCAGTTTGTAATGTAGCTATCCTTCAATGTAAACAGTCTGCAGTCTGTAAACAGCCTGACCTGGCCACAAACACTTCCGGTAGTTAGTGTGTTTACATCATGTTGTGTTCTGCGCTATCAAAGGGAGTTTGTTTTGTTTTCTTTGCCAAAAGATGATTATGTGAAAAATCTGTTGTTAAAATTGATTTTTTTTTTTTCCACAATACCACTTGTATCTGTGTGCTCATCATTTTACGGAGGACTGCTTCTCTAATCTTGCCTTTTATCTTCGTTGGCTTCTAATCTTCTTTATTTGGATCAACACTCATTTTCGAACCACAACCTGTAAGTACGACTGATACATTATGTGTACAATTGAGTGCTCAAAATATATATTTTTTTTGTATCATGTATACCTAGTGCAGCTTTAAGTTTCCAGTTGAACCACGGTATTACTGTCTTACTGAAATCGTTTTGATAATTCGCTGTGAACCCACTATTTCCTAAGAATGTGTCGATTAATGTAGACTGTCTTTGTTTTAATTACTTCATGTAATAATAAAGAATGTAGATATATTTTGGTTTACAAACTGTATTGTTTCATCATTTAGTCACTTTAGCACTCGGCTAACATATCCACTGTTATTGTTTTGTCAAGTGTTTACAGTTTAGCAGCTAAACTTTAGATTTGCTTGCATAAGTGTTAAAAAAAACGTTATGCCATTATTTTAAGAACGAATTGGAGCACTGTATTATTGTTTTATGTAAAGGTAAATGCTTTGTCAATGGTAGGCAGGGTTGCAAGGTTTTGACAACAAAATTCGCCCAACTGCTACTCAAAACACTAGCCCAATCACGTTTCGAGGGGGATCCCCCATAAAAAAATCGCATTCTGGGGTGTAAAATACTAGCTTTTTGTCAGGGTTCCTCTGGTAAATTCACATTCCAGGTGCTAAATATGACTTCAACCCACGGACATCAAAAATAACCGCAGACTTGGAAACACAGATAGTAGCACTTGCTAACGTATTCAAGTGCTCCTCTCTGTGCCAATCACAACAGACTTGGCCAGCTGACCAATCAGAGCAGAGTAGGCTTATGGAAGGGAGGGGTTTACAGACCTTGCGCTCAGAACTTATCTGACAAATCGTTTTGAAATTATTGAGAGATGACTGTATGTATAAACATATATTCTGAGAAAGTTACAATGTTTTCTGACCTTAGATGCATTTAAACCTGTTGTAGGGGACTCCAACACAATAATAGGACACTTTAAAGTGCCATATGAGCTGCTCTTTAATATATTATACATTCTCAAAAATTAACTGTATTAGCATCTGTGGTTCATTGAAGAATCTTTAACATCCATGGAACCTTTCCCTGTACAAAATGTTCTTTCTAACAATTAAATATATTTACTTAAAATGCACTGTTGACAAAAAGGCAGCAGCAGCTATTTACACTAAGTGCAAATAGTGACAGATGCTATTTACACTATGTAAAAATAGTATTTTCTTTGTAATAATGGTTAGATACTATTTATACTGCTTAGTGCAAATAGTGGCAGATATTTGCACCTCAGTATTGTAGTACATTATAAAACAGTTTGCAGTAATAACATACTGAGTGTAAATTATAATTTGTATTCAATTTTTAAATGGATGCTGCTAATTGGTACAATAAAGCCCACAATTAACCTTAACCTTAATCGGTAAAATATGTGAGGCATGTTATTTTCCACTTTTTAATTATTGCCTTTTTTTATATTACACATAAATGCCTTTCTGGTTTGATATGTGATGTGAAAAAAAGTGAAGTACTAGTTCGGCAAAAGGCAGATTCGAACTCGGGTTGATCGTGTCAAAATGCAATTATTATGCACTTTTCTACCTATGCCACTAGGCCTGTTCTTTAACTAGTGTCTTTTTTTTTTCTTCCGGAAAAGAAAATATTAACAATTATTAATGAAAGTAAAAAGTAAAATGTGACATGTTTCTGTCAAAAAAAAAAAAAAAATCTAAACATAAACACTGCCATTTGTCAGATAATGGCTGGATAGGACAAAAACTCGGTTTGACATAGAGGAGAGAGCTTTATACACTTGTCACTTTACTCTGTCATGTCTGGTTAGGACACAGTGCAACTCTTAATTAAACATCAAATATATTCCGAACGCCATGTGATTGTGCAACGTTTTCACTTTCAGTGTGAACAGACATGTTCCATTTTGATGGAAGCTTGTCACGGCCACATCATGGATGATGAGGGAGAGGCCCGTGTTGATTTTTTTGGTAGATTCTATAATTCCACATTTGCTGTTGTCTCTCCTCCACCCACTCGGAGCAGCTGTTGAGTTATTTATATCTGAAGCTGCTGCAAATAGGCTGGTAATTAGAGGCAGGAGCCCTGTTGAACAGACTCTCCAATAGCAGGCGGGCTTTGAGAGGGACATGGCCCGCAATGCCCCTCTCTCCCTCCCACCCACCATCCCTCTCAGGGCCGGGAACAAGTGGGAGATAAACCAGAACTTGACTTCACTGAATAATTGAAGCCGTTTTTACAAGAGCAACAGCCCGCTATCTGACCTCATAAAGCGAGTACAAGAGACTATCAGAGCCTTGCAGGAAGTGAGGGAGAGGGATTCAACTCGGCACAAATAGCATAATGTTTACATTTTGGTAGACAAGGAACACGATGATTGCTTCTTTTGTTTGAAGTTATGTTTGGGGGTCATAGCTGTTTTATAACAGTATTCTCAGAAAGATTATATAGAATTTATATTATCTGGAAACATATGACTTGCAGTATCGTCTGTGTAAGTTATGAAAGACCTTAAACCATTTTAGAGGTAGAGAATGTGTAGAGAGGGTTAGTTTTTACACAGAGATTGGCTCTCACAGTAGCCATGGAATTTCAAGTGCAAACTTCAGTAACTTAATAGCTTCTCTTTTTAAAACAAGCATTATTTTTGCAGTAGCTGTTCGGGTAACACATAAACACAGTAAAAACCTCCAAGACAAAAATAATGACTAAATAATGAAGGTAAATGGAAGGTTTGGGCATGTTGTAAAAATTTATGTCACATCTGATAAAACTTACAGTATTTTATTTAGTGAAAAAAACACTTTTTTTAAAGTGCTTATAATAAATAGATAGATAGATAGACAGACAGATAGATAGATAGATAGATAGACAGATATATAGATAGATAGATCTAATACAAAAACTCTTTCTGATTTAAACGTACACACACACACACACACACACACACACACATATATATATACATATATATAGATAGATAGATAGATAGATCTAATAATAAAAAAAAAAAACATAGTTTCTGATTTAAACCTGTTTTGTTACTCTTGTCTAAAAGCAAATCCCCATTTAGAAAAAAATAAAACAAACACATAAATAAATAAATAAACAATTTTATTTAAATATTACTTCGCTTAAAACCACATGCTGGAGAACTGTGGAAATTATCCTTGTTAGTACATAATACATACCAGTACATAACATTACCCCATTAATACATAACATTATGCATATATGAGAAAATATAAATTCTTTAAATATTTATTAAACCTTCAACCTAAATTAAACAATCATTTGAAAAATGTTTGTAGTATTATCTTAAGTAAAAATTCTACAATATATGAATTTAGCTTTATGTTTATGGCTTAATTAAGTGATAAAAAGACAAATGAATGAATGAATAGAATTACATTACATAACATTTTTGTCAAAAGTTAGTTCAAAGTATAATTTCAGTGAAATTTTCAGTGAACACTGTAGTGCAATTTTATGCAATTTGAATAATTTCACTCTCTGTTGAAAACAATGTTTTGATATCGTAACCTTCACATTTTTATTTCGGTAATTAGTTTAAAGTCTTTTGAAAAGTCTGTTGTGACAGCTCAGTGCCCTGGGCTCCTCTACATTTTCACATCGCTATACCATGGTGCAGTAGGTTAGCATAGCAACAGTATTTATTTGCAATAAAACAGAATTACGTTCGACAAAATAGGCGACACAAAATTGTCTTCTGTAAAACAGTCTCGGTTGCGTTTTCCCTCCTCCTTGAAATGATAGAGAAGAGAGGCGGAAAACTGCTCCCATTGTGGGACTCTGGCTCCCAGGTGAGCCCTGATGCTTGATGCTAATTTCCAACTTTCAAAGCTTGTAAACTTTATCTAATTATACACAAGAACACACTACTGCGCCCAGGTTTTGGCAGGTTGCGGCTTTAATTTATGAAAAACAAATCTGAAATATGCAGATGTCTTTTGTTTGAAGCAGATGTTTAGTTCTGTTTGCCAGAATTCAATCAGTGGTCTCGTGGGGGTCCTGCATGCGATACATGTCCAAGGGGCTGTTTGAAGTCTGACGGGGACACGGTGACGCGACTCAGTCACTGATGTTCACCCCGGCTTTCAGTAGCAGCCTGCAGTGGCATTTCGGGTTGCTTTGACATTGCTTTCAAGGAATTGTTATGGAAAAGCGAGCCGATCCAATAACGGTGGGATATCTTACCCAGCTAGCTTTTTTTGTACCAGAGTAAAACCATTGAGGCCTCAGATGAAATTCAGATGACCCCCCTTTGTCTTCTTGTCATTTTCAGAGGCAGTCTGGTTCCGTGCCAGCTGGAGTATTGCAGATATTTTCCATCCTCATATATGCAGCAAAACCGATAACAGAGCTTTACGCAGAAGTGTCGAGGCAGGCGGAAGAAAGATTTATTCCCGACTGGAACTTTTTGTGTCTCTGCCATGATGTGTTTACATCAGATGTGTTCCGACAAACACTGTCAGCTGCATTCATTTTTAATTAATGGGGCTCATTAAATGATGGGTTCGAAAAACGCAGCAATTATCATTTATCTTGATATATTATTTACAAGGTCTCATTCTCCTGGCTGGGGAGGTAAATGTGTGGCGGGGGAATTCTGGGAGGTTACAAGAGGTTGGAGAAAAGGCCGCTGGGATTTTGAAGCACCTGGCATCAGAGAGAGAGAAAAAAAGGAGCAGCGTTTGACTTCTAAGCGGAGTACCAAGGACCATTGTTCAGAAGCTCGTTGTTTCGCTTCTTAATGAAGCTACAGGAGGATATTAATGAGCAGTCTCTTCTAAACCCAGAACTCATCAATTATTTACCCTTTCTTTACTCTCATCAGTTTGTTTTATTCGTCTGTTTCTTCCATTTGGCTTCTCCATTCATCTCTTCGTCTCTTCAACAGATGGGTGCCGGTCTGAATTTCTGTCTAGCTTTGGTTGTTCTTTCATCTTGGGCCTTTGAGTGTTACCTAGCCTATTGTCAGCGGGACAGCGGAAAAACAAAAGCTGGAAACGCAATATGACAGATTCACACTTTTATTGGATGTTCATTGGAAGGGGAGAGCTGGGAAGAGAGAGTTATGATGTTGAGGCTTGGCTTTTATGTTGGATGGTAAAATCTTCGCCGTCATGTCTCTGCTGAGATGAACATAGAAACCATCTCTCAGCATCTCAACATTTTACCATTATGTTTTTTACCCTCATGCCATTTCCATCCTGTATTTGTTTCTTTTTACAGCAAAACCAGCGTAATATATTAAGAATTTGCTAATATACACATGTAACATTTACATGTACACTAAAACGTGAAACACCCAATATAGATGTGAAGTGTTTATTTATGCACAGATTTAGATTTAATGCATACTTTATATTGCATTTGTATTAAATAGTGCATTTGTATGGGTAACCCTGCAGATTGTTTAAATCCCTGACCTCTACACTCTTAAAAGTAAAAGTTCTTCTGCCGCATTGGTGGGAAAAAAAACAAAAAACAAAAAACAAAAAAACTTTAATAGGCAAATAAATATACAGGGACACATTTATTCAAAATTTAACATATTAGACAAATGCTTTAAATAAGTGTAATGGCATTGAACATAAATAATTCAACTGATTAAATACAGTTATATTAATCTATTCCATGGGTTCAATATTCTTTAAACCTTATATATATATATATATATATATATATATATATTATTAGTCATATGCATTGCTAAGAACTTTTTCTCAATTTTTTTTTTTCATCCAAATGTTGTCCTATCCTAACAAACCATACATCAATGGATAGCTTATTTATTTAGCTTTCAGAATACATGTATACATCTCAATTAAAATTTAATTTGCAGTTGTATTTTGTAGTATGTATTGCTTAGTCATGTGACATGAGAATGTTTGGATAATAGGTTGTAAACACTCCAGTGTCTACTATTTGGGAAGAAATAAGGGAAGGAAGGAAGGAATGAATGAATGAATGTTATGTTATTGATCTGAATTGAGTTAACATTGAATTGGCTCAAGCTGAACAACAACACTACTGTCTTCAGTAAAACTGCTTTTCATTAAATAAACTTGTTTGATAATTAACTTTACACAGTTATTGAACTGAACTAAACCAACACTAAACTAAACAAATATACAAAAAAGTGACTCGAACTGAATAATGACAGTATTGTTTTAACTACTTTATAGCAGCATTTTTCAAGTTTGCATCACTAATTTTGCTACTTTCCTATTTAATGCTGTGGAGCTGCATTGAATCTAGATAGGCACACTTACGCATAAAAAGGAGAAAAAAATCTCAACTTTCTACTGACAGTCTAGCATTTATCTTTAATATGTCTTGGAAATGAGGTGATCTATATTTAGCAAAATGAGTCAGTCTTGATCTGAAAACAGATGGATTCTTCATCATAGTTTGGCATTGTTATCTTTTTCTTGTGTTTATTGTTCATGAAACTTCTTTGTGGACTCATATTCGTGACCCTCGATGTCATCCTCATTATATAACAGCTGCACATCAGTCATAACACTGTCATTGCCATGGCATTGCAATTAACTTCCTCAATATTGTCTTCTCTCGCCCCTGGACTTCGGCTTTAAGTAGATTTCGTCCCTGTCCCTGCTTTCCTTCACCGTGTCTTGGCTTGGAACTTTTCCCCTTTTGTGGATTCATGACAGATGCCTAATTGAATGATGAATGTTCCTTTATTACGCTGTAATTGAAGTGCCACATCTGTGATTGGTTGTGGGGGCTACGACTCGTATCTGATTGGTCGGGGTTCAGTGTGGCTGGCAGCTACGGCCCACTATCCATCTGTCTGCACATCCTCAGACCTTATTCTCACCTCAAAGATCTATCGAGAGGGTGGGGGCTGCTCACCGAATCATAATAAATTATGCAAACGAGGCCTTCAGCTGACAATACGAACGCGGCGGTATTGTTCGGGGCCCGCTCGTCTCATCTTGACCCAGGCCTGCCTGATGCGGCCCTGTCCTGTTCTCCTACTCTTCTTCTACTCGGCTGCCTGACCTGACAAGCCTGCGATGAAGATTAATGACCCCACCCTGACTGACAGCGGCGGGAATTGAAGGGCAAAGGAGGTCGTTTATCATCCGGTGACAGGTGCCATTCAGTCCCGCAGCCGGCCCGGCTACCGACCACATGCCTTTTCTTTTCTGTTTTGTTTCTCTTTTCCGTCTCCCCCCCTCGCTCCCCTTTCTTCAATGCGAGCTAAACTCAAGGCCTTAATAACTCACCCAGATTTAAAACTCACTCTATGGAGCGAGCCTGACATGAAAATAAGAAAATCAATCCTGCACGTGTGCTGCGCTGCTACTTGCTGACTCCAAGGCACTCAGCTTTAATTTGGATCGGGAAGCTAAGGGCCAGTGCAGGAAGACATTTACAAAGCATCATCCATTATAATTTACCAATAACGCCAACTTTGGGGATCATTACTGCCCGAGCATTAATGATTAATTCTTTCATCTGCAGAGTAGTTCCCTCTGGGTTCCACTCTTAGCATGTGAGGAATGCTTCTTGGAAATGCACCCCATCTATATCAGCTCTGTTTAAGCCGCCTCTCCTTGTTCAAGATGTCTTATGTCTTACTAGCAAAACTCTAAAAGATGTTGCACCTGTTTTACACCGGAACTGATTGGTTTAGACCAGTGGTTCACAACTGGTGTTGCTTCAGGACCCAGATTAGACATTGTACATGAAGTGGTCATTGTTTATCACACAGAAAAAAAAAAATTAGAATTAGAGTCGGTGACAAATAAGATTAGGAAAAAATCTTCCTTGTATCACGTTTAAATTTAGGGTACATTTAGACAACAAGTTTGTTCTAAAAACATAAAGTTTGTCCTTTAAGTTTTTGAAAAAAAATTTGCTTACAGGTTTGAAATTATGACCCGCCATCCCACCAAATGTGGGTAATGCTGTCAAATCATTAGAGATATTGTAGCGGTTTACTTTTTTGTAGGTTATGTTCACTATAATTTTTCACTATAATTTTTCATAAACAGTTAATTTAAACCAAATCTATGCAGGTTTAGTGCAAATACAGACTCATATTTAATACCAGCCTAATACCAGCCTGGTCTCATTGTTTATACGTATACGTATACATTTTTACTGAAGCTATTTGTTTACAAATTCCTAAAAAAAGGGTAAAATATGTTAAATCATTAAGATATTCATATCAATGCCTTTTTTATCGTTTTATCAACAAACGATTTAGATTTTTAGCCCCCTTAACATACCCCCAAACCTAAACCTACCCATTTTATATCAAATATGCATTTTTATCATTTTATTAATAAGCGATTTAGATTTTAGAACCCATTAACCTACCACCAAACCTAAACCTACCCATTTTATAGCGAATACAAAAGGATATGAAATGTAACTGACCAAAATATGCAGAGAAATTCACATTTCTGGGTTTCTCATAGCGGAAGTCCTCATAGTTGGGTAAAATCCGAGAGCAGTGAATGGGAGAGTACCACAAATATCTTTTTTGCATTCCCATTTGCTCAGATAGCAAAAGAAAATCTACACAAAAGTGTTTTCATGACTTTCAATCAAAGGAAAAAAAAAAATAACAGAATCAGCAGTCAGAATGATGTAAAATTTACCGTCCCTCCCATAGACGTGGCATTAGAAACACCCTCGCCTAACCTAATGAAAATGTGATATAATACAAAGTTTAGTGTTATAAATGTACGTACATATTTTAAAAAATATGTAAATAAGAATTTATCATCATGATGACTGTTGAAACGAGTCATCACAGGCTTGTGAAAAGGGTCCATAAAGAAAAACGTGACAGACAAATAAGTGTAATCGCAATAATTTATTTATTGCAAAAATGTCAAACGCAGTACCAAAAAGCAGTCCAAATAACGATGCGTTGCAGCAGTTGGGTTTGTGGGTTGACCTTTATGACCTACACAAAAGCATGTATCTATACAAATCATTGTAAAAATTCATACAAACGAAGGGTTTTATCAAGTGAAACCATTGGTTGTTTTCTAAGCAAATACAATGTATATACTTTTAACCTCAAATGCTCATCTTGTCTGGCTCTGCATGTACTCTTTGCACTCCGGTTCATGACAGTTAGCGCATGTCGAAAAACCCCCATCTCATTTTCTCCTCCAACTTTAAAATCATCCTACATCGCTGTTTTACTTTTTTTGTAAAGGCCGTTTGACCTTCTTTGCACGTTCACTCCAGTTTTGAGATTGGAGGGGAAAATGAGACGGGAGTTTTTTGACCTACCGTAACTGCCTTGAATCGGAGTGCACAGAGTACATGTAGAGCTAGACAAGATGAGAATTTGAGGTTAAACATTTTTGTAAAAAATAACCAATCGTTTCACTAGATAACACCTTAGAGCCCTTGGTTTAGAGTCCTTTAAAGTTACATTTAAACTGCATTTTGGAAGTTTAATCTCACGGCAACCATAGATGTCCACTATATAGATCATTTCTAAATTGATTTCCTCAATAACATCTTTTCTTTACGACTGAAGAAAGAAAGACATGCACATCTTGGATGACAAGGGGATGAGTAAATTATCTGTATATTTTTGTTCTGGAAGTGGACTTCTTAAAGTTATTTGAAATTTTAGAAGACTTAAGCCTCATTTCCAGCGAGCAGTACAGTACAGTACGATTTGTGATGGTCTCTAAAAAACACTGTTATATTTTTTGTGTTTTGCGAACTCTGAGGCAAACAAGCCCAACACGCATGGGCAGCATGGCGGAGTGAAGGAGATGCTTCATTCCCATTATGTTGTCATTCTCCTTGTATCACGCGCAAGTTACGATTCTCTGTCAACCAATCAAAATTCTGCAGTGATTCTAGCCCCACCCTTAGGGACCAAACTACTGTGCTAAGTAAATCCAATAGAAGGGTCCCAAAAAATTATGATGCCATTTGCTATTTTGGTACCTGTGGTGTTTGTTCACCAATATCAAGTCTTTTTAATTGTTTTAGATTACAAGAATCTGTTAGTTTTAGGAAATTTCCAAGTTCAGCTGATAGTAGACTGTAATTGGCTGTTAATGTTAAAAGCCTGTCATTGGTTGCAAAATAAATGGGGTGTGGCCTGTGGAATGTGCAGGGGGTAGAGAGCTGATGCAATATCGGTTTGTTTGGCTGCCTTGGTATCATTGTTATGCGGGTCGTAGTTCTGAAATAAAAGCCTTTTTATTTGTTACTCCAGTTGTTCCAGTGTCATGTTTTAGTAAAACCTTAAAACAAACAGTGAGTGTCTCTGGACAGAACAGTACTATTCACAACTTCTGACAATAATTCAGTGAAATAATTCTGTACCGTAATGTACTGAACCGCTCAGTGGAACCAAGCCTTTACTGATCTTGATATCACTGCCTATTTTTTTTTAAATGCATCAGATTTTATTTAGTTCAAGGTAATTGTAGTAACATTTGTGTGTCAAACTACATCTGTAAAATAGTTTTATTTGTAACTAGTGTAGAGTTTCATTGTTTGGTGTTGATACAGGTGATACTCTGATTTCATTTTGGGCGTGTATCTTTCTTTGGTATCATTTAGACGTATACTATATTTGTCTGCTGGAGTCTTCTCCTGTAGCTTTATCTTCAACATTCTGTCGCAGGCTAATCAATCTCTGCCACATTAGCACTGAGCTGGATTAATGAAGTCACTGCTGCATTCTATCATTTAGCGCCAGCCAATAAAGCAAAGAGAGTGTGTCTTTACCTGTCCCACAATGCTCTGGCAATTCTGAATTATTTTATGCACAAGGTTTATTAGTTAATGGAGCTTAATAATTCATGAACGATTAATGGAATCGTACCCAGTAATTAGCATTGTGTTTGAGAAATACGGGTATGCATCTTCATTAAGCATCACAGATAGTCTTTTCATCTTAATTACGGCCTCTCGTTGTCATTTTTCACTTTCTTATTATGCCTTTTTTTGTTTCTAGATACACAAATGGCTAGCCCTGAGAAATGTGCTCATTACGGATAGCTCAGAATCTGAAGCGAAATGCTATCTGAAGGTGTAAAGAATGACTCTGGAGGACGCTCTGAAATGGGCTCTAGCTGCATGCTTGCAGCAGCACTTAACATGATTAAGAATCAAGCTGCAATTCGTATTTTTGGTCTAATATAAATAAATCGTATAATGAAGCCATAAAAGTGCCTCCATTATTTCAGCAGGGGCACAGGATTAATTATCAGCGAAAGCTCCATTGATTGAAGGATCCTGCCGAGGTATTTAGTGTAAACCTCCAGACTACATTAAAGAGTCTGCGGTCGTCATTGAGAAATGTGATCCTTTGCTCCCGGCAGGTATTTAAGTGAAAAGGAGGTTAAAGTTGGGATTGACTTGGCAAATGTTCAGTTTTGCTCTATTAAGTCTAATACTCAAAGCCACTTGGAGTCATATGTTTGCTGAGGATTAATTAGTTTCTATACATCAGTGCAGTTATCAGTACCATAAAAGTACCGTGACCATACCATAGTACAGTGATGGTTTCAGATGCTATGGAAAAGAATAATAAATATATTCATGAAATACAAAGACTGTCCTGTTATTAACAATGTTTAAACAGTGTTACAATACTTTAAATAAACAATAATTTAAACCATGTTGTAAAACCATCATGTGACTGTATTTTGTTGTTGTCAGTGATAGTGGCAATACACTAACAGAATGCAATCCTAAAAATTTTCAACATATAAATGAACTGGTAACACTTTACAATAACTTTCCTTAGTTAACCTTAGTTAATGCATTTACTAGCATTAACTAACGATGAACAATACATTTGTTACAGTATTTATGGTAACACTTTAGTATAGGGAACAATTCTCAGTATTAACTAGTTACTTATTAGCATGCCTATTATTAACATATTGGCTGTTTATTAGTACTTTTAAAGCACCTATTCTGCATGAACATATCCCTAATCCTACCCAATACCTGAACTTAACAACTACCTTACTATTACTTAACTATTAATAAGCAGCCAATTAGGAGTTGAGGCAAAGCCATAGTTAATGGTTTGTTAATAGTGAGAACTGGACCTTAAAATAAAGTGTGACTGTATTTATGAATCTTTGGGTAACACTTTAGTATAGGGACCAATTATAAAGCTATAAAGCACATATTCTGCACGACTATATTCTACATTCTTAATCCTACCCAATACCTAAACTTAACTACCTTACTTACCTTACTTACAAGCAGCAAATTAGGAGTTTATTAAGGCATAGCGAGAACTGGACCTTAAAGGGGTCATCGGATGCAAAGTTTACTTTTACATGTTGTTTGAACATTAATGTGTGTTGGCAGTGTACACAACCACCCTATAATGATAAAAATCCACCCAGTGGTTTTTATTTAATCTGTAAAAATAATTTTTCAGATCAAGCCATTCTCAGCATCTTGTCTGTGTGAGATCACACTGACAGAGGCCGCTCCCACGATAGTTGATTGACACGGCCGTCTTACCTTAGACCCGCCTTAAATGAGCAGTAACAGTCCGATCACCATCGTTTCGATGCCGGAACAGGGACGTAGACAAGAATGGCTCCTAAGCGATTGAGGTGTTGTGTTGCCGGATGTAATAATGAACGTAGTGGTCGTCATTTACTCCTGACATCTGAGCCGCTGAAGATGCAGTAGATTACGTTTGTTTGTGAAAGGAGTGCACCTCCCGATCTACATATATCCATCTATGTTCGCACAAGTCATTCGTGATCCAGCTTCATTTACAGCAGAAGTGAGTATAAGGGGTTTTTTTAATGAATCTTTGAGATCGCCTTTCCTAATAATGTGATAGTTAGCAAGTTTAGCGGCTAAATGTGGCTAAAGTAAACAGGCTCGTCACTCCACAGAGAGAAGAGAGGGGCGGGCAGAGCTCATTAACATTTAAAGCAACCTCGGCCAGAACAGGATGACTTTTGCAGAGCTGATTTTGGCAAGGTAAAAAGGGTGTTTTTTACACTACCACTGAGAAATTTTAACCAAAGCATGTTTTAGACTTTTCATTAAGACCCTAAAGAATCATATCAACTTGTGGAAAATGGGCATCCGATGACCCCTTTAAAATAAAGTGTGACCACATTAACTATGATTAAATAATTTCAAATATTTTTTTTTTTTATTGTTAGTTCACATTAAAAATGTAGTTAACTAAAGTTTACTTAGGAAGTTTATTTAAAAAGTTTTACCAATCGCACAATATTATTTACATCACTGAGCCAAGTTTACATTACTTTATACCAACAAAACTAATTTATGGGTTAAATCAGGTAGAAATAGCTCTTTAAGGAGTTAAGTTATTAGTGAATCAAAAGCTTTGTCCATTTGTTTATAATTATGTTACCTCTTTTTTTTTGTTTTTTAAAGTATTTATTTGTCATACTCATATATAATGAAAGCAAGTGTCATGCTATCTGCAAAATTTAATTGTTGTCATCAAAAAAAAACAAACAAACAAACAAACAAAAAAAAACAACATGATTCCAGATCCCTTCTATCTGCCATTGGTCAGACAAACACATTAGCCCCACCCTAAACTGATGTCATTGGTTGAGTCAACGTTGCTGTGTTGGAACGCTCAAACTAAAGATTTATAACGAGGTTTATAAAGTTGGTATACAATGCAAGTATTTTAAAACAAAAATAAAGTGCACACATTTCATAAGAGTAAATATTTTCTTCTCCTGTGGTTGTTTGGTGTATCTAGTATAGTCAGTCACAACCACAGTTGGCTCTCTCTTCTCCCCGCCGAGCCTCAAGGGCGTGTGTGTCATAATAGCCACACCGCTCCTTACGCTGGGATTCATAGGCCCTCTTTTTCCAGTTGTATTATCTTAATTGTCCTGGCAAGTATGTTCGGCGGTTATATTACCAATTTATTGCCCCTCTTGCCACCCCATTAATCCAGCCGTTAAAATACTGTAACCATTGGGTCTGCATAAAGCTGTCCCTGTGTTGGCAGTGGCTGTGTAAATGCCATTGACTGTGTTGGAGAGTTATTTTTTCTTTTTCTGGCCTGGCTGATTCTCTGCTTTTGCACAATTGGAGCCATTACTCTAGAGCTGACATTTTATCTTCTTTTTGCTTCTGATCTTTTTATTGGCCACTGTCTCCCTGAGTGCCATTTGTCCCATAGGGCCAAACAATCTCAAACAAGATCTTTTTTACTGTAGTTGTTTCTAGACTGCAGTGAGAGTAAATGGAGACTTTTGCTTAAAGTTAACATGAATACTCTGCGCGCAGACCATTTTTCTTCTGTAATCTGATGTATGTCCAAGTTAAACAGGACGGAGAGAACATTTCAGAGAGGACCTGATTTTAACCATCGCAATTAATTTGATTGTGAAAAGTGGTTTTGACAGATGCTGTAGTGGAAGATTTAAAAAATAAGAGGTACAAGTGAGGAAAGTCATTTCAGAGGCACTGAAACAAACAAACAAACAAACAAAAAAAATAGAAATAAAATTTGCATATTACAGTGTATTTCTGACTCATCATGACACTGAAGACCAGATTAATGACTGCTGAAAATTCAGCATTGCCATGTGGAAAATAAAATAAAATAAAATAAAATTTATATTAATGAGGCATTTATTTATTTATTTAGTTAGTTAGTTAGTTAGTTAGTTAGTAATATGTGACCCTGCACCACAAAACCAGTCATAGTAACACAGGTCTATTTGTAGCAATAGCCAAAAATATATTGTATGGGTCAAAATTATTGATTTTTCTTTTATGCCAAAAATTGTTAGGATATTAAATAAAGATCACGTTCCATATTTTGTAAATTTACTGCTGTAAATATATAAACATTTAAAAAATAATACAAAATAATAAAACAATAATACAATACTGATATCATGGAAAAACTCAATTATTCAGCTTTCAGATGATGTATACATCCCAGTGTCTAAAAAAAACAAAACCAAAAAAACAAAACAAAACAGATTTTCTCAATTTGCAATCAATTATTTCAGTATGAACAATGCTGTACACATGTATTTCATAGCTCTACATCCATACCTTATCATACAATTTATTTTCTTTTTTTTCTATTTTTATTTCTTTTATTATTACTAATTTTATTATTATTATTATTATTATTATTATTTTAATAAAAGATATCTGAAAAGCTCTATTA
The DNA here is from genome assembly GCA_012976165.1 of Labeo catla. Lineage (NCBI taxonomy): Eukaryota > Metazoa > Chordata > Actinopteri > Cypriniformes > Cyprinidae > Labeo > Labeo catla. Next base: position 421,147 of record VONZ01000494.1, on the reverse strand, counting down.
GGCCTGCTGAGTTAAACTGTAACTCCCAATATATAACAATATATTTTGTTATGGCTTTGAAGGTGATGTAGAAATTAAAAGTAGACTTTTTACATAAAGCATGTGCCATTGATATTTCATGGCATTGCAAGTGTCTAGATAAAATATTGTTTGCTATTAATGCATCAATCAGCCAGAAGAAGCTAGCTGACAAGGCCGAGTAAAATGTAAATGGATGGCTTCTCGGTGTGTGTGGCATTAATGGCTTATGTGCTTCAAAGGAAACGCTTGCAGTTATGTCACATGAAGAAATTAGCGCTGGTGCCGTCAGTGCCAGCTCTGTGGTAGAGCTCTATGTAATGCTAACAGGCTAACGGCATGGGGGGTGATGTCATATGTCAGAGGTTAAAGGTTTAACACTGATCCTGTTACAGACTTTGGCAGCAAGCCTTTATGTGCCACATATGATACTGATGACTAAGAGAGCACTTGCTAAACGCCTGATCTCCCTCACCTGCTACTACCAATAAATACCGCTTAATAACAGCTATGATATCATATTTGCTGACATTGTTACCTTTAAGAGGATAACACATCATTTTTTGTGCAATGCAGTATCATTTAATCATGTGGCTCATGTGATCTAGCTTCCAGAGAGATGGACCGACAGCCTTACATTAAGAAATACAGCTGACGTGACATGTCAAGTAGTTTCTTTATTGCACTATACTGTGGTGTGTCAAAACTTTTTGATGACAGAACTTTTTGAAGCTTGTGGTAAATGTGGTGAGTGGTAAATAGTCAGTTTATATACACACATGATCCTTCAGAAATAAATTTAATGCTAACTTGGTGCTCAGTTAATATTATTTATTATTATTATTTATTATACATTTATCACACTATTTATTCATCATTGAATTACACTATTTATCATTATTAATGTTAGTTAATAAAAATACAGTCATTTATTTTTAGTTCATGGTAGTTCACAGTGCATTAACTAATGTTAACAAACACAACTTGTGATTTTAATAACGCTTTAGTAAATGCTAAAATCAACACTAATTAAGATTAATAAATGCTCAAGAAGTATATCATTCTTAGTTAATGTCAACTAACATTAACTAAGAATTAACTTAGTTAACTAATAAATCTTACTGTGAAGTGTTACCAATATTTCTTATTATTATCTAGGTTGAAAACAGTTTTGCTGCTTAATAATTTTGTGGAAACCTTGATTATAAACTGAAGATTTTAGTGCTGTCACATGATTAAGTGCATCAAAATAAAAGTTTTGTTTACATAATGTATGTGTGTATATTTAATATGATGCAATATTTGAAAATATTTACATGTATTTACAAATATATATTCATATATCATATAATTTACATATATATGGCATTATATAAAGATTATATGAAGAGTTCAGATGCAAAACCAGCTAAAAGCCATCTCGTCGAAAATAAGATAATGATACTGAGTGAATGCTCCTGACAAATATTATACGTCCATCAAATACTTTTACTTCAAACTCACTAAATTCCAGCCTCAGCCCAATCAGAAGTACCAGTACTTACATAGAAACCTATACAAAGTAGCCAGAAAGAAATGCTAATTAGGGGCTTTTACGTCTGAATGCTTCATATGATTCATTCATGTGCATGTATTTAAATTTAAATAATAAATATACACAGTGTAATGAAATGATGAAAAGTGAATAATGAAAAGAAGAATGTTTATTTTGGATGTGATTAATCGTTTGACAGCACTAGAAGATTTATCTTATCTTATCTTATCTTATCTTATATTATATTATATTATATTATATTATATATGTTAAACGTAAATCTTTTACAAATTATTATATAAGACATTATAAATGTCTTTACTGTCACTTGCTAAATAAGTATTTTTTCTCTCTTTCTTTAATCTATACTTACCTCATAATTTGAATAAAATAAAATAAAATATAATAAATAAAATGGTGAAAAAACTGATTTCTGGAGGATGTGACACTGAAGACTGGATTAATGATGCTGAAAATTCAGGTTTGCATCACAGAATCAAATTACATTTTATTTTAGAATATATTAAAATTGAAAACTGTTCTTTTAAACTGTAATAGCATTTCACAAAATTTGTATTTTTTTTACTATATGCTTGATCAGATAGCTTTGCAGCATTGGTGAGCATAATGACTTATTTCAATTCACCTGAAGCTTATTTGTATAGCACTTATCACAATACAAATCATTGCAAATCAGCTTTACAGAAAATTAAAGTTTTTACAATATATTTAGTAGTAGCTTACTAGTGGTGACTGTTAAATTGACGTACATATGGCAGAGATGTACGGTAAAAATCAGTTAATGATGTAATCAAACAGGTAATGAACACTAATAAAAGTAAGGAATTATATGACGCAATTAAAAGCTAAATTTGGTAGTGCTGTATATTGTTTCCGGATTGGCATCATCTGAGGTCCTCTGAGGGATTGGCATCATTTCAATAATACTATTAAAAAAATAAATGTAATTATCCCAAACAATTATTTTTTTAGTGTTTATGTATGAAATTACAAAACATGTTCCTTGATAAAAGTGTCTGCCAAATGCATATATACAAAAAAAAAAAAGTAAATGTCATATTGTCCATCATTTGTTGAAATGAAAACAAAAACACGCTGTTAAAAAAATAAAAATGTCCACATTGTTCTTGAACTATCCATCTTTGAATCTGAATAAAAAGAAGCGCTGACCTGTTTAATATTAGACTCATACTGGGCTTATTTTCTTCAATTTTCCACCTTCCATGTTTGTACAGATCCACCTTTTATGTTAATGTAACATTCATTAAATGTAATTGAATTGGAGAGCCAAGAAAAGTGGCATTACCTGCTCTTGAAAACCTAAAGGTCTGTGCGTTTGAGAGGTGCTGTGTTGATTGCCTGAAGACTGTCATGGCTGCATTGCCGCTACCAGCCTGTGTGTGTGTGTGTGTGTGTTGAGAGTGTGTGTGCATGTGTGTTTGGTTTTATCTCCCCATTTTAGCTGCCTCTCATGGAAAGTCTCGCACACAATAATTGCCTGACCTTTACAGCAGTGGCATTGTCTCATTAAGGCTGATGGATAATGATAGCGCCTCTGCCGAACGTGAACCTCGCTGATAATGAAACAACAGAGCAGCCCCGCCGCTCCATCTGGGGTCGTCAGATCATCGGCAGTCGGGAGGCATGTTCCCCGTCCTCTCCTCTCATACGAGCACACATACACATACGCATCCACAGCGCTCGCAGACAAACACTGCAGCTCGCGCTTTTTTATTCTCATCATTCCCCTCCATCCCGGAATCTAGTGCTGAAATGATCCATGGAGGGGTTATCAGACGAGAGCGCTGTTGGCCGCAATGGCTTTGACTCCATTGGCCGTGTTTCCGAGCTGAAGTAAACAGACAGTGGACACACACACTCTTTAAAGCAGTGTGCTGGAGGGGCCCGTGCTCTAGGGTTGCCCAGGGCAGATTGGAGGGTCGTAGGGTCAGAAGTTTTAGCCCTGGGTGCTACAAAACCAGCAGGGGGTGCTGACACTCTGGGAACCATGTTCAGCTCAACCCCACCTTTTTTTGCTCTTTCCCACTCTCATTCTTTCAATCCTTTTCCTTGTTGTGTCTGTCCATGAGAGTCTGTGTTTGTGCAGTGAAAATAAAAATTGAGCTTAAAAATTGAAAGAGACATGGAGAGACTAACACAAACACCACTGCACAGAAAATGAGATATTATGCATACTTTTAAATGCATAAATATTTAAAATAGACATACGCAAGTGTGTATGTGTGTATATGTGAAAGATACTATGAGAAGCTTGCTGTTTATTTAATTTTCCCTCAGAAATATGTGTGCAAGGAATAATTCTGTACACATTAACATTTTTGTGAATTTAATCTAGAATAGGATCTTGAACGGTAGTTATGATAAAAGACACTGAAATAGAAATGCACTGCAAACATGAATAGAAATAAATATATTTGCATTGTTATTTTATGTATATTTGCAGAGTGCACACAACACTGATTTGATTTTGACATAATTTTGATTTTGTTATTTTGAAATAACAACATACTTAAGTATAACATTGTTTAAATATATTTGAAATCAGCTTCTACAAAATATATATTATGAGCTGTATCATATAAACAATTGTTTTTTTGTTTAGAATTTTAATTGACCATTTGTATATTGTTATTTGAATTGTATCACAAATAAAATAGTGAAACAATTTGCCAAAAAAATATTTTTGATATAACTGCTACAAAAAATGAGCGATTGCACATAAAAATAATAATTTGCTTATATGTTTAATTACGAGAACTGACCATTTGTTTCTGTATATTGTTATTTGAATTGTAACACAAATAAAATTAGATCATTTAAAATTTTATTTTTAGGGTTGTTGTCCTGACTTTATTCTTTTTGTCTTCAAAATCCCCACATTTTATAGAATTGATCATGATAATTTGTTTCATTCAGCTGTTATGCATTTATATACATGACCTGCAAATGGCAGTGTGTATAGTGAAAATGTATTTATAGTCAGTGTTATGTGTGTGAGAGTTTGCTGGGCCGTTTGTAAGGATGGCTGGAGTAGATGGGCTCTGTGATTCTGCTGAAGCCTCAGGGCCCCCACCTCAGGGATGGGTCAGAAGTTCAGCTCCCTCGTCTGCTGTTCACACAGGAACAGCAGGCCCATAACCACACACACACACACACACACACACACACTGGAGCCAACATAGAAATATCATAAATGGTGCTTGCTCTTCAAAATGTTCTCAGACACAGAGCAGTGAAAATAATGTTTTATTCAATCCCTCACAAATTTACGGACTGAAATTAATAGTTATAAAGCTACAACTAATTTTAAATCACATTCTAATGTTAAAACTAAAAAAAAAAAAACTGTCTCTAAGACATAGAATTAGTATATGTCAACAATAAATATGTCATTTGCATCTATTTTAATTTCTCCTGAGGTATTTTAGCAGAATCAAATGAAACATCAATCTCCTAAGAACAAGTACCGAACAATAAAATTTTCTTGTTTGCAAATATTCGCAGTGGTTCACGAGGGCAGCGCAAGGGTAAAGTCTAAATCCATAGCCGACAAAAACCTCTGCTCACACTGGATCGTTGGTCTTGTTTGCATTGCAGATCGTTTCCAATTTATTTCGACATGTACTGCATGTTCATCATCGCGGGCCTGTCACTGTACTGTTTTTAAATACCTTTATCCCCCGGAGAAATACATGTAAAGCATGTCAAAACGAGTGTATATGTGTTCAGCTTCTCCAGAGATACATAAAAAGGAGGAAATGCCATGAAGCAGCCCTTTCAAACAGTTTCATTTGACTCAAACAAGGCGCCCACAAAGTGCTAATGGCATAAGTGCTGTCAACAGCAGCAAACAAGCACCCCACTCTTATTTATTCACTGTTTAAGATCATAAAAGGAGGATTTAGGTCAATAATCCCGCTTTGGTAATCTTCCATTTGATCATTGTGCCAGAAAGTGCCCTTGTTGCCCCTCAACGGTCGTGGTTTCCTATGTAACAAAACAAATAAACATCACTCACAACATTTGCGCTAACGCTAATTGACTGAGGGGCTGCCCGGTTTACCAAACTCTCCTTAAAATCACATTTTTAAGAACAAGCTCATTTTTATCTTCACACACAAAGGCATACAGAGACATTTCTCAAACGCAGTGAGGATTTGAAAGGCTTTCGATCATTCCCATGCAACCCCGTGCAGCAGCCATCTTGTGCTCAGGCGCGGCTCTCCCAAGGGCTGGAATGATCCCAGTGCTACAAGGCTCTCTTTCATAGGGCTGGTCGGCTAGAGAGGAGTACATCCCCTGTGACGGCAAGCTGGCTCCAGCCAGGCGCACAGAGGAGCGGGTGTCAGGCCTAAATGTATTTTTCAAGCTCAGACGAGACACAAATGGCTTGGTTAGCTTCCCGGTCATTTTTCATAACACGTGTAAGCATTGTTTTTAAAACTTAGAACTTTAAAACTAACTGAACACACAGTACAGATCCTGGGGATACAATTACGGTTCTAAACTTCCTTCCAAAGGTCTGAACAGTCACGCTTACACTTTTTTAAAAGCTGAAATCCTGTATGACAAGACAGCATTCAGGATTATTTACTGAAAATGATCGTGATAAGAAGAAAGGGAAGAAATACTAAATCTTAAGTGGTCTTTTAAAGATGTCTGTTTTGTAGAATCATAAATAAATAAATAAAAAAATTTAGCTGAGGTCAAAAGTTTACACACACCTTGCAGTATCTGCAAAATGTTAGTTATTTGACCAAAATAAGAGGGATCATACAAAATGCCTGTTATAATTTAGTACTGACCTGAATAAGATATTTCACATAAAAGACATTTACATATAGTCCACAACAGAAAATAATAGTTGAATTTATAAAAAAAAAGTTTACATGTATGATTCTTAATACTGTGTTGTTACCTGAATGATTTATTTTTTTTTTTTTCAGTATTGCCCTTCAGAAGCTACAGAAGATACTTATATCTTGACAAAATATGTCCCTCAGTTGTCCTCAGTGTGAAAAGCTGGATCTCAAAATCATACAGTCATTGTTGGAAAGGGTTCAAATTCACAAAAAAGCTGAAAAACCAAATAACTTGTGGGACTTGAAGGTTTTTTTCTGAAAATATATGGGCAGTTTAGCTGTTCAGGACAAACAAGGGACTTATGAACAACTATCACTAAACAAAACAAAACAAACAAACACACAAAAAAAAAAACAGCTGTGGATCATTCAGGAAACAACACAGTACTAAGAATCAAGCTTATGTAACAGGTGATTTGAACGGGGTCATTTTTATAAATTAATGTATTATTTTCTCTTGTGGACTATTATGTAAACATCTTTTTTGTGAAATATCTTAAACAGCTAAATTCTAAAAAATAAATAAAATAAAATGCATATTGTATTATCCGTCTTATTTTAGTAAAATAATTAACATTTTGGAGATTCTGCAAGGTGCATGTAAACTTTTGACCTCAACTGTGAATATTTTCCCCACCATTAAAAATAAATTTAAATAAATAAATAATAATAAAATATTTAATGCACTCTATATATGTGTACGCTAGCATGTTTGCGTTTGAGACAGACTGCATTTGTCTGATCAATGAAAGATAGTAGAAATGTTTTTTTTTTTACTGTTGTAATTAGTAAATATGTATATTTGCATTGTGGGTGGAAGCAAATCTGGGTCTAGACAAGGTATGCTATTTGCTAACCTGTGAAATAAATAATTCACTTGGTATTAACAAGTTTTTACTGTGTAAGAAATGAACAAGTTTTTACTGTGTATCCAAATATGTACTTGTGAACACGGAATTAATGTATCACGTCAAGTCTTTTTGATATAATGGCAGACTACAAGCACCACACTTCCAGTTGATTTAGTAGATTTACATGGAGCATCTTAAGGCTCTGGACTCTCAGCGCCAGCTTGGATGTTGTGACCTGTAACTGTTTTTGTCAGTGAACATGAATCTCTTGTGCTGAAGTGCGTGTGGCCTCTATGGCAAACGGTCTGAGCTCTTCTGTTCCTTCGCCGTCCCTGCGAGCACAAACTTTCCAATCGCTCATCCCTCTGCTAGCGCCATTTAACATCAGCTGCCCAGGTTTCACCTTGTATTCATTTGTGCACTGCTGAGAGTCAAGAAAAGCTGCAATCTCCTACAAATGCTCCCTTTTGGAATTGCATAGCAGTGGCATCTAGCCAATGATAGATATGCATAATATTTCACGGGGAGACCCAGCAAATAGAATACCCTGCTGTGCTAAAGAAAACAATGTGTTTCTAAGCACTGAGATATAATCCATCACCATGCCGTCAGAGAAGAGGAGGCGAGGGGGAAAAAGCACCTACCTGTTTTTCACATCAGAGGAAAAAAGAAAAATGACAGGGCCTCGCTTCCAGAAATGTCTCTGTGCATTCATGTGTGATCCAAGAGGTCTTCTCAGACCCTAATCAAAGGATTGCTCTGCCTTCGGTACTGAAACGACAGATCCTTCGTTTCAATCAGTCATCGTCCACTCAAATGAGAAGAGCGACATTTTGTGGGATTAATTGCACCCTAATCCAGGGGTAAAGGAAACTTGGTTTTCATAAAGTTTTACCACTGCATTCATGCGATGCTTCATGCCTTTCTTGGTCTGGAGAAGCTTGGATGCACTCAACCTGAACATGGGAGTAATGTGGGTGTCAGAATGTAATACATGCTGTAAATTAGATCCTTCATTTCATTTCTTTTTTAACACTGTCAAATAAAAAAAAAAATGCACCAAAACACCTCTGAAATGACATCAGCTCTGTCATTCACTGCTCATTGAGGTGCTTCATTGTATGGCCCATCAGCTTTTCGGCCCCATATCTTTCTGAGTTGCCCTTGAGTGCCATTAAAAGCTCTGGCGTGGAGAGCAGCGGTACTGGGGGCCGGGGGAGCGAAGCACGGGCCTGCCAGCAGCTCTGGCCCGTGGCCGAATCTCTGACAGAGGCCTGATGGATGTGGTTGAAGGACTGAGGCATGAGTGGGGGTTTGCTGGCCCCGCTGGGGGATGGACAGGTGTTTTGTGAGGACGAGGCCAGGCCGTCGGATCCATGGATCTGCGGTGATGTGTGTGCCATCACTGGATTTCGGCCCTCTCTCCCAGCCCAAGCTCCCTCCCTGGAAGGAAACCATTCATTATGTGGCCGGGGACAGCCAGAGGACCTCACGTTCACACAGGCACAGTCTGATACCTACATTATGCAAAGTGACTCTCGCACCACTTCGACCTAAGGGAATGGCAAATGACATCAAAGTCATTACTAATGATAACAAATCTATTAATGTTGAATGATAGCCTCATTAAATGGTTCAAATATAAGTCCTAGCTTATGTGTTAATGATATGTTAATGATTCTGCCAATTATTAGAGCTTAATGGCACCTGCGGAAATAACATTACAGAGCGGAATCAAACTTCCAGTGTGGTTCTCTGGCACAGTGTGAGACCTCTGCCATGTGGTGAAGGCACTCAAGACCAAGCCCTAGAATGTCAGGGGACTCATTACCTGTTAACGTTGAAGGAGGAGATGTTATCACACTTACTGCATGTTCACAGGAAATTGCTCGCATTATATCCTATGGGGAACATTGCTTTGCTGGTCTGTACTGAAATCCCTTTCTACAAAACCTGTTTGTTCTTTTCTTTCTAACTGATTATTAAGTTTTTATGATGAGGATCCAAAACCCTTTCAAGACACGATCCAAGCGTTTTGGACTATCAAAAGGTGCTGAAGGAGCAGTTCACCCAAATATGAAAATTTGGTTATGATTTACTCACGACATGCCTTGTGCTATTTTCTTTCTTTTGTTAAACACTAAAGCTGTTAAACAGAATGTCTGGGCTTCTGTTTTCCATTCAAAAAAAAACCCGGTTGGTGATTTATACCACCAAGCTCCAAAAAAGACAACAAAGCATTGCATAAATATGACGAAGGTAATACAGAGAGTCACATTAGTTGGTAAAATCTCAGTTGGCTTCTTGCTTTTAAATGCTTTACAATCAGTCATGTGACGCTGTGGAACCAATGGCGTTTGGTGTGAATGCAATCAATACTGACTGCAATGTGTTTTTAGGCTCTTCCAAAAGTTGAGTATCAGCGAAAAAAGAAGATAATGAGGGATTAACAGCTTAAATTTCAACAAGAGCTAGCATGTGGCAAACAAGTTTGTTGTCTTTATTGGCAATATGAATTAGCCTTCCTATTGGGGTGAATAAATGAACAGCAACATTTTCATTATTTTCATTAAGTATTATGTATTTAAGTACTGTATTAGGAGCCTTAATCCATGCAGATGTTAGTCATCATCCATTTAGATCCTCTCAGACGTATTCTCACCGTTGCTGGGAACATCTCCTCGGTTCAGCTGTTGTGATCCCTGCGGAGCCTTTTGGGAAGGCTAGGGTAGGGGTCAGGCCTACAGAAGGTCACTGGAGGTGTACTGGTGTCTCTCTCACCCCGTCATCGGAACTCCACCTGTCAACTACACAACCATGGCAAAGCACACATCACATCAGCCTGTACATTCCAGACCTCCTCTCTCTCCGACCCTGCTGACCTTGTTCGAGATGGAACCTCTAAAAGCATGCGGCCGTGACGCATCAGAGTGCATGGATGTATGGAGAGCATGCAGGGATAGGTAAGCATAATGGCAGATGAGGCTCAATGCTCTGGGAATGCTCTGATTCCATTGGGCGTGAAAAAATAGCAGATTTGACAGTGACGGTTCCAACAGTGCGAAGGATACTACGGAAATCACGGCATCCCCAGAGATCACATTGAGACTTGTCAGAATGAGCTATTATTTTCCAGTATTGGACGTTTTGCACCACTGGTCCCTGATGCAATGACATAAACCCTCCTAGGGTGCATCTACAAAACTAAACAGAGATTCGAACTGACAGGAAGTTTTGAAGTTTAGGAGGATGGAAATGACAAAGAACCTTCCATAGCGGTGGTGGAATGCCGGCTGCTTCCTCCATAAGGTGGTATGCAAACTCTCTCTAGACCGGTGCCAGCTGTGTGATCATACGCTGATGTCTTGGCAGAAGTGGCTTCCACATTTCTCTCTTCAACCCCCCTACCCAATCCCCCCATAACCCCCTCTCGTCCAGAACCACAGTGAAATCACTCCAAATGTGCCATGACAATCTGACAGGACAAGCATTGCGGGTCCGTTCCATCTGCTTCCAATTTAATTTTGTGGAGGGGGAAGCTGTTAGATGAACGGGGAGCTTTAGTGGGTGTCAGGCCTGTTAGATGAAAGTTAGATGGGTTATTTTCAAATGGGCCGCCTCACCATCTCCACAAGTGTGTCGGCAGTTGCCCGAATCTTGGAACTCACCGCTATGATCGTTCCCTGATCAAAGACCTGCAGCCATGAAGCAGACAATGGCTGAGCTTATTTAGACCATTATATGAAAAGACCGCATCAGCCTGGATTGGTTGATGATTTGGAGGTAGTGATGGTAAGTGGGGTAAGAGGTAACATCTTATTGTAGTTTAGTCTTGTCAGATGATGGGAAAAAGAGAACCATTACTAATTTAGGTCTGCAAAAAGCAATTTTCCTAATTATGTGATGAAGGAAGTCAAAGGTCTGGAGAACGTCAGACTGCTAGCAGTCAGAAAACCATTTAAAATGCTTTACTGGGAACCTCTGAGCTGGCTAGTTGTCTTCCTTTCCCAGCGATCTTAATTAAAAGTAAACTGTGACTGTTTGGTTAAACACTATACAGCAAGGTGTTTTCATGTTACAGTAATGGCTGCATAGGAGGAAGTTTGAATGCTCACCACATGAGGTTATTTTACTGACAGCAATGTCTGCATTGTTTTAGCTCCTGATTCACCTACCAGAATAATGCAAAGCAAAAATCAATGCAAACACATCTAAAAAAACTGTGCTAAACTCACACAGCACAACTGCCCATCATGTAGGCTCGTTTTGAGTCGTTAAACAGGCAGATGCTGCCGATAGACTACTACGATCTGTCATACTTTACTCCATGGACTCTTCTCCATCACAATGCCACAAACAATAATAAGCCTAATTGTTTTGTGTTGAAATAAATGACATTGACCTTAAATGTGCAGGTAACAGCGTTATATAAAAAAAGAAAAATGTACCTTTAGCGGTACAGCAGCTTGACAGTGGGGCAGCTACCTCAACGGTACATTTGCTGTTCCCTTTAACATCAATCAGTAGCGGATTTGTACTGGACCTTATTCATCCCTAAAAGGTACATATTTGATCCTTAAGGTGTTTTGCTAAATATACAGTGAGTGCAGCATTAAGAGTACTGCATGCTCTAAAGACAGGATGCTGAATAGCTAAAAGCAGTGTCTTTACACAAATTTTCTGAGCTGAAAAGTTTCACTGTTGGGCCAATGTAGGCATGATGTGGGCTTGAGATATGGGTCCTACATGGGTTTGTCCATGAGTTTCATGTCTGGCCTATCTGAATTAGTCCTTCTTGGGGGTAGGACAAACAAGGAACCAATGTATAAACCCATCTAGGGCCCATTCTGTGACTTATTTAGTTTTTTTAATTATGTATGCCCATACTTCAAGCCCATATCGTGCCTAGTAAAGTAAAATGTTAGGGAGTTTATCTCCTATTTGCTCAGTAAGCATCCCTGGAAATTGCTCCCACTTCTTTCAAAGAAGAATGCATCTACCCAATACAGATGGTATGAGTGGGGGTGGGGGAAGTTTTAGAGAAGCTTGTGCCAGTCTCAAGCGCCATCCATCACCCTCTCCTTGTTTTTCTTCTGCCTCTCTTCCAGCTTTCTGTCTGTCTCAGTCCAGCTTTATGCAGTTTTCTCCCGACGCGATTGGTGAAGGAAGCATTTGAGATACCACCGGAAGGAATTAGTCCATGTCGGTTCTCATTTATGAGCCGTGGAACTGGCAAATGCCGGCGAGAAGAAAGAGTTGGTTGAACTCTCTAGCTCTTACTCCATCTTCCTACTTCAGTCGTCAAGAACGTCCATTTTCATCAAGGGTTATCGGGTCAATAAAATCCCTGACCTTGCCCAATCATAAAACAGTCACAGCAGCAGAGCGGCGATTGATCAAGTTCATAACCCGATTTGTGGCGTATTGAGCGAGAACAATAAAAATCAAGATATATAATATATTGGAAAATAAATCTAATGTTGGCATATAAATCCAAATGTAAAATAGTTTTAATGTCCTCAATTTTTAGATTTCAATCACAATCAACTGTTTATTTTTGCCTTCAGGATTATTTATGAATTTTTCGAGAGCTGCAAACTTTTTGTGGACGATGCTTTGAGAAGAAAAAGCAATACACTTTGATAGTGCTTTTCTGTGAAATTGCACTAAGCTCTCAGTCTTGGCAGTGGCCATATGGTTGTAATGTAAGCCTGAGTAAGTGGGGACTTAGCTAGTCCAAGTCTCAGCTACTCGAATGACTAGCTCAACTTATTCAATTTGTGGAGGTCAAAAGTTGATAGCACTGTTTCTCCTTTCTAATGGGAGATTTCTTCTTTTAGCTTTGAATAGGCTTAACTTCATATCGCTGGCTCATTAAACAGATCCTAGCTAATCAAATAAGCCACCACTTAGTGAAAACACAAAAGCAGAGAATTTGGCGACGGCATAGCTTGGCATTAGGGAGCTCAATTTGACACTTTAATGACAAAATTTTATGAACAGGCATCCCAAGTCCCAAAGGATGTCTATAATTAGACCTACTCACATTTTCTAATTACTCCTACAGGTCTCAAAGTCATCACAACAAATATGCGAACATGCTACAACGTGCCACTATCGAGGGCTTGTTATGTTTGTCCTTTTGGTGCTTGTTCGAGGCATCTAAATGGGTGCTTTTAATTGCAAATTACTAGTGCAATGAATATTGAAAAATGGACTTACTGTAACAATTTTTTTTTCAGTATATTTACCATAATTTAATAGCATCCTAAAAATGACCTTGTGGATGAAGTGCATGTCAAGAGAATGCTTTGGGAAGCAGGTGATGGCAATGGTGATGGTTCATGCCCTGTATCTCAGCATCCATATGCCCTTCTGGAAGCCTGGCTGTCCAGGCAGATGGTATGGACCAGGAATTAGTTTCTGGTGTTTAATTACGCTCATAATCAGGGGAAATAAAGATCAATTAAAACAAAAGAGAAATTAATGAAACGAGAGAGCCATAAGCATTGCACAGTTGTCTGGGCAGTCTTGAAATTTTAACAGCACAACATGGTGCTCCAGTGCTGGTGTAAATTCAGATTCTCTGCAAGGATGAGCTCTAAATGTTGTTACAGTGGGGACACTGAATACATTTACAACGGAAGGCCTTATGCACAGATCTTATGATCTTATACCCATTGTTCCCTTCCACTGTGTTTTCATTAATACCCATCAGACTGCTGCATGGTTGCAAACAGTCTGCTCTTAAACTACACAGTGGATCACAGATATATTGGTTATTTTTGTGGCTCTTGTAGAGTGTTTAGATTACGTTTATGACTGTTATATTGCTAGCTTGATATCCCTAAAACTTTGTATGCTTGTTTAGAATCACCTGTCTCGTGCTCACCAGGTGTTTCTTTAGGCTTTATAAGATTTTGGGTAAATTTTGACATGCCCCTTTTCTAAATGACTCCGCTATATCCTAGGATAAATGTCAAAAAAAAAAAAAAAATTGATACTCATTGACCTAGAGAGTCCAGAGAATTATACTGCAATGTTTTTTTTTTTCTCAAAAATCCTAGAACTAGTGTACAAAAGTAGGTTTTTGACATCTTCTCAATCATTTAACAAACTATTTCATCGACAGCAGTGGTTCGGCAGAGGCAAAGTTGTCCGGAATGAGGAGTTCTATCATATGATACGAATATCGCACATATGTGCGAAAAAACGCACAATGTACAATTGTTAACGCCCTTGAAAAATGCGATATTGCCCCCAAGTGGCCAATTTCTTTCAACTTTCTCTCAGACCTTTGGGGCCGTGAGTCAATGGTAGCCATGTTTTTTGAGATACGCAAATGTCCTTATAGACATTTGTGGCACTTTGGACTAAGACCGTGCAAACTGATTTTCATGTTGAAAGGACAAATGGTTGCGCAATCATAGCCATTTTTATGTTTTTTTTTTCCCTTTAATAGCGCCACCAAGTGGTCAAGCTCCGTGATTTTTTTCCTGTGACCTCAGATTGAGCTCTTACATAAGTGTTCTGAGTTTAGTGAAGATATCTCATTATAGGTTGTAGGCATTTTATTAAAAGTGGCCCTGCCCCTTTCTAACGTTTTGGCACCCTCTTTCTGATGGTGAGTCGAAAGTTCAACTTTTTTAAAAATAAATATTGATATTCACTCTCCAGAGAATCTTTCTGCACTGGTTTGGTTTCGATCAGGCCAAAAAACCTAGGACAAGTTGAAAAATTTCAGCTTAAACAGAAAATTCGCATGACGCACTATCACTTAAGCCAATCAGCGAATAGCTTGACATGTCTGGTTTGACACATCCAATTTTATCAGAAAATGTAGGAGAGCATTATTATGTTTATATTCGCAGGAGTGACGCGAAAAACATTCCGTGTGTAATCTAGAGGGAGTAAAATGATGTGAACATTCACTTCACTTGTGGTGTGCACACACCAGTAATTAATATGAATCAAACAAAAATATCAAATGAGCAGATATCCGATATATACTCGATTTAGAATCTTATCTGTACGAGGCCCAAATCAATGTGACGTGGTTCGCTAATCACACACATGTATCAAGATCAGATCTGTACCAGATATCGGTGAAAAAACAGAAGTGGGAGGCAGTGTAAACATGGGCATTTATTCTTGAAATCAATTCAACAATGAATTAATGCAGTTGCTGTCAGTGCATATTTGGAAATACAAAGCTTACCTTCCTTATGACTACATGATTTAGATCTGGATTTTAGCCACACTTACAGGTTGCAACAGACCTCGTAAGTTATCCCAGTGATACGATCAGCAAACAAGGAAGACTGTCAAGTAATGTATGATGCATGTTCTGATGGAGTGCTTGCAGAATGACATCATTCCAAGGTATAATTCTTGGGAAAACAGGCAATTGGGGTTACAGAGAATAGTAATTAATAGTGAGGTGTGTCATTTTTGTGCTGTTAGCAGAACCAAACAGAACTAAAAAATTGTAATTGTCTTCAAGTTTCTTAGTCACATTAAGACAATATCAGCAAATATTTAACACTTATAATAATCACACATTAAGTGTTTGCAGAAAGTGTTTGCGGAAATTAAACATGCCATACAAACACCTATCTAGTAGCTGTTCTCTTCATTGCCACTTGTCTTTTGGATGCCTGGCACGGGTTCAGCTGCCCTCTACCAAGCTGTGTTTGTCATACGGTAGGGCCGTGCCCACCACCTGAGCCAGAGAGACTGTCAGAGGGTTGGGA
Organism: Labeo catla; assembly: GCA_012976165.1. Classification (NCBI taxonomy): domain Eukaryota; kingdom Metazoa; phylum Chordata; class Actinopteri; order Cypriniformes; family Cyprinidae; genus Labeo; species Labeo catla. Next base: position 405,087 of record VONZ01000494.1, on the reverse strand, counting down.
GCGCTTGGGCCCTGGCACACAGATGCCACCACACCGACTGTTACCTCGTCAGTTATAAATAGACTCTGAGCCATGCTGTGCCAACCCTCACCTATCTGAACAGCGGAATCAAGAAACAAGGGAAGAAAACAGATTGAGGAGAAGTTTTATTGTTTAACGCAGATCACAAGAAACACCCTTTGACTTCATTCCACAGCTAAATAAATCTAATCAGATGGTTTCACGTATAGTCTGGCACTGTAGGAGTGGGAGCAAGAAAAAGAATATAGTAGATTATAAAAGTAAATACCATATGCTTGGCAGGCCATTTTTTAATTACATTAGCATAATTCTACCTTTACTAGGCTAATGCAATTTTCACAGTGAACATTTAAAAGGCTTGCAGATAACCACAGATCATTAAACAGATGAAGTGTTGAAGCTGCACGTGGAGTTTTATTGTGCGGCTGTACTGGCTGTGATCAAGCGAAAACGAATTAAAGGAATAGATCACCAAAAAACAAAAATTCTGTCTTTATTTACTCCTTACTTTTACTTTATTTACTTTTTTCCCATGAAACACAAAAAAATATATATATTTTCAAATTATCTTCAAGACACACTTTATTATACAATAGCAATTATTCATCAGGTTTCATTGTAATTAGTCACATGAGTTGTGCGGACTGAGAGTGTTTAATGTTAGCATGATGCATCAGTGCACCATTTTAAATCTGGTGCTGAAATGAAAAAGATGGAAGACGGACAGCAGCAATTCATCTTTTGTTCTTTCCGCACACGCCATCATATGTCTTCGTAAGTCACACAACACAAGTCACATGGACTACTTTTATAGTACTTTTATGCTATCTTTGTCATTGTTTATTCATTTATCAAAATCATAATTGTTTAGTTGACTGCTCCAGAAATGTAGCAATTATGCGATTGTGTCATTCACTTCTAAAGACTGTTGCGTTTTAGCCTTGAGAAAATGTGTGGGTTGACTACGATGGACATGCGCTCGCTCACGTCAAGCTAACCATGTCGTGATGAATGATTCAATGATATTGTCTCAGACAACAGACTGCTAATCGTTCAGATGTTCTCCATGGCTACCAATTTCAAACATTTAAACAAAGGAACTGCAATAGAACTATTTTCTTTTCACAATCCGGTGCTTCTGATCTCAGTCGCTTTGTCCATAATAAACAGTAAATGCAGCACGTCAACCCTCCGAAATCCCACGGCCTTGGCTCGTCTTTACATACTGTCTGTTTTACTAAATAAAGCTTACAGCTGTAGTCCCGCTCCTCCCTCGGCGGTATAAAAGTGGGTTTACATTATGGCTTTCGGCCCCTCTGATGTGCCTCGAAGGACTCGCTTGCACCGCACTAAAACTCTGCACACACTGTCAGGCCTATCCACTGCTCCGTCTAAATAATTCATTCATGCATCAATGCTCCTCAGACACTGTTTTTCAAATGCTGTAATGAGAAAAGCTGTAAAAGGGTTGATGGTGAAAAAAGGCGGATCAAGAAGCTGAAAGACAAGCTGGCCCACGCAGTCTTTCCCATAGACTTAAGTGCTAAAAAAACAAGCGACTTCAAAAGGCTGACCTGCATTCCTCTGCGCAATTAGATATTTCTAATGTTACTTGTAAGGTGCGATGTTCAGTCGACCTTGCTGCGGCAAACAAAAGACAAAGCAAAGGGGGACAAGAAGGCTCTCCTTGATTGTCGATGTTTAAAGGTGAAAACATAAGGCTGTGCAGGGATAAATTATTTGGATGGAAGGAGCTGGCATGAGTTCAGAGGGCTTTTTTAAAGTAAACCAGATTGATTCTGGAGGACTGCGATTGGTTTATTTTCCTAGTCCCCGTGGTCTTTACACTAGGCCCACTTGTAATTGTCCTCGTGTTTCAGCTAATTCTCTATTTCCAGGGAAGAGGTTGGAAAAAAAAAAATTAACTTAAAAAAAGCAAACAAAAAAAAACGCTACACTTCCTTTTTGACAAGGATTCATCTTCTAAATGAGCTGTTGTCCGTTGCAGTTCAGGAATATCAGTTCAACAATGGGCAAACTTTCCAAGACTGATCCAAGATTTTCAGACAGCAAAAAGGACAGATAACCAACTGTAAAATAAAACTACTGTAAATAAAATAAATAAATAAATAAATAAATAAATCATGACAAATATAGGCTGCATCCGAAAAACTGAAAACAAAACAAAACAAAACAAAAAAAAACTTCCTTCAGAGGACACATTTAAAAGTAGAAAGGCATGACACGTTCAAATCTAATGTTCCCCTTCAGTCGTTTCACTACGACGTTACATATGGGAACTCGCTTGAGAGTCCAATCATCTCCAAGCCTTATTCAAAAGGCCAATGAACATTCATGAACATTGGCGAGTGGTATTTGCATGCCGAGCCACTCCCCCGTACATACGGGTATATAAGATGGCGGCGTGCAACCACTCATTCAGACTTTTGCTTTTGGAGCCTCGTCTTCTGAGCCATTTAAAAAAAAAAGAAAAGAGTTCCTGAGTTCACACTCTCTCTGCTGGCGTGCTGCCGAGCTACTAAAAGAGCTTCATCTAAAAGAGCGTTCGGCAGCCGCCAGCCTAATCCTGCGGGCTGCCGTTTTCACGGCATTCAAGCCTCCCGCACTCCAGCGAGCCCCGCCCGTTTGAGAGCACAGTTGTGCCGCGGTTTCTCCCTGGGCGGACCGGGATTTCAAAAGAGTGAATTTCTCGCGGCTGTCGAGGACATCTTCCCGGTATGTATCTCCGGCCGTGCGCTTCCGGGTGCGGTAGTTTCCTCGCCTCTTTGGACGGACATGATCGCTGTCTCACGTGCCTGGGCCGAGAGCACGCTGAGGCAGCGTTCACGGATGGTACGTGCGTTCATTGCGAACGTATGTCCATGGCTGCGTTAAAGTCCCGCCGCTCATTCATGAGTAGGCACCCCTTGTTGTCTTCCCGCGGTAAGTCGTTGAGCCGTCAAGGTTTTTCGGCTGCCGCGGTGAGGCACTTGGGGGACATTCAGGTGACTGTGCAGAATGTTCCGTCGGCCCCCAAAGCCCCGCGGACTTCTGCGTCACCGCGCAGTCCCGTTGAGCTGCCAGAGCAGTATACCTCCCCGTACAGCGGGCTGGGTATCTCCTTTGGCGCTCCCCAGGAGATCGAGATGTCTGCTGCAGCATCAGAGGGAGAGTCTGACGATGAGGCTGACGACTCGGCGGGTCGGTACCCCTCTGCGGTTGCCGCCCCGTCTGAGACGGATGCTGAACTGTCGGCTATGCTCCTCCGAGCCGCCAAGGAGATCGGTCTGGAGGTGCCCAAAACACCTCCGGCCGATCCCTCTAGGCTGGATGATTGGTTTCTGGGGAGGGCTCCCGCGGCACCGCCGCGCTCTCCCCCAGTGCCTTTCTTCCCGGAGGTGCATGAGGAGCTGGTGAGGACTTGGCGAGCCCCGCACTCTTCTCGTCCACGTCCCAGCTCCTCTCCCCTCGCCTCTCTCGACGGCGGTGCAACCCGGGGTTATGAGGCGGTCCCTCAGGTCGAGCGCGCTGTCGCGGTGCATCTATGCCCGCCCGGCGCTGCCACCTGGCGGGATCGGCCCCATCTCCCCTCCAGGGCGTGTGAGTTCTCGTCCGCTCTCGCGGGCCGGACTTACCGCGCCGCTGGACAGGCTGCCACCGCCTTGCACGCCATGGCCACCTTACAGGTGTACCAGGCCAAGGTGTTGAAACACCTGCACGAGAGGGGTTCTGACCAGGGTGCAATGGAGGAACTCCGCGCCGCCACCGACTTCGCCCTCCGGGCTACGAAGGTGACGGCGCGTTCCCTTGGTCAGGTGATGTCCACCATAGGGGTCCAGGAGCGACATCTATGGCTGACCCTGGCCCAGATGGCAGATGTCGACAAATCACGGTTTCTCGACGCTCCTATCTCCCAGGGCGGCCTATTCGGCGACACCGTCGAGGACTTTGCCCAGCAGTTCTCAGCGGTTCAAAAGCAGACGGAGGCGATTAAACACATCCTGCCCCGCCGCGACATTCCAACCACGTCCGCAGGGCCCCAACCTCCGCCTGCTCGTCGCCGAGGGCGCCCTCCCGCGGCTTCCAAACAACCAGCTCTGTCCCCTGCTAAGGTACATGACACCAGATTGGCAGCCCGACGTCGAGCTGGCCGTGGGAGAGCGGCGCCGCCCGCGTCGCAGGGACCGGTCACCCGCAAAAGATCTGCGAAGCGTCCCTGACGCGGGCAACCCGGAGGTGGAGGGAATCGCTCTTTGTGGGATGACAACATCAACGTCCCCACTCCCGCTTCCATTTGGCCTCTCCCTCTCTCCCCGCGTCTTTACGAAAGTCGCGGAGGCTGCCCTGTCCCCTCTTTGGCAGACGGGCATTCACATCCTCAACTATCTCGACGACTGGCTTCTCATAGCTCACTCGCGAGATCTGTTGTGCGAACAGAGGGACTTGGTGCTCCGGCACCTCAGCCATCTGGGCCTTCAGGTCAACCGAGAGAAGAGCAAACTCTCCCCAGTGCAGAGGATCTCTTTTCTCGGTGTGGAGCTGGACTCGGTCAGTATGACAGCCCGCCTCACCAACGCGCGCGCAGTCAGTGCTGAAGTGTTTGGAGTTATTCAGACACAAAACAGCGGTCCCTCTCAAAACATTTCAGAGGCTCCTGGGGCATATGGCAGCCGTAGCCGCAGTGACGCCGCTCGGCCTGCTTCATATGAGACCGCTTCAGCGCTGGTTACACGATCGAGTCCCGAGATGGGCATGGCACCGTGGCACACTCCGGATTGGCGTTTCCCCGCAGTGTCGCCGCCTGTTCAGCCCGTGGTCAGACCCGGCCTTCCTTCAGGCCGGAGTCCCCCTGGGACAAGTCTCCAGGCATCTTGTGGTATACACGGATGCCTCTTCCACGGGTTGGGGTGCTGTATGCAACGGGCAAGCAGCATCGGGCTCCTGGACAGGACCTCGACTGCAATGGCATATCAATTGCCTAGAGTTGTTGGCTGTGCTTCTGGCCCTTCGTCGCTTCCGACCGACGTTGCGTCACAAGCACGTGCTTGTTCGCACCGACAGCACAGCGACTGTAGCCTACATCAACCATCAGGGTGGTCTACGCTCCCGTCGCATGTCACAACTCGCCCGCCATCTGCTCCTATGGAGTCAAACGTGGCTGAAATCGCTACGTGCCGTTCACATTCCAGGAGAACTCAACCGTGCAGCCGACCAGCTCTCACGGCAGTCCACCCATCCTGGAGAATGGCGACTCCACCCCGAGACAGTCCAGCTGATTTGGAGCCATTTCGGGGAGGCCCAGATAGATCTGTTTGCTTCCCCCGAATCCTCCCACTGCCAGCGGTTCTACTCCCTCAACGAGGCTCCCAACAGCCTCGGCAGGGACGCACTGGCACACAGCTGGCCTCCGGGGCCCAAGTACGCCTTTCCCCCAGTGAGCCTCCTTGCACAGACACTGTGCAAGATCAGGGAGGACGAGGAGCAGGTTCTGCTGGTTGCGCCATACTGGCCCACCCGGACCTGGTTTCCAGAACTCATTTCCCTCGCGGCAGCCCCTCCCTGGAAAATCCCTTGAGGAGAGACCTTCTTTCTCAGGGGATGGGCACAATTTGGCACCCGCGCCCCGACCTGTGGAACCTGCACGTCTGGTTCCTGGACGGGACGCGTTAGACCTCTCCGGCCTTCCACAGGCCGTGATAGAAACTATCACTCAGTCCAGAGCCCCCTCCACAAGGCAGGCTTATGCGCTGAGATGGGGTCTGTTCGTCGACTGGTGTTCCTCTCGCGGGGAGGACCCACAGAGATGTACGATTGCAGTAGTGCTTTCCTTCCTGCAGGAAAAGTTGGAGCGCAGGCTGTCCCCTTCAACTCTCAAAGTGTACGTTGCTGCCATTGCAGCGTACCACGATGCAGTGGATGGAACATCCCTAGGTAAGCACCAACTCATCGTGAGGTTCCTGAGGGGTGCGAGAAGGGTTAATCCCCCCAGGCCGCACCCCATACCCTCTTGGGACCTCTCCGTCGCCCTCCAGGGCCTGCGGGAGGCCCCATTTGAGCCACTTGCGTCGGTTGAGCTAAAATATCTGTCACTTAAGACAGCGCTCCTGACCGCACTGGCCTCCATCAAGAGGGTAGGGGACCTACAAGCTTTCTCTGTCGACGAAGCGTGCCTAGAATTCGGGCCCGGCGATTCTCACGTCATCCTGAGACCCCGGCCTGGTTATGTGCCCAAGGTTCCCACCACGCCTTTCCGCGATCAGGTGGTGAACCTGCAAGCTCTGCCCCTGGAGGAGGCAGACCCAGCCTCTGCGCTGCTGTGTCCAGTTCGCGCTCTGCGTATATACGTGGACCGCACTCGGCACTTCAGACGCACCGAGCAGCTCTTCGTCTGCTTTGGAGGTCAGCAGAAAGGGAATGCTGTCTCCAAACAGAGGTTGGCCCATTGGGTGGTAGATGCCATCTCCCTGTCGTACCAAAACCAGGGAGAGCCATGCCCCTTAGGTGTTCGTGCCCACTCCACACGGAGTGTTGCCTCATCCTATGCGTTGGCTCATGGCGCCTCACTAGCAGATATCTGTAGAGCTGCGGGTTGGGCGACACCTAATACCTTCGCCAGGTTCTACAACCTTCGCGTAGAGGCCGTATCCTCCCGTGTCTTAACATAGACATCACAGGCGAGCGGGAGTCCGGCTGGTGTCGGCTTGCTGCGCCATTCCTAATGGATCCGTGCGCTATTTCCCTCAGTTGTTCCCTCCGGCGAACCTGGGTCCTCCATGCCCCGCAGTCAGGCCTAGTGCGGAGTAGTGCTTGTCTGTGCTCCGGTTGGGTCTCCTTCGCCCAGCAGGTTGTGGCAACATGTTTCAGTATTTTTCCACGGTCAGCCAGAAGGCCGATGTTTCCCTCATATATCCCTAAAATCTATGGATATATTGAATTTCTTTTGTTCCACATGTAGAGATTTCATGTGCTCCGCCCCCCCAACTCCTGCTTCAGTACAACTGGCATCCCTGTGGGGCCCCCCTATTGGCCCCCAGGGCGTTGGGAAGGTTACGCTCATATCCGTCTGCTGACACGTCCGCCTGTTGGCACGCGGTGTGTTGCGTAACGCGACGTCTGGTTCGTGGCCTGTTCCATGGGTCTGTTCCCATATGTAACGTCGTAGTGAAACGACTGAAGGGGAACGTCTAGGTTACGTACGTAACCCTCGTTCCCTGAAGGAGGGAACGGAGACGTTACATCCCCTGCCACGACCTGACGTCGCGCTGACGCCGGGCTGCAGCTCGGCTCCTCAGCAAAAGCCTGAATGAGTGGTTGCACGCCGCCATCTTATATACCCGTATGTACGGGGGAGTGGCTCGGCATGCAAATACCACTCGCCAATGTTCATTGGCCTTTTGAATAAGGCTTGGAGATGATTGGACTCTCAAGCGAGTTCCCATATGTAACGTCTCCGTTCCCTCCTTCAGGGAACGAGGGTTACATACGTAACCTAGACGTTACCTTCACTTCCTTCCTACTGAGACACCTTCATCTGGTCGATTTTCAAAGGCAGCATGGGTGTATCCTTCGCTTCCCTTGATATCCCACAAACCTGTGCATTCTATTCTGTGGTGGTTGAGCAAAAAAATAAAGTTTGCATCTGAAAGTTGTGTTTGGTGGTCAGTCTGTGTGTAAATGTATGTTTCTGAACAACTTTTTGTACTTTTGTTGTTATTTTTAATGAGAAATCAGTATTACAGTAATTAAATATTTGCTTAGAACCAAAACTTGTTCTATTTTGTTGTAGATCATTAAACCATTACGCTGCCTCAGAAACTTGTCCAAAATAAAATAAATAAATAAATAAATAAATAAAGTTTTCATCTGAAAGTTGTGTTTGGTGGTCGGTTTGTATGTTTCTGACCAACTTTTTGCACTTTTGATGTTATTTCTAGTGAGAAGTCAGCATTAAAGTAATTCAATATTTGCTTAGTTATCACCAAAGCTCGTTCTATTTTGTTGTAGATCATTAAACCGTTACACTGCCTCAGAAACTAGTCCGAAATCAGTTTTGTGAGTTTTGCATTTGAAATTAAATGTATTTATCACCTACATATTTCTTCTTTTAAGCAAACCTAGCATAACATGTTTATTTTGACGGTTTATGCTTCAAATATGAAAAAAGATGTTAATTGTGTGTTTATATATATATATATATATATATATTAATTGTATATTAATAAATTTGTCTTTATAAAACACAAGGGGTCTTTCTTTTTTTACTTATGAAGTTATGATTTGCATTACTTACTAATCAGTGTCAAATGAGATTAGAGGGATGGACCTTCTCATTCTAGAGAGCAATTGATTGGACAAAAATGTGGAACAGTTTTTTTTTTCTGGAAAAACTTCAAATGTACTTCAGATAGAAATGAAATCAGAATTTTTTTCAGGAATATTCAAGGAAATGATTAAAAAAAATATTTTAACAGCGAATCATTGGATTCAAATTATAGAGCGGTATAAAAGAAAAAAACGTTCAAAACGATCAAGGGTGTGAGTATTTCTAATTCAAGCGAGACATGCTTTGAAATGAAGCCAAGGGGAACGACACCAGAATGTCACAAAACTTTAAAGATCGACTATCTTCGGTTTCCTTTGTTCATCTCTGCTTAGTGAATGCCTGAACATGAAACCCAATGAGCCGTAGGAGCAGGTCTGTCACATAGAGAGCCAAACCTTTGATGACAATTGTTGTAGACATGATGTAATAAGCGTATTAGAAGGACAGTTTTTATATAATAGATGGTATAAGGCTTTCAACTGCGAAACACTTGGCATTGCTTGAAAAGACTCCAGCAATTAACACATTTGTTGAACTTCCCATGCTGATGCAATGTAACAGCATACAGGCTTTAGAATATTATGTTGCCAGTGACCCCGCTACATTTCCACAGTGTCTGCTTTAATGTGTGTAATTGACTCTTATTAAAATTTCATTACTAGCACATACGCTATGCAAATGCCAGTTTGGACACATAATGGCATAATAATAACTTTTAAAGTTAGCATTCTCTCACTTGCACACTTTGCTTTTCCTGGTTTACCCAACGACGTTCTTCGTAGGGGGATGTTGGAAAGCATTTATTGCCACTGACTGTTAGATTGTAATCTATGTCAGATGTCTGGACTGCTTTTGTGTTGTAAGTAATATGTGTGATCATCAGCGTGCCAGAAGGTTCCAATCTGTACTGTGCCTCATGGGAAGAGGTTGGAGTAGTCGAACCCTCACATCTCCAGCCTCAGTCTGGGGTAACAGCGCCTTTAAAGAGCTCTCCAACTGTCCTTAAGCTAACGGCCTTTAGATTGGTTCAAGCCCTGCGTCCAGGCAATTGCATCATTACAGACTACGTTTGGTTTGGCCGAGGGAAAATGCATGTTAAGACTGAATTGGGCATGTGCAGGACACTCACTGTACTATACAAAACTATTCTACTCCATGCTATTGCACACGTTTTGATTAGATTTATTTTTGTTGTACTGATTTGTAATGATTATAAATTAATAGAAGGCATATAAACTAAAATAAATAAATAAATAAAATATGTGGAGCGATTTGAGACCTACCAATCAGAGCCAAGTATTCCTGAAATCATGGTACTGAATGAATGTGCACATTTGCATGGTACGCTAGTGGGTTCATGAGTAAAACATAGTATTACCATAAATGTTTTTTTTTTTTTCTTTTTGCATGGTCTTTTGCACTCCAACACTGTACTGTAGCTTCATTCAACCCACATGTGAAGGAAGGCCCTAGCATGTGCATGAATGTGTCTTATTTAAATGCATATTAAATGCAGCTTGATACAGTATGACATAGAGACAGAGACATTTTGGATGGTTGAAATTAGCATCTCTACGCTATAACCCACAGAGCCAATCCCTCTGGGAGTGTGGGCGTCAAGAGACACAGACTAGAGCGTACACACCAACAGAGAGGATTACACATGTTAACGCTCATTACGTGCTGTTTTTGGCAGTTTTTAGCATATGAACAAGGAGATGAGAAAGCTGGTGGTGAGGTCATTTCAATCATGCTAGGATTTGCAGTACAGTCTTTTCTTTAATCTTCCAAAGAATTTTTGCCTTTTAAAAGCTGTAAGCGATTTCAGACGTTTTGCTAACTTCCTCCGTTGTGCTAATTTCAACCTCACGCCCTCTTTTTAAAACCCCACCTTCTAAAGACATGTCAGCAAGCCCAAAGTCAGTGAATATGAACACCACTGGCAGGGAGACAGCATTTCAGATTGACTAGTTTTCTAAGCCATATTTTTATGCTTTTTACACAGCCTGTCACTTCTGACCTTCGTTCATCTTCAGAGCACAAATTAAGACATTTTTGATGCAATTCGAGAGCTTTCTGACTCTGCATAGACAGCAATGCAACTTAGAGGCCTAGAAAGGTAGGACATTGTTAAGATAGTCCATGTGACATCAGTGGTTTGATCAACCATATTTTTATCAAGCTACGAGAATACTTTTTGTGAACAATAATAATAATAATAATAATAATAATAATGACTATATTCAACAATTTATTTTCCTGTCAGGCCATGATGATAATAGTTGCATTACTGTCTATGGAGGTTCAAAAAAGCTTTTGGATTTCATCAAAAACACCTTTATTTGTGTTCCAAAGATGAACAAAGGTCTTACAGTTTGCATCGGCAAATTGTCGGTTTGGAACAACATGAAGGTGAGCAATTGATGACAGAATTTTCATTTTCGGGTGAACTATCCCTTTAAAGAAATGGCTGAATTCATGTCAAGCACACATGAACAGCACAATGTCAAAATTACTAGTAGGGAAACTGGACTTTCTTGACTTCCTGTCTTGAAAAAAGAATAATTCAGGATGCTTTTCTCGTACTGTTGGTGAAAAATTGCAATAAAACTTTCTAGAAAATAATACACATTTATGAGGTAACCAAAACTACAATTACCGTCATTCTTTGTGGCAGCAAAGAATTATAAAATACACAGACTAAGCAGAAATTGCACACATAATGCTCCTAATATTTGCTTCCCTACTATAGGGGGGAAAACAGTATGGAAAAAAAGTGATCTGAATTTATAGTGTTCATAAAAATGTAGATGAAATGTATCCCGAAGACCTACTTCTGGCAAGATTCTGAAGTGCACATATGATGGACACTTCACTATCTCACAGGAGTTGATTTGTGAATGCTGTTGAAGCAACACAGCTGGCTTAGTAGTACATAATTGCTTATTCAAAATAAGTATCTACTCAGAAGGGCTTTTTACACTAAAAATAGTTAACCTTGGGTCATTAAACCCCAGGTTAAACGGAAGCCTGGGTTATCTTGCTTCAGGTTTCACACTGACGATTGATGATTCATTTATAAAACAGTTGTCAAATGCTTTCGATGGAAAGTGGAAAGCCTGCTCACTAAATGCCGCTAGATTACATCATACCGGTGAACCTCAGAAACTACATAAGGCTTGTCACCAGTTTTGTTGCTAGAGGTCGCGAAATCTAGAGACAAAATCACTAAATTGGCAACACTGCTTTCTAAACTCAGTATTAATGTTCTTATTTGCATATTTGCGGTGTTAGTGTCATTGATTGGACAAAAACAGCAGGCAACATGTTTCCACAACGGCTCTAGCATTGTGCTTTGTCACATATATTGCCGACTTGTTTTATGATACCATTTGAAATTTTTCTCCATTTTTTCCAGTGACTGTTTATACAAAGCACTGAGTTTCCATGACTGTTCAAAGCATCCCTGCTGAAAAAAAAAAAACTAACAGCTAAAACCAGCCTAGGCTGGTTGGTTGGTCTTAGCTGGTTTAAGCTGAAAGTAGCTGGTTTTAGCTGGTCGTCCGGCTGGTCTTTAAAAATTTCAAATAGAACATATGTTCAAAACAGTTTTAGCTGTGTAAATTTATTTTTATTTTTTTAGGATTCCTTAATAAATAAATAAAAAAAAATGTGTCTTTGTTGAAAAAAGGTGTTTATTTAATTGTTTGTTTGTTTGCTTGTAAATCATATTTACCCCAAAATCTAATGGTAACATATCACAGACCCTGAAGACTACAGGATTTTTTTTTTTAAATCAGTTTTGCCTTGAGAAGAATACATTTCATTTATTTTTTATTTTATTTATTTATTTATTTATTTATTTATTTTTAAATATATATAAGTAAAAAACAAAACAAAACAAAACAAAACAAAAAACAAAGCAAAAAAAGAAAACTGCTAAAACCAGCCTAGGCTGGTTGGTTGGTCTTAGCTGGGTTAAGATGAAAATAGCTGGTTTTAGCTGGTCTCCCATCCTGGCTAGGCTGGTCAGGCTGGTTTTAGCTGGTCGTCCAGCTGGTCTTTAAAAATTTCAAATAGAACATATGTTCAAAACAGTTTTAGCTGTGTAAATTTATTTTTATTTTTTTAGGATTCCTTAATAAATAAAAAAAAATGTGTCCTTGTTGAAAAAAGGTGTTTATTTAACTGTTTGTTTGTCTGCTTGTAAATCATATTTACCCCAAAATCTAATGATAACATATCACAGACCCTGAAGACTACAGGATTTTTTTTTTTTTTTGAAAATTCAGTTTTGCCTTGAGAAGAATACATTTCATTTATTTTTTATTTATTTATTTATTTATTTATTTTTAAATATATATATATAAGTAGAAAAAAAAAATCAAAAAACAAAACAAAAAACAAAACAAAAACAAACACAAAAAAACAAAAAAACAAAAACAAAAAAACAACCAGCCTAGGCTGGTTGGTTGGTCTTAGCTGGGTTAAGCTGAAAATAGCTGGTTTTAGCTGGTCTCCCATCCTGGCTAGGCTGGTCAGGCTGGTTTTAGCTGGTCGTGCAGCTGATCTCCCAGCCTGACCAGCTAAAGAAAAACCTCTAAAACCAGCCTGCTGACCAGCTATGACCAGCTAAGACCAGCCAACCTGCTTAGGCTGGTTTTAGCTGTTTTTTTCAGCAGGGATGTCAATGTGTGAGTCGTGTGATTGGGTGTCTATAAATAAGCATCTAGCTGCAGCATCGTAATACTGCATCGTTTCACACTGCACAAGTTCGGCACCGCAAAATGGGGTAAACACTGGGAAAAAGTGGTGCTACTAAATTATAAGTGCAACATACCTTTATCTGGGGTTAAAAGCAGGGTATAGAATCATGATAACCCGGGGGTTAAGTGCATCGTGAAAAACCCTAGAGAGCATGCGCTTTTGGACGCAGCCATATTGCCAGACACGTCCATTTTATTTCCTACTCTTAGGAACTTCTCATTACAATTAGTGGTGATTTCTCAAGACGCCTAGATATCTGTCAGATATAGTAGGGACATTTTATACATGATGTTTAAAAGAACCACTTGTAGCAGCTTTAATTAAGATGCTCCTGCTTCAACATATGCTTGACTTTATTATACAATAAAGCTCTCGTATATGCGCCTGGATCTTTGGCGTTTTCGTCCTGCTTGACCTAGTAAACAACAGTGGAGGAGGCTTCATGTAAAAGGCTCCCTAAATTTGCATGCCGCCCCATGTGTGTTTTCTGTATGGGGCTGTTTATTCGCTGAAGGTCAGGCTTTTGTAGAGAAAAACTTCTTGCCCGATGCGATAAGAAAGCAAATTGCAGATCTATCATTTCTGCGCGTCTCTCTTGCTGTCTCTCTGCTCCTGTGCGGTGTTGACTAGCAGGGACTCTTGTGTGAAATCAGCGGAATAGCGGCTGCTTGACTTGATTTATGACTCACTCTGGGCTCGGCCTTATCAGGTGCACACAAGCCCCTCTTTCTGATGCAGCTTGTGTCTGAATGACAATAGAGGACCAGCAGCATTATACTCCAGATTTTCCCCCAGCTTTCTGGACAGCGCAGATTACATCTAGTTTATTGATTTACGGCGGCCATCTTGAGTCGCACACGGAGAGAGTAGCTCTGTGCCATTGCGGTGATAGACTCGTTTTCGACTTGGCAAACAGCGTTTTTATGTGAGCTTGCTCTAAACAATAAAAGGAACATTTGCAAGGGCATTCTCGCTATAGTTATAAGCTCTTGTAAAGAACGGCCGTGGGTGGCTGTTTTCGAGACAGAAGGTTGGAAATTCGAGCGATAAAACGGCAGTCTCGGTACCATCCCGTGAGACGAAACGTTAATGTTTGATGATGGAAGGGGGAAAAGAGGAAAAAAATAAAAGTGAAATCTGGGGCAAAGAGGTTTATTCTAAAAGCTCTGAAGGGGGAAGCAGTGCTCCACATTGCTAAAGTGTTTCTTCCACTTTTTCCCCCTCTCCTCTCTGTAATTGAATCATTGCCATCTGTATCTCTAGAGATAAGATATGTTATTTGGGAAAATTATTTAAATTTAAGAAATGTGTTAGCTAATGTAATTAAGCTGAAATTACCACAGCTGCACTTCTTTGTTGGAAGTGTAATTATGTAATCTAACACATTAAATGATGGAAATGAGCATCACTCTGGCGGACTTAAACATCGAACTCCTTTCGCACTCAGCTCAAGAGTGAATCTGCTTCTGTTCCAAAGATCGAATGGAGATGACTGGAGCAATTATGTTGCTGTTAGGAAAAACTGTAAAAACTGGTATTGCTTGGCGTTAGCAATGCAAGGATCGTGGGTTTGATCCATAGGGAACACATGCATACCACTGTCATGTTTGGACTTAAATAAATAAGAAGACAAAGCTCCTTCACCAGGTCTTTTTTTTTTTTTTTTAATAAAACATTCATGCTCCAGTTCCATTTGCTTGGATCATATTAGATAAACATATTTGATATTGATGAAAATAATATTTCAAATAATATTTATATAATCTGCTTGATTATATACAGCATTTTATTCCCCCCAAAATTGTGAAAATGTATTGTTTTCTGTCTGTTCTAAGTATTTTTAGAATTATGGAGTGACCAAAATTAGAAAATACCCTCTGTAAAAACATTTGACTCTAATATGTCAAAAATAAATAAATAAAAAATAAATAAATTAGTAAATTTCAGTAAATAATGCCTCATGTGCATATTTAAACAACATTTTAGAAAACTTGTAATACAAAAAAAAAAAAAAAGTTTGCAATTATAAATGTAATCAATCAAGTGGGTAAGGCAATAGCTATTATTATTATTATTTATTTATTTATTTATTTATTTATTTTTACCCTATTCACCTGCAGTGTCTCGCCTTAACCCAATTAATTATTAAAACCAAGTGATCAAAAACTAATTGTGTGTTACATTTTTAAATTGTATTAAATTGTGTTACATTTTTAGTTTGTTTTTTCAAAAAGAGATAATACAGTAATAAACAACTGCAAAAACACAGTTTGAATAATATTTCATGTAACCTTTTAATGTGACATGGAAGTTGTTTGACTATTTTTACTTTTTATGGTCCCCTTCTTTTCTGGTCATTATTCATAAAATCCTCTGTAAACAGTTTTCATTAAGGTTACATAATCAAAGTTTCTACCAGTCTGACCTATTTATGTGGATTTGTGGACTAGTTATGATCATGATCAAATAACCAGTTTGATGAATAATATTTTTGGCTATTACTTACAGACAAAGTCACCCTAATGCGAACTGATAAAATACTGTAATTTTAACGCATTGTATGTCACTTTAAAAACATCTTCAAATAGAACATATGTTTAAAACTGTTTTAGCTGTTTTACTTTTACTTTTATTTTCTTTATTTTTTAGGATTCCTTAATAAATATAAAGTTGGGTCCTTTTTGAATAAAGATATTTATTTAATTGTTTGTTTGTTTGCTTGTAAATCATATCTACCCCAAAATCTAATGGTAACATATCACAGTTTTCACAAAAAAAATAAGCTTATTTACAACACTCATTAAAAAAAGTCCTAAATCAGCATATTAGAATGATTTCTGAGGGATCATGGGACCCTGAAGACTAGAGTAATGTTTTTTTTTTTTTTTTTTTTATTTATTTATTTATTTATTTTTGAAAATTCAGTTGCCTTGAGAAGAATACATTTCATTTATTTATTTATTTATTTATTTAAATATATATAAATAGAAGACACATATTTTCAATATGAAAAAAATAAAAATAAAAATACTGCATTTGCTTAAATAAAACAAATGCAGCCTTGGTGAACATAAGAGACCTCCTCCAAAAACATAAAACAATCAGAAGAATTTTCCAAATGTTTGTATGGTACTGTAAATATACCACAACTGTGCAGAGCAAACTGACCAGTTTTGTTTATTGAAAACCAAGTCCTTAGTCTCTGTGCTAGCTGAGAGTCTTTAACCGTTTTAAATGACACTGAAGAGTGCCTTTATTTATTAATAAAGACAGGGAAAGAGCATGCAAGCTGTTCGCAGATCGCATCTCTCCCTCTCTGCAGGCATTGTTTGTTTGTGTAAGCACTGACACAGGCATCTTGCAACACTTCCTTCGGCATGCCATATTTGCAAACTCCCCGGCTCCCAGTTGCGTATGTCAAGTGTAACCCAATCTAATATGCCTGGCTGCCTGTGTTCAGATGGTCTGTTAGTGTGTGTGTGTGTGTGTGTGGGTGGGTGTGCGTCTGGGCGGCTGCCCGCTCTGTGCAGGCTGTGTGAAGGGCTGTCAGGGCTGGCTTCTCCTCCCAGCTCCCCCTTGGCTAAAGGAAATCACCCACACCTCTGCCACAAGTCCTGGACGCCGGCCGAGACACTGTCATGGATACGCACGTCAAATTGCCCTAGGATTAAACAACAACAACAACAACAACATATGGGCCGTATAACAGCTCCGAGAGGGAGTGGAGCTCCCCAGAGGGAAAGTGAATAACAGGAGACAAGTGACCGGTGCCTTGGCAGCCAGGGCCAGAGGAAGCTGGAAGAGAAAGCTCAATAGCGAGGGATTAGAACGCAGCGGAGTGGGGATTAGCCACTGTGAATACAACAGAGGCTGCTGCGCTAATGTTCTCCCCGCGACACACGTCGCAAAATGCGCACGCTCTCTCCCCGAGACGTATAGGACGAGCTGTTGTGCGCGCTCGGCAGAGTGCGAGGGCTAGCCTGCAGCAGATGTTGTTGGTTTAAGCGGGGGCATGCGGCGGTTTGAGAGGCATAACCCCATTATGAGCACAAAGAGTCCATAAAGAGCCTCCACTGACTCGCTTCAGAGCCTGTATTGAGTAAGGCCCGAAACCTATGCTGGTTGATGAGTGCATGTGAACGCCATCACACTTACCAATGGGAACTCAAATCATGGTGGAAGCAAATTGCTATTTGTCCGATTTTGATTTTGAATTTTGACTGGTAATTTTGTGTAGCTAATTTAGACAAAAAAAAACACACACACACACACTAAGGCGTCAGGTTTGTGTAGCAAAACTAAACTTTCTATAATTCTTGGTGATACGTCAATAATAAAATACACACATAAAGAATCAGTTACTTGATGCACAGTTCTTGTGCTTTATTTTGCAGAATTTGGTTGCGCTAAAATACCTCTTTATTAAGTAGAAAAAGAAAGATTGAAAATGTCAAAATAATACACATCATAATGACTTCATTTTGTACTTTATTTCTGTCATTCTTTACTGGAATTCTGGATTTATGGAATTATGGAGCTATGTACTTTTTCTCCAAAGAAAAAGCCATTAATAATCTCCCAAATGTGTCTTCAACTTCAACTTCAAATTGTTCCAAGGACAAATGATCTACCCTAATGAAAAATAAATATACTAAAATGTATTTAAAATACATTTATTTCATGCTAAGTATACTACAAATATCTGTACATATTATGTACTTAAAAAAATACCCTGCAATTGTACTTTTAGTTTACTAATCTAATATAAAGTCTGCTAAATTGGAACAACTAATTTTGTACTTAATGCACTTTAATTGCATAGTAGTGCTGAAGTCCAACTAAAGATATACTTAAGTATATTTGATTGTGCTCAAGTGGACCTATTGCAAGTATATTTTAGGTTCACTTTAAATATTTTGCATTTAAAGATCATAAAATTCTCATCAGTAGTGACATTAAAACATATTTTAGGCTTAATATTAAGAAATGTGCACATGTGCACAAGTAGTACTCCAAATAAAGTTTAATTACAATTTGTATATCAATAAGTCTCAAGCAATATGTCAGTAAATATGTTAATAGACTTGAACTATACTTACTGTATTCTAAAATAAATGCATTTTTTAATCTATTACTTTATTTATTTATTTATTTTTTACTAGGGTAGGCTATCCACTTAAATTTTATAACTCCATACTCTTATTGTATGACAGCAATTTTCATATTTGTGTAAATTGTGCAATTGCAGTGATCATTTTGCCCGGTTTGTGACATACATCCGAGTGAAATGGACTAAAAGAGACAGAAAGAGAAAAAAACTGTATTACCGGAAGTTTATTCTGTCCTTTGATTGTTGATGGAGTCAGAGCTGAACACAAACTTGCAGTTTGCGACTTCTAAGAAAGTGGCAGGGTTTGAGTGGACTAAATGATTGGAGAAATCCAACACGCGTCGTTTCACTTAAAGGTCAATTAAAAATTACAAGGTAAAACAAAACAAGGTAAAATTTCATGTTGACGTCCAGTGGAATGAGAACTGAGTATCCTGAGCTACGAGACAGCGACATAACGTCACAGTACAAGAATATTTCAGCTTTCATTTATAGAAAAAAATGAGAGTAAGAGTGAGGTCTAGCTGACGCTGGTCTGCCACATTGGTCGGACTTTACCCAGTTTTCAGAAATGAAGAGACAGTAAGGAGAACAAAAAGGGTGAGTGAAACGCTCCGACCGTAATTGCAGCTTGTAAATGTAATGAATTGCAGTATTGCTGTCAGCAGAAGGTCAGTGTGGTGGGCCTTCTTCACTCCTGTTGACATGTCTGCCGGGACGTTGTGGAATACATCCCGACTGTGCTGTTTGGCTTTGAGGCCTGGGGTTTTGGCAACCCTGGAGACATCTTTCCCTAGAGCGCCAAAGAGAGCTAACACAGAGTGCTCCAGACCAGAAAACAGAGCAGTATTGTATAGCAGTTCGGGCCCTTAACAATGTCCAGTGATCTTGTCAAAAACTAGCTTATCATCATCAGCCATTTTCTTATAACAATCAAAGAGTTCACAGAGTTCTTCTTCTCGAGAGATCTTTAGAATAATTGTGAGCACTGATATATCTTTTAATATAACTTACATAAACTCCTATTAAGGAAGAAAATAAAAAAAAGAGATCTCAGTTGTTTATCCTATAGACAGCAATGAGATTAAATGGAAGCAAATGGGAAAAAGTCCCTTGTCTCAAATTGTGCTCTTTCCAAGATATTGAAGACTATCAAAAGCCAAAGATCTCAAACTCATTTCCCAACTAATTCACCCTAAGTGAAATAAATTCATTCATAAGTAGAAGAGAAAATCTCAAATGAGATCTCTTGAATATCTCAGTTGTTTCTCCTCAGCTGAGATGAGATCGAAAGGGAAAGTGAACTGAGAGATTTGCTTAAGTGTATTGCTTTCCAGATTTTTCCTTTGAGAAAAACACTCTAGTAATCTCAGTTGAGTTGTAGAGTTTCAGAATAGATCTCAAGAATGTTTAAAACTGCACTTACAGTTGAGGTAAATTTACATACGCCTTGCAGAATCTGCAAAATGTTAACTGTTTTAACAAAACAAGAGGGATCATGTTATTTTGTATGTAGTACTGACCTGAATAAGATATTTCACATAAAAGACGATTACATATAGTCTGCAAGAGAAAATAATAGTTGAATTTATAAAAATGACCCTGTTCAATGGTTTACAAACACTTGATTCTTAATACTGTTACCTGAATGTTCCACAGCTGTGTGTTTTATTTATTTATTTGTTCTTTTGTTTTTTGCAAACAATGCATTAAGACCTTTTTGAATTTGAAGATCAGGGTAAATGTAACTTATTTTGTCATCTAGGAAACATGTAAGTATATTCTGTAGCTTCTGAATGGCAGTACTAAATAAAAAAAAAAAAAAAAAACAATATTTAGGCAAAATAAGAAAAATGTGAACATCTTTATTCTGTTCAAAAGTTTACACTCCTGGCTCTTAATGCATCATGTTTCCTTCTGGTGCATCAGTGAGTGTTTGAACCTTCTGTAATAGTTGCATATGAGTCCCTCATTTGTCCTCAGTGTGAAAAGATGGATCTCAAAATCATACAGTCATTGTTGGAAAGGGTTCAAATACACAAATTGCTGAAAAACAAAAGAATCTGTGGGACCTGAAGGATTTTTCTGAAGAACAGTGGTCAGTTTAACTGTTTAGGACAAACAAGAGACTCGTGAACAACTATCACCAAACAAAACACAAAACAGCTGTGGATCATTCAGGTAACAACACGGTATTAAGAATCAAATGCATGTAAACTTTTGAACAGGGTAATTTTTATAGATTCAACTTCTATGTTCTTTTGTGGACTATATGTAAACATCTTTTATGTGAAATATCTTATTCTGGTCAGTACTAAATGAAAATAATAATAATAGTAATAAATAAAATAAAATAACATGCATTTTGTATGATCCCTCATATTTTGATAAAATAAATAACATTTTTCAGATTCTGCAAGCTAAACTTTTGATCACAACTCTACATCTGCAAAGATTCCAAAGGCCAAGAAATCAGAAAGTTCAAAATGAACTGTAAAATTCTTGGTAACATTTTAGAATAGGGAACACTATTAACTATGAACTACTTGCTTATTAGCATGCAGATTATTTAGCATAGTGGGTGTTTTTAATACTTATAAAGTGCATATTATTGCCTTATTATTCTGCATGATCATATTGTAGTTCCCCTAACCCAATACCTAAACATAACTACTACAACAACTACCTTACTTACTATCAATAAGCAGCAAATTAGGAGCTTATTGAGGGAAAACTCTCAATTAATAGTGAATGCGTTTCCTAAAGTGTTACCAAATTCTCAAATGACCATAGTTTTACATTTTTATACATTTTGTATGTCAACAATTGCCTCTGTTTTTAAGGAGTTTTGAACTATGAAACATTTCTGAGCTATGAAAGATTATGTGAGTGATAAAATTTCCTCCGGGCAGATTTCAGACTGGAAAATATAAACCATCATGTGTCACAAACTTACATGAAGCACCTGCTGCTTGTTTGATATGCCAGCAAACAGTCATTCTTGATTTCAGTCTATTTTCAGCGTGTCTGTCCCTCCCAGATCAGCAGTAAATCAAATACTTTCATTCCATTGTGTCCTTCATTGTCCTGACCCCTCCACTATCATCTGTCTTCAGTTTTACAGTGCACCTTTATGCGTGTTTGTGTTTGCTGATAATGAGAATCCATTTCTCCCCCCCCACCCCGAATATGACCATTGACAAACAAAAGGCAGGAGCGTGTTCCTAAATTTCCTGCAGGGCCATCAGATCAGGATTATTATTGTTTATGTCTCTGGCCTGCCCGGGCCGCTCGGCTACCCCGCGCTGCCGAGTTGGACCTCGCCTCTCCCTGCCTCACGCACCTCCATGATGGATGACCATTAAGGCAGCTTATTGGAAATAGCTTGATTTATAGCCTAGCGCTGCCTCAGTCTAATGGCTTCATTTCTTTCTACCGGCACATGATGTCACAGCCAAGGTCATTGTAGAAACGGCCTCTTTGTTGTGTTTTTTTGCTCGCTGATGACCAGAAGAAGGCGGGAGGTGGGTTGTGGAGCACAGATGCTTTGTTTGCATTTTTTTCGATGAGGGTGAGTAAAAACATGGTATGTTTTATTGTGTGCGGTATGGATTTATTAATGAATTTAATCCTTCAGACACTTTCCTTTTCTGTTTTCGATCTCCTGACCTCTCTTCACCTGCATGGGCAATAGATGAAATGTTGTTCTTCCTGACTGAGACTTTATGGTCGGGTTTGATTTGTCTATTACTCACATCCCCTTTAAATGAGCTGCATCAAATATGCCCTGCTCCCATTAAGAGTCCGGTCAATAAAAACGCCATTAGTACCGTAAAACCAGCTGATATTATTGAAGTCCAAACAAAATAGTTCATTTTCTAGATAGCTGGATCAGGCTATATCAAGGCTCAGTCATTTATCTAGGTCATTTATTTTCAGTCGTTTGTTTCTTTGCAAAAAATCTCCCTTCTCAATGTCTTCAACATCAGTTTGTGCTAAAGCTATAGCATAGCAATAAGAGAAACAGTTTATTTATAGCAGTGGCACTAAATGACATATTGGCATATCTGCAGTGATATTGCTGGTGATATAAAACTGCAAAACACTGTAATGATTTGAATGCACTATTTGACCACTGCGTTTGCTGAAAACTGATACTGAAAACTTCATTAGATACAAATACGTGTACCCTATTCTAAAGTGTTACCAAAATGTTTTTGTAAAATGCATGCAGGTAAATATTGCATATATGTACGTTATGAATATTGTTACTGATATATTTATAGTGCATATAAGTAAAAATGACTAAATATTATTTTTCATGATGTTCATTTAGTGATAAACAGATGCTGTGATTATTACATTTTTGAATCATGACATAATGCAACAGTAGATTTCTGTTTCTATTAATCTGCTTGGCTATAGTGGTTAGATTCTAACCATTATAAGTAATGGTTACTCTGAAAAATAAAATAAAGTAAAGATTTATTATATATCTATATTATTATATTATATTACATTATATTAATTATTTTATTATATTGTTATTACCAACTACCAACAGCTTTCAAATAGGAGGTTATATCACACTTTTAATGCATGTAAAAATCATACAATTTTTTTTTGTAACATATAACACAAAAAAATAAAATAAAATAAAATAAAATAAAATAAAATAAATGTAAAACATTTTTTAGGATAGGACAATATTTGGCTGAGATGCAGCTATTTGGACATTTGGAATCTGAGGGTGCAAAAAAATCTAAATATTCAGAAAATCACCTTTGCAGTTGTCTTAATGAAGTTCTTACCAATACATATTACTAATCAAAAATTAAGTGTTGATATATTTATGGTAGAAAATGTAAAAAGGATCTTCATGGAACATGACCTTCACTTAATATCCTAATGATTTTTGGCATAAAAGAAAAATTGATAATTTTGACCCATACAATATATTGCTGGCTATTGGTACAAATATACCCGTGCTACTTATGACTGGTTTTGTTATTACCAACTACCAGCAGGTTTCGAATAGGACTTTATACCACACTTTTAATGCATGCAAAAACCGTACTAGATTTTTTCTATCTACTATCTTCTATCTTTTTCTATCTATGTGTAGTTTCATACTATATGTTATTGCATGAAAGTGCACTTGGTAAAGATCTTTTATAGCAGCACAGGGTCTTAACAAGGTGTCAGATACATTGTGTTATCTGGTATCAGTTTTAATGTGCGTGCTGTTACAGATGTGGATATTCATTAGCGTACAATTATCTTATTATCACAGAGCATTAAAATAGCACCAGTTCACCAAGTGAAGTTGTCATCTGGCACAGCCCTCAATTATAAACTTGACATATCCACCTAATCGCCACCCACATGCACACACTGCTTAATTTGCCATCATTTGTTATGATATGCATTGGCAAGTATTTAATGAGTTTCTTGAACTCTTTAATAGTTGTAATAGTTTCAGAGTGTGCGTCAACGTGATTGTGTGGGTGATACTTGTGGATTCCCACATGTTGGGCAGTTTAGTAGCGAGTAAATCATTAACAGGTCTTGACAGTGTCCCGTCTCATTAGGTTTTTGTCAGCCTTGGCTTAACACTCTTCCTGGTGGGTTTTAATCTCTGAATAAATACAGAAGCTCAGGCAGGGCTTGATTTATGGTGGGGTTTGGGCTCATGTTTGCTGGGAATGTCTAGCACACAGACAGGTGTCCTACAGGTCAGGGTCAAGGCCATGGCCACACCACCACCAGCTAGTGTTTTCAACTACACACCGGTTTATATAAATGCGGAGGTATACCTCTCCATATACGTACCTCTGTCTGTGTGTACTTTTGACTTATGTACTCTATCCTCCGTTAGTTTTTCTTAAATGACTGGTTGATGCTTGTACATTTGCTCAGCACTCTGTTATACAACAGCTTTAAAAACTGTGGTAGGGCACTGTTGATTTTGTCATGGGAAAATGGAAATCATTCTTTTCTTTTCTTTTCTCCCGTCTTTAATTATGAGGAGGAATCCTTAAAATGCAGAGACCAAAATGATTAGAATTTCACATCATTGTGCTCTTTTATCACAGAACTTTTAAATATATTTTAAAAATACATTTCACATGAAAAGATAGATTATTTTACAAACAAAGTTACAATATTAATTGTGAACCATAGTAATAAGTAGCAGAAAATATCTGGTACAAGACATTTTCAGAATATTAGTTGGAAAAGTACATTTTTATTAAATAATATTAAATAAACTAACAAAGCTAAAGTTCTTTATTTATGTGACTACACTGAACAATTTTACCAACTATTTGCATCTATTTGATTTGATTGAAATTGTAAAATCATATTTTCAAAATGCATTTATTCAAATTGCTTTGGATCAGCATAAATCTGTTTATTTATTAATTTAGTCAGTTAAACAAAAAAGTCATATATAAAATGACAGTGCATTTAAGTAAAAGACATATAAAAAATGTTACAGTTAAAACCTGTTAAATGGTTAAGAGTAAGTTCCCCTACTATATACTGTGAAAAACTGTTTTGGACATTGCATGTACACCATTTTAAATTACAGTGAATAACCATAAATTAACATTTTGGTGATTATCAGTGTATTACAAATGTACAAAACAGATTTCAGTACTTCAGCAGGTTGGCATATTAACATTATATCAGTTAATGAAATTACAATATTTAAATGTAAATTTAGGTTAAAGCCATAAAACCTAAAATTTGATACCATGTTTTTTTACGGTAAAATTCTGGCAACCGAAGCTGCTATTATTTACCGTAAAGTTAACAACTACCCTACTGACTATTAATAAGCAGCAAATTAGGAATTTATTGAGGGAAACGTCATAGTTAATAGTGAATAAGTGTTCCCTATTTTAAAGCGTTACCTTACTGGTAATTACCTATTACCGACATCTTACCTGTTTCTTATACGTTTCATTTCTGAATGACTAACAAATATGCATCACATTAAAGGTGCGGATAGCAGTTGTAATGGGTACTGCAGACCAAATTTAAAATATTGTTTCTCCCACCCTCTTCTCAGATGCGACACTCACATGGGCTGCCAGATTGACGGCACACAACAGGAACGAGTGGAGCTGACAGTGGAAGGCAACAAGCCTTACACTGCAAGTTTATGAGTTTATTTACACACATTTTTATATACCTCTGGTCATAGAGCTTTTTAAGTAGATGTCGAGGCTTTTTAGATTGAGTAGAATCTATGATCTCTGTGCCAGTTTGTGTGTTACCTTCAGTGACTTCAATATGCTGTTTTTTTGTCGCAATACCATTGGTTAAACTGGCAGTGGGCAGAGTTACACAGTCAAAACACAACAGACATTCCGACACGGAAGGCACATTTTCAGAGAAGAATAACTGGCTGTCGCATTGTTTTGTGCATTTTTAAATATTACATTTCATATGCATTTCAAATATTTCAATATTTTTGTCAGCCAAAACGAACTAACTTTAAGACTAGTTAAACGTATATTTAACAAAATATTTATTAAAAAGATGGCAGAAATTGCTGCCCAGGGATTTCTGTACATTTAAATGAATAGATGAGTCTGACTCACTGAAGTGACACAGACCTCCCAACACTATAATACGATAGATATATAAGATAGTTATATAAGTATATGAGATGTAGTTACATTAGCTAGTTACTCCCTAGCACTGAAGCCATGGAATTCTTGTATGGTAATGATTCACTACCATAGTACTATTTGATACTGTCTGTGTACCACGGTACTGCCACACGGTACTTCTTGGATGATATTAACCGCATTTAAGCACATATATAAATGAATAACAACAAGTTCACAGTAGAACATATAAATCTTTGGTTGTCATCTGTGCATTGTTCTCTACACAACAGACTGTGTGAACATAAGTGTGAAGCAGTGCTGGGATTTTGTTGTTTCCCAGGGGATGGAAGAGTGGAGCTGTAGCCTGAACCCACTCTTAAATCACGTCTGCTCACCAGGCAATTCCTCTGCAGGCAGGAGAACGCTGCTGCTGATTTATGAGAATTCCCCATCTCAATTTGTCTCTGACGCCAGGAATGTATAATTCAAAACACTTCTTATTTACCAAAATTTCTTTGTGTTTGTTTTTAAAGTGTGGTGTGTACATACAGAAAGGCACAACTACTAATTGCATGTTGTGCCAGTTTACAAATAACACAGTATTTAGTTCAACTATACACCAGTCACTGCCAGTCAATTCATGCTGGTCGGTGACAGATGTAAAACTGTGCCCAGTTGGAATTTAAGTAGAAAAATAAAATAAAATAAAATAAAATAAAATTGAAAAAAGTGGTCACAGTTTATGTTAAGGTCCAATTCTTGTTATTAATACACCATTAACTATGACTTTTTCATTAAATCCTAATTTGCTGCTTATTAATAGCTAGTAAGTTGTTAAGTTTAGGTATTGGATATATGTTATTGATAGGCATGCTAATAAGCAACTAGTTAATAGTAAGAATTGGTCTGTACACTTAAGTGTCACCCAAAAAAAAAAAAAAAAAGCCTATTATGAGTCTATGATGTATACAGGTGAGGGTAAAATGTACACATAGGTGTGCACGTTGTAAAAAAAAAACAAAACAAAACAAAATATATATATATATATATATTTAGATAATTAATTAATTAATTAATTTGTTTGTTTGTGATCTCATGAAAATGGTCAAGAACTGCCCATGTAATTTATCCAATTATAATAAGTATATAATTTTTTATAATTTTTTATTTTATTTTATTTTATTTTATTTTATTTTATTATTTTATTTTACTTCATTTTATTTTATTTTTATTTTTAGTGTTAGTGTTAGTGTTATTGTTTTTATTTTATTTTATTTTATTTGTAGTGTTATAATTTATTTTATTTTATTATTATTATTATTATTATTATTATTATTATTTTATTAATTCATTCATTTTTTGAATTTTATTTTATTGTTATTATTATTATTATTTATGTATTTATTTATTTATTTATTTATTTATTTTATTTACTTTTTTTTTTTTTGTTGTTTTTGTTTTGCATTGTGACATTATTTCCAGGACAATTTTGAATAATTCCTCCATAAACTTATTATTGAAATAATGGAATAATGGGGGGGTGGAGACTCAAAAGCAAAATTATATATAATAATGCAAAAAAAAAAAAGTAAAATAGTAAAAGTAATTTTCTTCATGAAAAATAGAATTCCTCCTTTAATATTAATTTGTAATACTAATTTTAAGATATGCTTGCGTTTTTCTTGAGATTCACCTCATTGTGCACTGAATTGCTGCACATTGTTTTTAAACGCGAGCTGAGACCCCCTCCTCAGACATGCAGCCACGCAGTGATGGCGAGCTGAAGATTGATGCTGTTCATCTGTTAGAATGGGCAGTAAAAAGCAAACTGCACGGTGACTGCCCTACCATCACTGCTCTCATCTCTCTCAGATGCTGTAAAAATGGCGTAACACTCTCAGAGGTGAACGCTGATCTCATCCAGGCTCTTTGTTTCATTAACGCTGCCCCAAACAAACACCTGCGGTGTTAAGTGCTTCAGCGAGAACCCCCACTCTCCACCTTTACATCCCTCATCTGCATGAGCCATCATCACCATCTCTAACCCGCCCGTATCTGACAGACAACAACAGAGGAATTAACTACAGCACTGCTGAGTGGATTCCCTCAGCGCAGTTTCATTCATTAAAAAGAGTCTAGTTGACCAGTTTATTGCTGGTTACAAGTACAAAGCATTTTGACTTCTCTAATGGTGGTTTTTGATGGTCAGATGGGTTTATTTTAGTTGGAGCATAGTTGCAAGTTCTCATTACCAACATAGTTCACCACGTCAATGTTTCCTAAAACCATAGTTCCAACTAAAATTTGTGAACAAAACATTGAAAAAAGTTAAGCAGCGAGTTATACCAATATACATAAGGTAAGTAAAGGGACCAGCATTGCCCATTTAAAACCAAGTAAGACCATCATTGAATTTAGGCTGGATTTCTCCAGGCTTTGGATTATTAAAGAAGCAATAAGTGGTTTGGTCCTTTTTAAAAGGAAGAGCACAAACATAAACAGTGTGTCATTACAAGCAAAACAAAGAAAAGAATAATGTCAGACAGGAGAAAACGAGTTCGGAAGCTGTTTATTTCCCCTGGTAGCTGATGGGTCAGTTGCCAGTGGGCTTTCCTGGGAGAAGTCCAGCCTGGGCTCGTTTTGCATCTTTTAATATTGCATGCAGTTCATTTAGTGGATGGGCAGAAGCCCAGAGCCACTCCTCTCAGGGGCGTACTTCGCCGCACAGGGGAGCTTGGGATTGATGGCTCTCCACTCCCTGCAAGCCGCACGAGGCTACGTCTCCCCCACCTCTCCCCCCTAAAATGCTGCAAACATCCTTTCCCTTGGCTGCTAACTCATCAATCACACTGTCACTTTAATTTATGTGCCACTTCTTGTTTCGGTATCATTTATTTCTGGGCAAGAATATTGCAAGCTACCACACAGTCTTGGAGGGAGATGTTCCTCCTAGTAGCTAGAAAGAAATTTTAACCCTTCATTCTTAAAAATAAAGGCTTTTTATGGGTATGAACCTCTAACATCCATGAAAACTCTGCATTGCACAAAAGGTTCTTTAGAGTGGAAAATAGTTCTTAAATGTTCTTTACACTAAAACAAACAACCAAACAAACAAACAAGAACAAACAAAAAAGACATTATTTTAAAAACTCTTCACTGAAACGTTCTTTGAGGAGCCCAAAATAGTTGTTATTATTATTATTATTATTATTATTTATTTATTTATTTTCTGTCTTTTGCATCACTGCAAAAAGCTGTTTTAGAACTCTTGTTTTTTGAGAGTATTCCCACCCCTACCCCCAAATAAATAAATAAATTAATAAATAAATAAAAGTTTAATAGAGGTCAAAAGACGTTCCACACAGGAAGCAGGCCTTTTTAAATCTAAATTAATACGTTCAGATACATGGACAATTCTACTTCTCTAACTTATGAAATCAGTTACAATCAGAATTATAAATAAATTAATTAATTGCAAAATATTTTCACCGTTATTTTCACTTTTTGCAACTAATTTGGTAAATTTGGTAAAAGCAAAACCAACACTGAGGTTATTGCTGATAAAAATTCATGCACTGAATTCCCTGTACGAACAAAATATATTATATTATATTATATTATATTATATTATTATTTATTATTTATGATATTTATTATATACACTACCGTTCAAAAGTTTGGGGTCAGTACATTTTTATTGTTTCTTTTTTTTTTTTTGAAATTAATACTTTTATTCACCAAGGATGTATTAAGTTAATAATTAAAAGTTTATTAAAAGTTAATAATAAATAATTTACATTGTTATAAAATATTTATATTTTGAATAAACACTGTACTTTTTAAACTTGTTATTCATGAAAGAATCCTGAAAAAAAAAAATCACAGGTTCCAAAAAATATTTGGCAGCACAACTGTTGATATTATCCAACATTGATCATTCTAATAATAAATCCGCATATTAGAATGATTTCTGAAGGATCATGTAGGACACTTAAGACTGGAGTAACAGCTGATAAAAATTCAGCTTTTCATCACAGGAATAAATTCTACTTTAAAGTATGTTAAAATAAAAAACATTATTTTATATTGTAAAAACATTTTGCAATATTACTGTTTTTTTTTTCTATATTTTTAATCCAATAAATGCAGCCTTGATGAGCATAAGAGACTTCTTTAAAGACTATTACAAGTCTTACTGACCCCAAACTTTTGAACGGTAGTG
Source organism: Labeo catla (assembly GCA_012976165.1). NCBI lineage: Eukaryota > Metazoa > Chordata > Actinopteri > Cypriniformes > Cyprinidae > Labeo > Labeo catla. Next base: position 375,022 of record VONZ01000494.1, on the reverse strand, counting down.
TATGTTATTGATTTAATAGATCATCTATCCACATTCCCTTGCATAAAGTGTAGTCTATAGTCTATTATTTTTTTTGTCAAGTGTGTATTGTTTTTATATATTTATTTTTACTCACTTTTTCTGTCTTGTCACTTGTCACCTTGTCTGTGCACTGGAAGCTTTTGTCACCAAGAAAAAAAAAAATCTGTATGTGTGTAAGCACACTTGGCAATAAAGCTCTTTCTGATTCTGATTCTGAAATTCACCAGATCATCCAAATGAATACATAACATATGTAGCATGAATACATGCGATATGCAATGTAGTAAATATACTTCCATTCAGTAGTATATATTATTTTGCGTTCTTGGTTGATCTCTTCGCAATCCTTTATTTTTCACTTTTATGTTTGTGTTGTTAACTGGGTTTCTAATCTTGCAAGAGTGTTTAACAGTGCATCCACTCAACAGCTTTTAGATAGACCAGTGTAAATTCACATTCATGTTCTTAAAACTACAAATACTATATCTGTTAAACAAATAGCCAAAATGTTGCTGTACTCTGCTACTAGCCTATTAGTGTAATAACAGCGTTGGTAACAGAAAATTTGCATTCTGGCCTACTGGTATATATAACATATAATGACATGTTTTTTCTCTCAACTCTGTTTTCATTCTTCAGACACTAATTGTGGGGATCAGGCAGGGTTCATGCAGGGTCACTGTAATGTAAAGTCAGTGTGGGGTAACGTTTGCTTGCACTTCACTGATTTGGGGGCATTCCAAGCCTCCCTGTGGGGTAACCTCAGTCTCGGCAAAGTCCTGACCCCGACTCGGACCCTGTTGACTGAACTGCCTCAGTTACCTGACTAAGATTCCATAAACACACACACAGATATGGCACCTCCTTCCCAGCTCCATGGGTGGCAGCGAGCTGAATTTACCCGCAGGCAAAACACAAAACTCTTACAACATAATAAAACGTGACAGCTGTTTTACCTCATTAAAGCTCACCTCGGAGCCGCTTTTCTGAAGCCAAAGCTGGTGTCGCTAAACGACAGCTTTTCACCAAAACGTGAACCCACCCACGTTATCATATCAGGAATACCCTTCCATTTGGCCGGGTTTGCAGTAAACACCGTTGCCTGATACCAGCACTCAGCTCCATTAACTGCCCTGACTTCCGAATAAAGATGAGAAAGCTGAAGACAGCCGACACTGGAGGCTGTGAGAGAGTATGAGTAACAAGGTAGCGTAATTCAAGGTGCTATCGAGATGTAAAATGTGGCCGCTCTAATCTGCAGAAAGGTTGGCCAGTGGCCGCAGGCTGCTCTTTTAGTTTTCAGAGACACAGGAACAATCAGCCGCCATGCCAACAGAGCCTCATCGTTAGCTTCTAATCTCCCGTGAGTTAAGCCAGATAGCGGGCAAAGCCGATTTCTGCGCCCTGTTCTCTGGATCCATCTTCGGAGCGCGATTCAATTATTTCCTTACTCAGCTGCTGGAATTAAGTTACAAGAGCCTGTAATGCAGTTCCAGAGACTGTTCCTGTCCAGAAAACACCGCCAATCACCATGTCACAGTCTGAAAGTTTGTGTAGTACCTGCCCTGAGCAAAGGGTTCAAGAGCTGACGTGGAGAATTAAAAGAATTCGGAGGCGGAAGCGCGACACCGACTCTTTTTAGATACACACTAAATGAGTGTTTTCTCTTTAAGCTGTATTGATTTTCATGTACGGTACATGGCGCCGCGAAAATGAGGTCTGTCCTGTGGTTTTGTGTTCCATACCAATCGAATGGAAACTTGAGAAGAGGTACGACCAGGCCGTCTGGCAGACATTTGACTGAAATGTTTGAAAACCGAGTCGACGAATTTCATGGAAGGACGCAGAGCCCTCGCAAGGACACTGTCACTCTTTCATGAAGTTCACCGTGTCTGCGTCTGCTTGATTAGGAAAGGCTAAGGTCTGCTGTTTGTGAAGACCATACACACAGAGCTGCGTTTGAACGAGAAACGTGGACCACTTCATGTTGAATTAGCGGAAAACAGACTTGCATTACTTTATCCGTCGATTAGCATTGTGAAAGAACCGCCGAGAGGTTGTTTCCTGCAAACACCCGCGCACAGCTGTACGTTCAGCTGGATTATCCTCTTATCTGTTTAAAAATGTATCTGCGTGGCTTTTCGCCTTGTAATTCTTTTGTGTCATAAGTTCTCATTGCGCTACATAGATCTTAGCGATAATAGGCTAGCTGAGGGCCCGAGTACTCGTTTGGCTGTGACTCCCACCGTGCAGGGGGTTCCTGGGATAGAGAGGCTATGAACTGACTATGACACCGAGCCGGACCGGTCCACGTTCACCTCCGCGCAGCCCGTCGTGAAATATAGTCTGTACATAGACAGTCACTCTGAATAATAGGCCTGGTTGCTGTAAATGTCAGCTCTTTAAATCACGTCGGAGCTTGGCGGCCAAGCACAGAATGCTTCATCACTGCTTAAACTACAGACGGCCATTTATTATGTGTATGTTTATAAATCACTAAGGAGACCCCGCGTTCCTCTCGCCCGTAAAAGAGAAAGAGTGAACAGAGAGAGGGAGAGGAACAACATATAGGACGGGGTCTTTGGGGCTGAATGTCAAAGGAAATATGAGGGGCCTGGCTGTGAGAAAGATAACAAGCGCTGCATATTGAACATTGCCGGAGCACCACCTGGTAAAAGTTGATTAAGTGTCCGCCTCCCAGTAACAGCAGTGCGACGGAATAATCCATTCTTCTCTTCCTAGACCCCCCTTTTTTTGTCTTTTTCAGAATATCAAGAGGAATCAATGTTTTTGTGCATTTGTGAAAGCATACCATTGTGTCATACACTGCAAAGAGTGGCAATCTGCAATTGTTAAGAGCTCTTTGACTAGTTAACAGTGTTGAGGAGTAACTAGTTACAAGTAACAGCGTTACATAATTTAATTACACAATAAATGTAAATGTAATCCGTTACAGTTACTATATGACTTCTATAATACTATATTATAAGATAACTATAATATAAGACACTAATATTTCATAAATTTAGGACACAGAATAGTACACATGCTTATTCGAAAACTGTTTTATTTCCTATTTGGGTTTATGTATATGTTTTATTTTTCCAAGGCATTGTCAGATGCTAGTGTTTCCTGTCATGGCTATGCAAAGATTTGATTTCAAAAACAGTTTCATAGGTATTAAACTATTTCTTATTATGATTTTAAATCTGTATTAAACCAAATGAAGGTAAAAAGAGGTGCTATAATCTGATTTTGTGGTGGCTGTGCTTTAAAATGAAAATTGTTATAATCTTAATTCAAGTGATGAAGGATTTGGAAAGTCTGACAGTAATCAGTGTTGAGTACTACTGTAAGGTTAACCTTGTCTGGTTTAAATGTTTGAAAATGAGGTTACGCTTTATTTTAAGGTCCAGTTCTCACTATTAACAAACCATTTACTGTGGCTTTGCCTCATGCCTCAACAAACTCCTAATTTGCTGCTTATTAGTAGTTAGTAAGCTAGTTGTTAAATTCAGGTATTGGGTAGGATTAGGGATGTAAAATATGGTCATGCAGAATAGGTGCTTTATAAGTACTAATAAACAGCCAATATATTAATAATAGGCATGCTAATAAGTAACACTGTTTTATTAAACATTAATAAAAAATGAAGTAGTTACACTACTGATTACATTTTAAATAGGGTTACTTGTAATCTGTAACCTATTACATTTCCTTTTTTACCTTTTTTTTTTTAATAATAATGGGATAAGACTAAAGTACAATATATATTGTTATTCCTACACACCAAAATAACTGTAATAGTAAAATGTGTGAAAATCTAGTTTTGTTTTTGGCTATGTAGCACCTCCCACTCTGTTCTCAAAGCTGCCGAAAGGGATTTTTAACAATATCCTTAATCATTTCTGTTATTCTTGACAGATGTACATCACATCAGATTGTTTCATGACAAATGTTTCTGCTCGTTTATCATGCCAACACATTTTGGTTTATTTTTGTACAGTATCCCTAAATAATTCCCTTTTCAATGCAAGGCTTCAATGCAATCCTGACGATTCTGTATACAGCAAACAACACCTGGGCTTACTGTAATTCAGTAAACACATGCACTGATTTACTGGTTTTGCTTTCTCATGCTGTCTCGTAAAAGAAGACTAATTCTTTTTTTTTTTTTTCTATTTAATTGTTGCTTCTTTTATATTTTACCAAATGAAAAGATGCTCATGTTCTGTCTTTTCCGGTGTTTTCTCTGTCTTTTCATTCCCTACTTTAATGATTTTTTCACATTTTCTGTGGTCATTTTGGGGGTAAATCTGCAGACTTCTAGCTTTAAACATGGAAAAAGCAGTTACATGGCTGTTAATTTAACATTAAAATTGACCCTGTTAAGTTTCTGAATACACATATCTCTCCTGTTTTGGCACAATTTATCAGTGCATGTTATTATAAAGGAAAAAGTGCATTTGTCTTGGTAATCATTCAATACATAACAAATTGCTTTGCCTCTAAAACAACATTTCTTTTTCGGTGACACTGCTGTATGGGTTACTGATTAATGTTTTAACAGCCAAATAGCTATTTAGACATTGTATTAGGGTAGTTATCGCATCGTTTCTAGTTAACACACAAATTAAATCCTGCTTAACATTACTGTAATAATACCGTAATAATACCAAATAACATAGAGAGGATGAATTTTTCTCCTTCAGCCAAAATGAAATGAAAATAAAATGAAGTCACCTACATTTTCCCCCACTGATTATCCCATTTAACTCTTAAATAAGCCATATTATGGAAGGAAAATACTTGTGAATGCCTTTTCATTTAACGTCTGTAGTTTCTGAATCCATCAAATGTGTCAGAATAGTGTCTGTTTTTCGGTGTCCCAAACAAGACAAACCGATAGTCCCACCCCAGAATCACGTCATTGTATGAGCCAGTGTTGCTATCTCAGGCCACTCAAACAAACAGCAAGCGCCACAAAGCCACAGTGTTTACAGTCTTTGGGGAAGTCACCCTACAAATGACTTAGTTAAACCCTTCCCAGCACATTAAACTAGTACAGACGAAAGTATTTTAACATCAAAACAGCTTTAAGAATCTATGTGTTTGTAAAAGGATGCCAGCTGCAGATCCTCTGTGACTTCACAGCATTACCACAAATGAATGTATCCGTCTCCACAATGCCACAGACATCTTAAAGCGCTTATGGTTTCTTTATAGTTATAGTTTCCCGTTGCACAGTTTCTCCCTTTCTCCATCTCTTTTTTCGGAAAGAATTGACTTGTGTGTGTGTGTGTGTGTGTGTGTGTGTTTTGGTGCACAATTACACCAAACCAAACTTCCTCCATTTCCCATCAACTCCTTCCCATTTATTCTCTGCACGAACCATGTTCTTTGTGCCCTTGGACTGGAGGAAAATAGCTGTCCATTCAGGGGCGGGAAAGATGAAGTACACAAGTGAACACTGTGGCCACCATGTCATGTTTGTAAATGATCCTCTCCGTTCCACAAGGAAAAAATGCTGAGTGGTGCAAAACGGCACAGAGATCTGGCGCGGTGATATACAGTCCTCCGTGTCTGAGAATTAATACACAGTTTAGTTCTGCAAGCCGAGAGAGTCTGTAATTAATAAAGGGGAAGAAATGTGCCAAGAAACGAGTTTATAATTAATCTCAATGTTAATACATCATGGCTCAACACTTAGCCTGTTTTTTGTCATTTTTATCTTCCCTTTTCACGACGGGTGGTTCTGTGAATCTGCAGGCGGCTGGGAAGCCCACCCTAATCCATGAGTTCCACCCCCGAGAGCTCCTGGGTGAGACTTAATTGAGACGTATCTGTATTGACTGATGCAATCTACAAGTCGCTCATTGAATATGAAAAATTGAGTTTGGAAGAAGGAGGAAAAATCAATCATATGGATCAACATGTACTGGTTCCGCCCGCATCTCCGTCCCCTCCCACGGTCTTTATTGGATATCTGCATGAATAATGGACTCCTCACAGACGGCAATTACCACCGCTGCTTCTTTATTAAAGGAGGAAGGATGGCTGCAATATCTGCCAGACTGGATAGCCGCTGACCAATCAGAGAGCATGCTGAGGTCACCATGGTCACCGTGGTCAGTGTCCTCAATGTGGATGCAGCACTCCCCTTATCCTCTTTTCCGCTCTTGTGATACACCTTGCTCTGCATTTGCTGTGATGTTTCTTTTGTAAGGAGTTTTATGATTGAACTTTTACAATTCAAAAATTGGAATTTCGTGAGTTTGAAGTAAAATTATTTGATGGATGTATACTATGTGTCAGGAGCATTCACTCAGTATCATTTTTGACCAAGATGGCTTTTAGCTTATTTTGTATCTGAACTCTTCATACATATAAATATATATATATATATATATATATATATATATAGATAGATAGATAGATAGATAGACAGATAGACAGATGTGTGTATGTGTGTGTGTGTGTGTGTGCAAATTAGTATCTAACAGTGAGCAAAACCTGAAAATCTCCAAAAACCTCCCTTTGGGTGCATCCTCATTTGTAAAAAAAAACGTAAAGTGTTTTGACATTTTAAAAATCCTGAAAATTTTCTGTGAGGGGTGGGGTAAAGGTTAGGGGTAGGGTTAGGGGTAGGTTTAGGTTACAAAATGTATAAGTATCTGTAATATTAAAACTATAGAAGTCTATGTAATGTCCCAATTTAGATAGATCAGTAAACGTGTGTGCAACGTGTGTGCAACTCCTTTTGGAGATGTCCTTATTTGTAAAACTGTCATAAAGTAAACAAAGCTTTATTTTGAAATTGTACAAATGCTGAAGGTTTTCTTTGGGGTAGGGGTAGGGTTAGGTTTAGGTTAGAAAACGTGGTAACACTTTAGTTTAGAGACCAATTCTTACTATTAACTAGTTGCTTATCAGCATGCCTATTATTAACATATTGGTTGTTTATTAGTAGCACATATTCTGCATGACAATATTCTACATCCGTAATCCTACCCAATACTTAAACTTAACAACTACCTTACTAACTACTAATAAGCAGCAAATTATGAGAATATTGAGGAAAAAATCATAGTTCATGGTTTGTTAATACACTGTAAAAAATAAAAAACACAATTTGTTGAGTCAGCTTTGTTACCCTGCTGCCTTAAAATTTTAAGTACAGTCAACTAAAATAAGTTTATTCAACTTGAAACGTTAAGTTGCACTTAGTATCAACTTAGATATTTGTGTTTGCCAAACTTAACAGATGGGTAAGTAACCCAGCTGCCTTAAACATTTAAGTTGATTCAACTCAAATATCTAAGTTGTCACTTAGTATAATTTAACATTTCAAGCTGAATAAACAGTTTTTAAGTTGACTGAACTTAAAATTTTAAGGTAACCAGGTTGCAAATTATTTTAAGTTGACTCAACAAATTGTTTTTTACAGTGTAGCGAGAATTGGACCTTAAAATTAAGTGTGACTGAAAATGTATATAAATAGAATAATATAAGTTTATGTAATGTCCCCATTTAGATAGTTAAGTAAACATGAGGATGTGTGTGTGTAACCCTAACTCACATTTTATTGTCTTATATTTTAATGTTATTCCATTTAAATATTATGTATATGATAACACTTAAGCTTAGGGGGCAATTATTACTACTTGTTGCTTATTAGCAAGTTGCTTATTAAGTACATGTTTATTGATCCCAAAATCAGAGGCAAAAGAGAATTGGTCCCCAAATAAACTACATTATTTACATTATTAATTATAATTACATTATTATTATTTACATTATTAACACTTTTTGGTGCAGTAAACTGGACCTTGAAAAAAAATAATTATTCCATAATATATATATATATATATATATATATATGTCTGTTTAGTTAACTACCATTTTACCTCAATAAACTTGTAATGTGCTGTTTATTAATAGTTAGTAAGGTAGTTGTTAAGTTGGGTTTAATTAATGGATCTAAAATATCATGCATGCTAGTAATATGAATACTAATAAGCACTTAGTTAATGGTGAGAATTGGTAAACTAAAGTGTTACCGGTAAAACTCTAGAATAGGGAACATTTGTTCACTAGCAACTACAATTTATTACTTATTTATTACTTATTAATAGTTAGTAAGGTAGTTGTTAAGTTTAGGTATTGGGTAGGATTAGAGATGTAGAATAAGGTCATGTACTGTAGAATAAGGCATTAATATGTGCTTAATTACTAATAAATGGCTAATATTCTAGTAATATGCATGCTAATAAGCAACTAGTTTATACTACTGTATTACTGATATTTTATGTTATTTAAAAAACAAAAAAAAAAAAAAAAAAAAAAAAAAAACATGAATTTCATTTATTTCTACATCTGTATGTCAGCTATTGTGTCTAGAAAGAACGTTTACGAGAACAGGCCTGTTTAATTCTAAAGGTCAGAAAGTGGGTGAACAATGGTGATAAAACTACATTATAACACATTTTGGTGCAATAAACTAGACTTTGAGAAAAATAAATTCCATAATCCAAAAAGTATGATATGTCTGCTTTAAGAAGTCACAGTGCAGCGCTCCAGATAACAAGCTAGCTAAATGTTTGAATTGTCTGGCTAGACTTGTCCTTGAGACTATACCTCACGTTTTTTTCCACACTATGTCTTTTCCCTTCGCTTTGTCCTCATGGCTAAACTCTAAAGAAAATATCTGCAGTATTTCAGCTTTGCTGAGAATCAGTCATCGGCCCCCACTGATCAATGGGAAAGAAAACAAATCTTGTCCAGAGGAATTTGGCTGTCCGACACCACGGCCTTTAGTGACTTGCTCAGCTAATCATAAATGACATAGCGCTGCAGAGGAATAAGTGTGAAGTAACTGGACTCTGACAAGCTAACGGATGGGTCGCGGGAGTCTGCTTGCGTGGCCTTGCCCATTTGAACCCTGCACTTCCTGTGTGCACCCCACTATTACTAATGGCCCAACTATTCCACTTTTATTTGTGTACACAAAAATATAGATAAGTGTGACATACTTGACTGCTGAATCACCGCCGCACATTAAGGGCCGCCGGTCCGGCGGCTATGTTTTCTCTTGTGGTGCCACCACACACAAAGTGCCCCGTTTCAGTGTCACGGACAGGCACAGAAAGCACATTGTCCCCCAGTGCTTGGGAAACGTCTGCATTGGGACATTAATAGCGACAAGTGTAATTTCCCCTCTCTCACTTCCTTCCAGCTGAGCCTTTGGGAAAGTCAGAGGATGTTACTGACTGGGAATGAAGGTTTATCTCAAAGGGACAGGGGTTCATTTACTCCGACAATGGGAAGTCATGATCTGTAATTGATGTGCTTAGGCTAACATCACTATTACCATTCCTCATACTTATTATTATTATTTTTATATCAGATCACATGTTATTGAGGAGAGGTGTGTGAAGTCTTGTCTAAGCTATCAGACAAAGTATACACTAACATTTACAGTAGGCGGCCTATTGGACTATGGACTGTGCCACGGTCAAATTCAGATTTCATGGAGTATTTAATAATTATTTCCCTGAATTAGTATGACTGCATTAGGTTACACTAAGAAAAGTCACACCAGGTATAAATACTGAAGCTCCTCTGACGAAAGAGTAATATTTTAAACAAAAGTGTGAACTGAGTGCAGTGTTTCCAAACACTTAATTAAATGTTAATTGCAATTACATGAAAATTCTAGTTTCAAATTATATTAAATACAATTAGCTGATCTATAAAGTGTTTTTTCAGTAGGACTTAAGTGTGTCTTTATATGTAATGTCATAATTACTTCAATTGCCTTTGAAATATGGTTAAAGTGTATTGCCAAATGTATTTATCATAAACTAAAATACACTTTCTATACTAATTTTGATTAAAACTTAAATATTTTTATAATTACACATTTTTAATGATGACATTACAGTTTAGTACATTTAAAACAAACAAACAAAAACTTTAAATGTAAATCAATAACATAATTAAAATTACTTTGCTAGGGTATGTTAGTGATTTAGTATGTTTAGTATGTTGTAAACACATCAAAATGTGTACTTTTTAAAATAACAGCAGAATATTAAAACAATTATTTAAACTGTACTTTAAAGTAAAAATCACAGTCATGAAAGTCTCTTTATTTCATTAACATTCTATTAACTGTAAGTGCAGTTTTTTGAATATACTTTTAAGATTTAAAGTACACTGCAAGTGCACATTCAATACAGTTAAGTACATTTCTTTTTCACAAGGGATCCTTAAGCTAACAACAGCACATTTTACAGTATGCAACTGGTATGCAAATATAATACATTCCAGTTGTATTTCAAGTCCTCTTTGACGTGCACTTTCAGAGTAAGGAAGATACTGTTACAGTAAGGCTTCTGGTTTCTACAGTGAAACTCATTGTTTTGCATAGAAAATGACTAAATTACATGTTTTGAGGTTGAAGAGTAATACAATAAGCAGACTGACAGCATGTTATAACATGACATTGAGATTATGTGCTATACTAAAGAACTGCTGAAGGTTTCTATAGCCACTAGAACAGCGACGCAAAGAAACTTTATAAAATGATTAGTTATGTAAACAATACATATAAAATATCATTGGATATGCCAGTTCCAATTGTAAATATCTTAAATATCAGTGTTTACATTTATTTTCAGTTCACAGTGCTTAGGTCACTTTCAGTTTAATGTTTGCACTTCATTTGCAGTTGTTTTTTTTAATGGCCAAATTTTACTTTAGAGCTTCCTGGAGTTCTTGGAGTTCGTATGTGTAAAATGGTTTGACTTAGTCTGCATGTCTCTCTCTCTCAATCTCTGTTTCTCTTTCATGGCAGAGTTGTTGTTACACCTTTGATCTACTCAAGTAGATGAGGGTTTAAATGAGTCTGATTACCTTTCCTTCAGAGATACAGAGCAGGGCACACCCACCCAAATCACACACAACACACACACACACTCTCTACGTGCCCTTGCAGTGCTGGTGATCATTACCTTCAGCTTGCTCCCTTGTTAATTACCAAAGCCAGTTTGACCTTGGCCACTGTTTAATTAGTTTTTCAAGAGGTGACAATTATTAAGGATTCCAATTACATCTGCCCGTGCGCTGTGCAGCGAGAGGTTACTGAAGACAATCCGACTGTAATGGAAGACATTTTCATTTTATAGCTGGAGACAATTGTACAAGCTGTATTTAATCAAGAATACCGGTTATATAAGGCAAATAAGATGTCAAATCAATTACGCACGAGTTGACGCACGGCAGCCTATACAACTAATGTCTACAATAATTCCCACAGACAACAGAAATCTTACTTTAGAGCTCTCTAATGTGACAAATCAGTCAGATTTCAGTTAAATCTTTTTCTTTTTTTAATTAAATGAAGTGCAAATTGAGACTTTTGCTTAACTCTCCTGGTTCTCAGAAGAAAATCTCACGTGTTTCCTACAGAGGTTCAGAATAGTGTTGCACAATATACCAGTATTGCTTTTGCGATACCCTGCTTTTAAAAACAAATTAAAAACAAATTAAAACAATGCTTTTAATAAGAGCCGTATTTCTGCGTGTCTAGTGAACGGCGCAGACGCGCAGTTTTGTTTACTAACGTTACACACATATGCCTCTGCTGCCACAATATATGACGACATTAACACATAAACATAATCTCTAGAACTGCTCTGAGAGTCACTTCATGAGCATTTTACCATTTCTTTTGCGGAAAACTATCGTCATATAATGAAGATCCTAAAGGTCTTCACAGCAACCCCTCAAAATAAAAGTTCAGTTTATCTTGACAGTCAGACATATATTAATATATTACTTAATGTAAAGATAGTACTACTACTACTAATAAAAATATTATTAAAACAATGTTTAAGGAATATTTACCAGAAAAAAATATTTACCAGAATTTATTTACCAGAAAATTTGAAATACACAAAACAGTATTTCTGAAAGAATAAATAAATAAATAAATAATAATAATAATAATAAATATCCTAATAAATTAATTATTTATCAAATCTAATTATCCTTTATAAAATCATTAGACATGCTTTTGATTATTAAAATGTAATGAAACAATTAAAATAGAATCCAGAAAATTAATGGAAAACAGAGATTCACAAACAAAACTGAATTTCAGGAAAATAATAAAACATATTTCATAGGGCTTTAAAAACATGTAATTAAAAAAAAAACTTTTAATAAATTGCTGTTAAATTCTGCAAGTTTCATGATTTCAGTTAATTAGAGATGCTTTTTGATTTTTTGTTTTGTTTTGTTTGTTTGTTTTTTTTTTTTTGTTTATGTAACCAATTAAAATAGAGTCTAGAGAAATTAAAATGGAATTTGAGAAAAAATAAAACCTATTTCATAGGGCCCTCTTTATTTAATTTGTGTCTTTGTTTTAATGTAGTTGTCCTTTAGTTTGTTACTTGCATGTAGGTTCTTATTATTAATAACAAAAATAAAATAACAACAAATGACTATGTCATGATATAAATTGTTGTTGTTAAATAAAATTACTATATCATGAAATAAGATTTGGCTTTATCCTTACCAATATAGCAAAGATCTCTACACACCTGTAGGCTCGGTAGTTGTTCACCATAATCCTATGTAGTGGCACTGGCATGTGATTATTATAATTTTATTATTATTATTTATTTTTATTTTTTATTTTTTTAAGGGGGGAGTAAATGTTTTTTTTCATTAGACTACTACTTGCTAGAAGCAAACTTCTCAGTCTCAGACTCAAAGATAATAAATCTCAATATAACCTCAAAAAATCCTCATCAAATTATTTCTATTTCTTGTCCTCTAAGAAATATTAAGAGAAGCACTTGAGACAAAGGTGATTTTTAAATTAAACTTTCGCCTTTAATCACTAATCAAAACTCTTCAATGTCTTCAGTGTTTTCAGTGTTAAATTTTTATCTCATCATATTCTTCCAAGAACCACATAAATTACATTATGTGATGTGGTTTAAATTTGAAATCACACTAAACACAAATTTTCTTACTGCATCTAATTTGTCTTTCTATTTTTATTTATTTTAGTAATTTCAGGTGATACATCTTTGGTTTAATGAAAGAACAACCTTTGAGCAACGACAATTTCCTCTGGGTTTTCCAGAATGGATCTTTTTTTTAATTGTTGAAATCAAAGGAGATTATTATCTACCTCGTTCCTTTACAAGATACGCCCCAGACGCACACAGACAAGCTCGGTGGGATTATTTCATTAAGGCGTGTCAGAACCTGAATTTTAAATCAGTGCCTCCACCTCTTGTCTGTCTTAAGGCTAACCCTTTCTCTCTCCATTATCCCCCAGTTAAATCCACAGAGTTAAAGGTCAGACCAGGCACAGGGGAGTCGCTTCTTGGCAGTGTTAAAGCGTCGTCTTTATGCAAGCTGAGCTCAATGAGGAGCCTCGGGCCCCTGTGCCGCCGAGCGGGCAGCCGCCAGAGAAGGAGGTCACATACATATTCATCAAATCGGACATGCACATGTAAACTCCTTTTAATAGGCTTTGACAGCAGAAGTTGTGCTTGCTGAATGTGCGTGCATCTAAGTTAGATCACACCGTGGGTGACCTACTGATAGGGCGGTCCATCTTAAAGGAAAAGTTCACTTCCAGAACAAAAATCTACAGACAACGTACTCAACCCCTTCATGTCTTTCTTTCTTCAGTCGTAAAGAAATGATGTTTTTTGAGAAAAAAAAAAAAATCTGGATTTTTCTCAATATAGCGGACTTCTATGGTGCCCCGAGATTGAAATTCAAAAATGCAGTTTAAATGCAGCTTCAAAAGGGCTCAAAATGATCCCAGCCAAGTTAGAAGGTTCTTATCTAACGAAATCTAGCGAAAACTACAGGTTATTTTCTGAAAAAAAAAATGGACAATTTATATAGTTAGGGTAGGTCAAAAAACTCCCATCTCATTTGCTCATCTAACTTCAAAATCATCCTACATCGCTGCAGAAGTACCGACCCAGTGTTTACAAAGTGAACATGCAAAGAAGATCAAACGTTGAATACACAAAGTTCATGCAGAGACAAAACAAGCAGTTGAGGTTAAAAAGTATAGAAATTGTAATTTTTCTTTTTTAGAAAAAATCTATTGTTTCGCTAGAAAATTTATTATTGTAATTGGTTATAATGTTAACTGTAGTGTGTTATTTGGGTCACCATTTATTGAAAGGTCCAATTCTTGCTATTAGTAAAGAACAAGCTTAATGTCCGCACACTGGTGCTGCTCCATAGAAATGTATTTGCGACAACGTGTCGACCAGTCGGTCTTCGTCAGGTACACAACAGGTACAACACTTTATAGATATCAGGTGGACATGCTAATTAGAACAGATTCAATCATTACATCTACTCCCACACCAATTCCTGCTATTAAACAACCGGCTGGATGTACGTTATCCCATCTATTACATGGCTACTTGCCACAAAGCTAAACAATTAGATACAAAACATTGATTTTAGTTGAAATATTTTAACACAAAGCTTCCATGATGAAAAAATGTTCCCAGAAAAAGTAGTAGCGCTGACTGTATTTATCCCGGATGAGCCTGTGTTACTTTTATCGGTTATTATCAGCAAATAACACACCTTGGAATGTGGTGACTGACCAATCAGAATCGCGTTTAATAAGTTTAGGTATTGAGTAGGATTAGGGATAGTCACGCAGAATATGTGTTTTTTAAGTACTAATCAACAGCCAATATGTTAATAATAGGCATACTAATAAGCAACTAGTAAATAGTGAAAACTGGTCCCGATAACCAAACTGTGAAGTCATTACAAATGTTTGATTACAAATTTATTTAAATACATAATATACCAGGTTCAATGGAAATTATATTAAAGTATGCTTTAGTTTACTATAAATGATTGTCGGTAAATTCTACAACAAACTTTATCATATTTCAAAGACAATAGAATGATTCTTTTAATACCGAAATATATTGCTAAAAATAGTTCAAACTAACACTCAAAGTTTGCTTGGCCTTGGTATGTTTATGCTTCCTGGAGTTTGTGTTGTTAACACAGCAACATGCTAACAGTAAATTCTATGAAAATCAGTTGTTTTGCTCAGAGTTGCAGTGTCGAATATTTCCATTCATTTGCTTACAATGTGGCATTCTAGTTTTTTTTTTTACAAGAAGCACCATTTCAATAATCTAAAGAATGTTTTTCACTCAGAGCTTTAAAGATTCCAAGAATGGTAAAGGTTCTTCATGGAACCGTAGATGCCAATAAAGTATAGACGTTAATTTTATTTTTAAGAGTGTAGCTGCCTATGTAGGAAAAATGTAGAAAATGTTTGGCTGTTTTAGGTTTTGAAGCACAGCCAAGGTCTTGCGATTCATCATTTAGTAGTCTACCTGCTATTACTTTGCGGTGCATTGTGCATGTTGGGACGTTTGCAGTCTGATGTTTTCGCCAGTTAATCTGAATGAAGCATTAAATCGGAGAGCCTTCCGCCATCCCCCAAATAACACTGGAATTATTGTAAAAGCTCTCCGGTAATTGGATCAGATGAGGCAGATAATCAAGACTGAAGTTTTTTGTTTGTTTTCCCTTTTTGGCCCAGCAGTGCAGTTGTGTTACAGCCTCCTGTTCGGCGTTTCAAAGATGAGGGAAGAAAAAGCCTTTGACGTGACACTCAAAACCCAGAGCGTGAGCTGCCAGCATTGACAATGCTAGCGTGCTCGCTGTCTCGCCATCATAAAGCAGTTTGTTGATGGGCTACCTGCCCTAGTCTGTCTGGTGCGGGACCGGTAATACAATCTGTCTCATTCAAACAAGAGGAGACTGCCCCCAGGCATCGTACTATGCCCTTAATCACGACAAAAGCTAAGATGGGACTTAGATAGCACATCAGCCTTCCCTCAGATTGCTAATTATGATATCATTTTTCAGCCACGGAGGCTGGAATGGGCAGTTCTCTGGTGGAAGAAGAGATTCCGTGCTCCGGGGGAGTCTGGGAGAAAAAGTTTACGGTCTCCAGCAGTGTCGTGTGCTGCAAATTATCCTTTCAGCGTAACCTGCGTTTGCCACTCATAGTCGGCAATAGTCCTTAATCTCCCGAAGAAGCACTCGAGCCTTGACGTATTTTAGCTGCCTTCACATGCGGCGCAGGGCTCAAAATCTCCCTGGAAGTAAGTCAGCCTCTGTAACACAAGCACTGAATCGGCCTTTGACAATGTAACCAATGTTGTTGTAAGAGGGCCCCCCTGAAAAAATGATTTAATCATTTTTCTCTTTCTCACTTATTTTCCCAGCATGGGAGCTGAGCAGCATTCCAAAACAGTGAGGGAAAGACATTACAGCAGCCATTTCCTGAGAGCAGGGGAGGAAAGCTCTTACAAGGCACTTCTTAATAGGATCGCTGAGCGCTGAGGCCTTAAGCAGACTACTCGTCTCCAAACATCTTCAGGGATAAAATACAGCCTTGGTTTTAGACCGTGTAAAACATCTTTTTCCCCCCCCTTAGCAACAAAAATAGAGACTTAGTCAAAAGAGAAATCTGATTTAGATTTGTTTCACAGGGAAATGTGTCATTTTTCAACGCAAGTATTGCAAGTTTAGAAAAAGAACCAAATAACAGTTCGAATTGTTTGAGAAACCTGTTTGGAAACAGTCATTTTTTTTTTCCTATTCCATTTGCCACTACAGCACAGAAAAGGGAAAGTTCGCCCGAAAAATAGAAGATTGTTCCAAACCTGTCTGATTTTCTTCTGTGGAACTCTAAAGGTATTTTGAAAAATGTCTCCACTCCTTTTTGTCCATATACTGAAAGTCAGTGAGGTGTCGTATGGGTTTTGCTCTATTTTGTGTTCCACAGTAGAAAGAATATCAAGTCAGGAATAAAACCCGTGTCTGAGAACCAAGAATAAAACCCTATCAACGTGTCTCCAACTTCACATTGAATGGAGAGGTAGGACAAGCTGTGCTGAACCTGCGTCCCTTTGGAAATAAATAGCAGCCTTTGAGGTCCAGTAGCGTCTCTATTCTTCTTCAAGCACATATTGTCTTCTAATCCTGCCTCCATCAATAGCTGACATCCACTTGAAATCTTTGAAGTAGTGTGTATATATGCCACAAGTGGTCTTCATGTTACAGTAGATCGCTTTACCCCGTCCCATTACTTACAGGTCTGACGGGGCGTCTTGCATTAGTCCAGAGCCGGTGTCAGGGTTTGAGTGGCACATTAATAGCGGCCCCTGCATGAGACTTATTGTATTCAGATGACTGCAGAAACCGAGTACTTATACATTGTAATTATACACCCGATGTTGATGGACGACTCTGGTGTTTAAACAGGAGAAGAATTTCCTTTGTAAATTAACACTGCTCTAATTGCATCGTCCTTAAAATAACTGGGGCGCTGACCCTGGCCAGAAGAATCCGGCAGTGTGAACCTCTCACTGATTTAATCACTTTGCCCTTAATAAGGTCTATTTTTAGAGCAAGGGTAAGTGTATGCCTATGGAGGCTTTCCCAGATCTATCAGTCATAGAGATGGAACGCCTCAAATGTATTCAAATGCATAGCCAAATGGGTAAAACCTTTAAAAATATGTGACCCTGGACCAAAAAAACAGTCTTAAGTAGCACGGCCATATTTGTAGCAATAGCCAAAAATACATTATATGGGTCAAAATTATCAATTTTTCTTTCATGCCAAAAATCATTAGGATATTAACTAAAGGTCATGTTCCATGAATATATTTAGAAAATTTCCTACCATAAATATATCAAAACTTAATTTTTGATGAATAATATGCATTGCTAAGAACTTCATTTGGACAACTTTAAAGACGATTTACTCAATGTTTAGATTTTTTTTGCATAGTCAGATTCCAGATTTCTAAATAGTTGTCCTATCCTAACAAACCATACATCAATGGAAAGGTTATTCAGCTTTCCAAAAAAATGACCCTTATGACTGGTTATGTGTATGTGACCCTGGACCACAAAAACTTAATTTTGTCCAGGGGTATATATATATATGACGTTTTTCTTTAAAATTAGCATTTCTTTCTGGCTAATTTGTATAGGTTTCTATGTAAGTACTGGCACTTCTGATTGGACTGAGGACGGAATTTAGTGAGTTTGAAGTAAAAGTATTTGATGTACGTATACTATGTGTCAGGAGCATTCACTCAGTATCATTATCTCATTTTTGACCGAGATGGCTTTTAGCTGGTTTTGCATATGAACTCTTCATATACATACACTACCGTTCAAAAGTTTGGGGTCAGTACATTTTTATTGTTTCTTTTTTTTTTTAAGAAATTTAATACTTTTATTCACCAAGGATGTATTAAGTTAATAATTAAAAGTTTATTAAAAGTTAATAATAAATAATTTACATTCTTATAAAATATTTATATTTTGAATAAACACTGTACTTTTTAAACTTGTTATTCATGAAAGAATCCTGAAAAAAAAAAAAAAATCACAGGTTCCAAAAAATATTTGGCAGCACAACTGTTGATATTATCCAACATTGATCATTCTAATAATAAATCCGCATATTAGAATGATTTCTGAAGGATCATGTGACACTTAAGACTGGAGTAACAGCTGATAAAAATTCAGCTTTTCATCACAGGAATAAATTCTACTTTAAAGAATGTTAAAATAAAAAACATTGTTTTATATTGTAAAAACATTTTGCAATATTACTGTTTTTTTTTCTATATTTTTAATCAAATAAATGCAGCCTTGATGAGCATAAGAGACTTCTTTAAAGACTATTACAAGTCTTACTGACCCCAAACTTTTGAACGGTATTGTATATAAGATTTGACCCATTTGGGTATGGGAAAATCATTAATACACACATACATATCAAGAGTAAGGCTAAAAAAAAACTTCTCTCAGTATTATCAAAGTAATAATTCTTATCACAATAACTCCAAACAAACAGACAAATAAATAAATAAATAAATAAATAGTCAAGCTGTTTTTACATATTTTCTTTTAGGATGTATTTAATGCTGGTTTGTCTTACAGTATTTAATATAATATTTTGTAATGCAGTAATTATAATCTAATATACCATAAATAAATAAATAAATAAATATGTAAGTTCAGTTTTCTTAATGTAATTATTTTCAATAACTTGAGATTAAGTCTTAGACTGACTGATATAATGCTGCAAAATTTGATATAACAAAAAAGTACTATGGTAGCATCATTTTTTTTTTTTTTTTTTTTTGTTAATAATGCTGTTTTTGGTGTTCTGTAAATAGCTAGGTACAGTGTGTGAATATGATAATCATTTTTTACCATGTTATTACCATTTGAAACTCTCACTGTATCTTAGTACATTTTTATAATTAAGTGTGTGAGTGTAAAGAAGGGATATGGCGTGTGCATTCTTTGGCATTGCAGCTGATTTGCTGCTAGTTTTAATGGGCAAAACTGATTTGTGTATTTATTCAGCATGTCTCATCTGTCTCTCCAGCATTCTCTGTGTCTATCCTGTGTTCATATAACCTGCATGATAATTCCATCAAACATCATTTATGCAAATGTAATTACTGGAGAACATGATAGCTAGATGCAGGAAATTTATTGCTCAGAGGGGTTTGGCTCTAAACATTCAATTAAAATATTACGTTTCGTCAGATTTAATCAAAACATAATAAAATACAAGGGGACAACTGGTCTACCAGGGAGGAGACGAGCTTCTCTGTGAGATTTTCCTGAGAAGTGAGTTTCTGTGCAATTCTTTGGTCATGTGCCATGTTAACTGGGATGTGCGCCAGGGGACCGTGCCAGCTTCGACCAAGGTCGACACAGATATACTACAGTGGAAACCGCTGGATTTAGACTCACATCAAAGAAAAGACCTGAGATCAGGTTTCATAGTCATTTTGTCCACCTGTGCGTGCTTTCATCTAACAGCTTCAAAGCTGTTTTAATTTTTCTTAAGCCTCATTATGGAACATTCCTCAGTGTTGTCACAACACAAGAACTTTTGCAGCTAAGCAACAAACAGCTTTGCGTGCGCAGATGTAACTTTAAATTCGTGACATATCTCTTCCCAAGCAAATGAAACAAACACAATTAAGCAAGCCAACTGGTACTGTAATTAAAGGAGAAACGCATCATATTTACTTACTACTCTATACACCACTTCTGGATGTTTAACACGCCAGACTCGATGCTTACAGATGTGTTTCCAAGGCGATAAACCTTTCACTTTGGAAGGTGACGCGTGCTCAGAGGCAGGGGTGCTTGATTCACGCTGTCATATACCCAGATGTCTCAGAGACAGAGACCTGAGGAGGTGGAGGGCATGAAGACCCCAACCAACCCCCCTGCTAACAATTTACCAGCACCGAGGTGAACCGTGCCACCTTTTTAATTACACTAGCTGTTTTTCGTAGTATATGCAAAGCAAAGCTTTGTGAGGTGATGAAACAACTGTAGAGTGAGAAGAGAAAAACAATTTATCAAGTTACCCCCTTGTCAAGGGCTCCCATATGCACCTTCCCAGGAGTCACTGCCGCGGCGTTACTCGCAAAAGTTCAACTTCTGAGAAGTAACAGAACAAAAACATCCATATTCTGTATTTCAGTGTGCATTTAGTACTTTTTTATTTCATGAGCCATGACTAATTATGTGTATTCAAGGTTGAAACCCAATCTCTGTCAAAATTGTGCTATTAGTTTGGATTGCTCTCTATTGTTTCACTGTGGAAACATCAATATGTTACATTGATGTTAGGCTGACATTAAGATGTCAGCAATGTGGTAACTGGTTTTATTCAAATCATAATTTCAAAAATATAATTTAACATGCATGAATCAACCTGGCTCCTTTAGGTTATTGAAATAAATGCAATTTCAGGTACAAATAGCCCCAGCTGCACAGTTTCAGCTTTTTTAAAGGAGGCATGTTTAAAAAACGAATTGTGTGATGTAACATATAAATGATTTATACATGTATAAATAATTGTGAATTCTTACAGTAGCATGATTCTGAAGTGTTTTTGGATCAGTTTTGCATTTTTTTTCCCTTTCCACCAAGGAGATAAGTTATTCTCATTCTCCCTGTAGAGGATAATGAGACACTTTGTCCTAATTTCTTAAAATTCACATTTGAATTGCGTCTCAAAGGACAATTCATCTAAAATGCAAAAACATTCAATGTTTTATGAATGCTGTTTCGCACTGATTTGCGAGTCGTTTAGTAGTTTCTCCTCCTTTGCATTGTGTGTCTAATCCAGCAACATGACCTCATTTCTGTAGTTTTTATTCCCTGTGCTTCTTCGCAGCGTTTTCCACATTTGAGCGCACTCAAAGCCCAGAGCACACAGCTGAATGCAAAGATCTGCGGCAAAAAGATGGTGTACGGTGGGTGAATCCCATTAAAATGATGTATTGAAATATATTTTAGGACATTCTCACTATTTATTGCACTTTTTGCTTTTTTAGGATCAAGTGGTCCAGCCATGGAAAATGAACAAGTGATTGTGGTGTTCAGTTCTAGATAAAATGTGATTATTACCATACTAAATCAATGGTTCTCAACTGGCAAACCAAAAAAAAAGAGCCATAGGCCTGTTCTGAAAGGCCCCAAACAGCAAGGAAAAAAGTGATGTACATAATTAAATGCAACTGCAACATAATTATGCATATACAGTATAGGACAATAAAATAAATGAACTTTTCAACCTATCAAAGAGGCAACATCACAGCCTGTTTCCGGCTCGGTACATCAGTGTTTCCCACATATTAAAGTAGTCGTTTTCTTATTAATGATCATCATTTCCTGTCGGTTGTGTTCCAGTAACCTGAGTGCATCGCAATAACATTGATCTGAAGATCCTTTAACCGAGCACTTGATCCCCTGCACTGTGCTACTGATAGGCAAACCATGTTTTATTCATCTCTAATTAACTATTTTCATTTCAGATCATGAAACTATACACTACAGGTGCAGACATTATTCCACAGTTTCTTTATTTTTATTTAAAAGTATTTAAAAAAGCACCCATAAGGTATTTTTCCCCCTGAATTAACCAATAATATTTGAAAGTAGTCTCCATTATTTATTTATTAACTTTTTTTTCTTTCTCAGAAATTTTAATTGCAATTTACAGTAGGGTATATTGTAATTTCTCTGTGATACCTGGGTCATTCTCTTGAATAGTACCATATTTTTTTTATTTATTATTATTATTTTTTTTAAATATTGCTTTACATTTTATTTAAATATGCTATTTTAATTTCGTTACTGTTGCATTTTAATAAAACCATATTTTCTCACCTCAGGCCACCAAAATATTATTTTATAGTACTGCATTATTGAAATCATGTCAAAATAAGTTTAGAATATAAATACTTAATTAGCATAAACTTAGTAACCTATGACATTTTTTAAACATTTTAGCAATAATTAACCTTTTTTTTTTTTTTTTCAAATGCCAGTGTCAAAATGTCAAGGGGAAAAAAATCACAATTTTCTTTAAAAATGTGCATAACCCATTAAAATATACTGTTAATGAACCTTCATATTCACATTCATATATCACAAGAATATATCAGTAAAAAGTCAGAACAGGAACATACATACACATAAGGCCCAACCTAACTTCCTCCTCCAAAAAAAATAAATAAAATAAAATAAAAAAAATAATAAATAAATTACAGTAATTTAGAATTAATTTAGATTTTAGAAGTCATTTACAGATTACAAATAATTTTATTTCTAAGCCTGTATATGTGTATATGTATACTAACTAGTATGACTACAATGTATAAAAAATTGTACAGATACCTGTTACATTTACTTGTATTTATTTTTTCTCTCTCTGCCTCTCTCTGATGTGTGCATATATATATTCGTTTCTCACATGTCCAGTGCCAATATTCTGTGAACTGCAGATGCCTCACAGGCTCATTGAGGTTTGACAGGCTGGGACGTTCATCAAAGCAGTGGGGAAGCCTCCATTTCATTTTAGTCTCTGCACACGTCCTAATTACTCTGCCACCACTAATTAATTTACATCACCTTGCAAGTTATGAAACCTCTTTAGGAAAAACCACACCTGAAGCTAAATATGAGGTTCACACTAATATAAGACTGCATGCAAAAAAAAAAAAAAAAAAAAAAAACACAGACACACACATCCCAGACCAGATCTTAAAATACCCAGGATGCACGTATCTCAGTGCTCAGCTGGTCTGCAGGACATCCCGGGTGACAGACAAGGCCAGGAGTGTCTAGGAGTGGCGTGGGGTGACGGAGCTGAGAGCAGTAAGGCCCGCGCAGTGTTGTGTCAGCAGTGAGGACGCACCATCTTCCTGTTTTTAGCGAGCAGGTTCACAGCACAGCAGGAGAATGTGCACACAGTCTCCACCTATCACCCTCTTTCTCACACACACATATCATTAGCTACTACACTTTAAAGTAAACGGCGGCAAAAGGCGTCGACGCTTAAATTCGATTTAGCGGTGCATGTGAAAATGCTCTTTGTGCACTTGCTGCTTGAATAAATGAATGGGTAATTGTGCTGTCTACGTCGTTACGGAGAGGTTGATGGCAGCGCGGCAAAGTCAATGTCGGAACGAGGTCGTTTTCGCATACGGTGTCGTTGCCTGCGTTAGTCTGTCTACGAGATCTGTCCACACCTTTGCAGTCTAAACGCAGGCGTCTTTTTGCGTCGGTGCCAAATCGCTGACACCGCAATTAATCACATCCTAATGAACATCCACCTCCCACCCGTGTTGCGTCGGTGAGCTTAATGAGCTTAAAATTCGGAGCGCATAAGAAGGATAGTTTTCATTTTCCCTCCTGTAAGCAGCCAAATAAATGATGCTGTGTCCGTGTTCTATTAAATTTCTCATGACCTCTTTTCAACGAGCCAAAGCCACAGCGCTGCATTAGGAGCCAAACAGGAGTGGCGAAAGGACGATGATAGAGCCGCGGGTTGTTCGTCTAGTGACGCCCGGCGTGTATGATTCAGTAGTGTGGTGTTAAACACACAGTCCTCCGCATACTGAGACATCCGCAGTGGCTCCTACAGGGAGCCTCTATATGGGATCTGGCTCCACTGTTGCCCAAATAAGGCCCTGTTGGTTGGCGAGGCCATGTAACTCATTGGTGTTTATACCTCTGATGTGGAGATGGTGTTACCTGTGCCGGCTCATTTGCTGTATTTCATCCTGAAGTTCACTTCAAAGCGGTGCTGACGGCTGGAAAATAAGGGAGTCACTGAGTGAGTTATGCTGAGGTATCAAAGCACTTCCCTCATAAACACTGTGCTCATTTGTTTCTTCAATTCACTTTAAAATGTATAATGTGCTTGCTGCTAGGCGGTTAAAGGAACAGTCCACCCGGAATTAAAATTCCAGTCATTATAAACTCATCTTTATTGCGTTCCAAACCTGTACTCTTTTCTTCTGTGCAGCACCAGAGAAAATATTTTGAAGATGTTTTAAACAGTAGATCTAAATGGCCACAGCTGCCAAGCTCTAAAAAAGGATAAAAAGGATATAATGTGATACACTATACTGAAAGTCTTTGAAGCTATGTGATTGATATGAGTGAGAAACAGACCAAATTGTAAGTTGTTATTGACTGAAAATCTCACATGTTTCATTCTACATAAACCGCTGCATTAAAGGAGAAGTCCACTTCCAGAGCAACAATTTACAGACAATGTACTCACCACCTTGTCATCCAAGATGTTCATGTCTTTCTTTCTTCAGTTGTAAAGAAATGTTTTTTGAGGAAAGCATTTCAGCATTTTTCTCCATATAATGGACTGATATGGTGCCCTGAGTTTGAACTTCCAAAATGCAGTTTAAGTTTAATGGAGTTTCCCTAGTACAGATAGTTTGCTTTTATTTATTTGGTTCATTTTAATTATTTAGTTGAGGATGTAGCTCTTCTTCTGCCATGTTAATCTACATTCTATGCCTCGGTCTCCATAGTGTCGTGATATGTCATATTCACGTAGCAGCAGTGGTGATGAGATTGCGCTTGAGAAACAGTTTAGAGAGGTAAAATTAATCTACATAAAAATATTGGTTACAAATTATTGGTCGCTTTCTAAATAATAAAAGTATCGCATACTTATAATTACACATTAATAAATAGTTATTTTTTATTTTATTTTATTTTTTCCCATGCAAATTTGTTAAAAATGACAAATGGCAAATTGTATCCGATGCACACTTTTTAAATTGATGCATCGCACCATTAGCTTTTGTGCCAATGCACCAATACAAATCAGTGAATCTAGTGAGAACTTGCCTTCACATACTATCAGATATTTACTTGCCACTTCTGATGTTGTAATTACGAGTTTCCATTGGATTTTGAATAAAATGTAGCATCTCATTTGTTGACAACTATATAAATATTACTTGCACTATTGTCTATGCTCACCACACTGTAGACAGTCATCTTGCTGACAATTCTTAAGTTTCAGTCGAATAAATGCTATTTTTGCTGAGTAAAATACATAAAATATGCATCAAATGATTATTAATATACATAAATATACATGCCTGTATGGCTAGAGAAAGCAATGTAGATGCTGAGGGAAAAACTAATAAAACTTTACAGTACTTAAGATGTGTTTCTTAGTTATCTAAGCGTTTCCCAGTCATAAATATGACTTGAGAAGCCATGATGTACAATTTTCTACTAGGAAACTTATATTTACCATAACTCTGATAGCTCATAAAGGCAGCATAACACTGTGTCTACACCAGGGACATGGTCCCTTCCTGTCGCACCAAGCGTCCATTGTAAATCCATTTGTCCTTCATATCAGAAGTAGCACAAGCGTGTGGAGGAGCCACAGAACCACAATGAGGCATCAGTTCACTACAGAAAACTCAACTTGTCGCGTCACATTGAGTGTATACATTACGAATTGTAATGTCTTCTATTGGCTTTTTTCGTGTCACGCTACTTGTATCAAGTTCAGACTGCAGACATAATTCAGTGTTGTTTGACAATATTTTATGTGATTATTTTCTGTCTGTGCAAGAAACTGAACATTTACAATATTATTATTACCTGTAATTCATAGCCTTAGGCAAACAGGGAAATCTGATTCTTGTTCAGTTTACTAGGGTATAGCCTAAGCAATTTTATTATTAAAGCACCCAATAATGATGTAAAATGTGTTTTTTAAGGAGTTGCAACAATATTTAGAAATGCTCTTCTCTGTTTCCAAAAAAAAAAAAAAGCAAGCACTGTCTTGTTCCTCTTTATTTACTTTTTTTAAAATAAAATGTATTGATTGATTGATTAATTAATTGAATAGGTTATTTTTTTTTAGCAATTTATTATCCTCTTATTAATCACTTTATTTGGGTCAAATTTGGATTTTCTTTTCCCTAGCTGTTATCTTTGTTCTTTGTTCTGTGTTCAGTTATTTGATGCTTTGTTATATTATGGTATTAAAAAAAAAAAAAAAGTGAAATGTGGATGTTTTGCATGTCTAAGCATATAAAGTCAATACAGGTGCATCTAAAATGAATAACATGCTATATATATATATATATATATATTGTAACATTTTAAAAACTGAAGTTTTCATATATTCTAGATTCATTACATGTAAAGTAAAATATTTCTATTTTTTTTTTAATTGTTTTAATTTTGAAAATGAGAGCTTATAGCTCATGAAAGTCAAAAATGTAGTATCTCAAAATATTAGAATAAAAACGGATTTGCAAAAAAAGAAAAGTTAAAGTTTTTAAAAGTATGATCATTTATGCACTCAATACATTTTACAGCAAATGACTTGCTCCTAGCACAGATTACAGCATCAGTGAAGTGTTGTATGGAAGTGATCAGTCTGTGGCACTGCTGAGGCACTATTGAGCTTTCAGCTCATCTATATATTGTTGGATCAACTCTTTCTTATCTTTCTCTTGACAATATCCCATAGATTCTCAATGGGGTTCAGGTCAGGCATGTTGGCTGGCCAATAAAGTACAGAATATCATGGTCAGCAAACCACTTGGAAGTGTTTTTTGCATTGTGGGCAGGTGCTAAAGTCCTGCTGGAAAAAGAAATCAGCAGATGGAAGCATAAAGTGCTCCAAAATCCCCTGGTAGATGGCTG
This sequence comes from Labeo catla, assembly GCA_012976165.1. NCBI lineage: Eukaryota > Metazoa > Chordata > Actinopteri > Cypriniformes > Cyprinidae > Labeo > Labeo catla. The sequence goes on along the minus strand of VONZ01000494.1, from coordinate 347,855 downwards.
CATTGACTTTGCACTTGATAAAACACAGTGGACCAACACCAGCAGATGTCACGGCACCCCAAATCATTACTGACTTCAGAAACTTCACACTGGACTTCAAGCAGCTTGGATTCTGTGCCTCTCCAGTCTTTTTCCAGACCATGGGACCATGATTTCAACATGAAATGCAAAATTTACTGAAAAGAGGACTTTAGAGCACTGAGCAACAGTCCAGTTCATTTTCTCCTTAATTCAGGTAAAATGCTTCTGACGTTGTTTCTGTTTCAGAAGTGGTAGTCCTTTTCCTGAAGACGTCTAAGCTTGGTGGCTCTTGATGCACTAACTCCAGCTTCGTTTTACTCCTTGTGAAGCTCTCCCAAGTGTTTGAATCAGCTTTGCTTGACAGTATTCTCAAGCTTGTGGTCATCCCTGTTGCTTGTGCACCTTTTCCTACCAAATTTCTTCCTTCCAGTCAACTTTGCATTTAATATGCTTTGATACAGCACTCTGTAAACAGCCACCCTACTCAGTAATGACCTTCTGTGAGTGATTCTCTTTGTGGGGGGTGTCAGTGATTGTCTACTGTACCATTGCCAAGTAAGCAGTCTTCCCCATTAGTGTGGTTTCAAAGAACAAAAGATACCTGGAATTTATACTGTAGGGATGGTTATTTAATGAAACTTAAATGTAAACATTCTAATATGTTAAGATACCGGATATTTGATTTTTTATGAGCTGTATGCTCTAATCATCAAAATTGAAACAACAAACTTTTGGAATGTTTTACTTTACATGTAATGAATCTAGAAAGTTTCTTTTTTTTTTTTTTTAATAAGTTACAATAAAAAAAATAACTTTTTCATGATATTCAAAATTTTTGAGATGCACTTGTACACTAGACTTCATCAGCTCACCTTTTTTACATGAACAATGAGAAACCATAAAACAAACCAAAAAAAAAAAAAAGTAAATTTCGTCTCTTCGCCTCTTGCTTGGTTCACGCATGCACATACCACAGGTTCATCTGTCTTTGGTTCGAGTCTGAACTGTTTCCTCAGTTGAGTGACTGTTAAAGTAACTGAATCACTGAATGAGTGGAGAAAAACAGCATAGGATCATATACACTAGTATTTTGGCTCATTTTGTGTTGGAGTGACTGTCAGACATATCTGAAAGTATGTTTTGATTGAGTAACTTGGAGCCATGAACTGTTTGATGGTTCAGTCCAATTTAGTGAACTGGTGCAACTAATTCACCAAAAACAACCGGTTCAAAAGAATGATCCGAAATCACTCCGTACCGTTTGCCAAAGGCTATGGATTACAGGTAATGATGTTATACGTAAATGTTATACAGCTGTTGGGGCAGCCGTGGCCTAATGGTTAGGGAGTTGGGCTCGTAACCGAAAGGTTGCGGGTTTGAGTCCCAGGTCCGGCAGGGATTGAAAGTGGTGGGAGTGAATAACCAGCGCTCTCCCTACCTTCAATATCACAACTGAGGTGAGTCCCTTGAGCAAGGCACTGATCCCCCAACTGCTCCCTGGGTGCCGCAGCGATAGCAATATGGCTGCCCACTGCTTGGGGTGTGTGTGTGTGTATGTGTTTGATCACTTCTCACTACTGTGTGTGTGCACTTGGATGGGTTAAATGCAGAGCACAAATTCTGAGTATGGGTCACCATTCTTGGCCACATGTCACATCCTTTCCTTTTCCTTTAAACAATGTTCAGTTTCTTGCACAGACTGATCGTTTCACTTCATAAAACCTCAATATGTTGTCAGGAATACATACAGGTAATACATTTCACTTTGAATGTTGCTTCTTTATTCTAAAAAAAAAACATGTAGTCACTGACTTACATTTTATAAATCACCAAGGACCCCGCTTTCAGCTAAAAATCTTCTTTACTTTTCTACTGAACTTGAGTAAATTAACAGCATTTTTTTTTATTATTTTTGGCAAACTATCCCTTTAAGAGTTAAGACTTAGAATATCTTGTCTTAAAAATATATATTTAATATTTTCTTGATTTAATTAAAATAAAAAAGGATAAAATTATTAGTAAATACTAATAAAACAATTTATAAATTGTGTATTTGTTTCTCTTGATATTTCTCTTGTATTTGGATATGTAACTGGTAATACCATGATGCCTTGGAGTACATATTATGGCATATGAATATGTTAACAAGGTAGGTTATATCAGGTTACTTGGTATTGCCATCTGTGTACTATATGGCTCAGCCATGAGCCCAGATATGTGTGTTGTGATGTGCAGGGTCACACCTGCAGCGTTCTGATTCCATTTGTTAAGTGCTTTTCACATTCTTTCCCATTAAGCTGATGTGAACAGGGCTGCAGGACTGCCAAAAGTTCTCCCTCCTCAAGCCAACAGAGCAAGGGTGCTGTCAGCTTATCTTGGGCTGGACTTCAATTAAAACTCAGGAGGGCTGGCCAGAAATACGCTCCTGTGTCAGGCTAAGAGAAATCTGAGGGAAAAAAAGCAGGTGTGAAATGTACAAGACTCTAACCTTCAGTACCCTTGTGAATTTATTTCAGTGAAATTTTGACAGTGTTGGAGCGATGCAGTGTGCTCACTGTATATCTAAGCATATCAAACCAAGCTGCATGTGGCAGAAATCTTCAGTGGAATGGCAGCGCAACCTCTGAACTGCTACAAAAACAAACGTCCATTACGTCAACTGATATGATGTATATGCAATGTGATTATTTTTTTTTTTTCCAAGATTGAAGTGGCGCACCGAGTGACTCCACTGATGTGAAAAGAAAAGCAAAGTTTACATCACATAATAGACAGCCCTGTGTAAACCTGGCGGTCTTTTGGTTTGTATGACAGAACGCCGCACTTTTGCTCGCAGTATAATCTTTTTATATCCAGTCTTTATTGATTTTATGTTTTTGTTGTCCTTGATTATTCTCCAAAGATCATGAAGTGTGCCCTTTTCACAGATCAGGTTTTCTAATTATATACTGGTCATAACCAATTACAAACCTTTTAAAAGCCTGATAACCTTTCTTGTATTTTCTGGTTAAGTTCAGCTTGATCTTGACGCCTGACAATTAAATTGGGCCCTTTCATTAATCTCAAGTTGTCGTCTCTGTTTATGCAGGTTGTGATGATGGGTGGGGGTTGAGTGTGTGTGTGCCTTTATAATTGCATCTGCCACCTCAAAGCTAGATGGAAAACCCAAGGCATTACCTCACAGTGTCCTTGAGATATTTTCTGAATTGCTTTGAAATGTTTTTAATGGCAAATCACAGGCACCGTAATTACGCCTCGATGCAGAATAATCATGATTGTTTTAAGGGCAGATCACTTTGAGTGATATTTCTTGCAAGCTTTTATGTGCATAGCCGGTCTCTCGATATTCCTAACGTGGTAATGGCGTTGACGTCATTTCTTTTCTTTGCAGTCGCCTTTTTAATCTCTCCTACCTTCACATTTTTCTTTAAATTAATTTGATTTTCCACTTTCAGAACGGATCTTCTGTCAGTTAAGCAGCCGTTTTTGGCTTTATAATGAGAGCGTACTTATAAACCGGAGGGTTTGAGGTGAAAAACCTCTTCAAACAGAAAGACTAGATAACCGTGCGAGAGGATGGCCCTCTCGGTTGCCACTCTCAAGGGCTCATGGGTAATTATCAGCTGTCATCATTTGTCAGATCACCAGGTATTTCCTATATTAATCTTGTCTTGTGCCGTCCCACATCTTCTGTTCTTGGATAGGTGCTCTAAGTGAGGAATAAGGTGGATGGGCCTGACATACTGCCAGTGGCTGAGACGGATCTTCGGCGGTGACCCCCCCACCCCCTCGCCCCGGCAGGACGGGGGGGATTCGTCACTGTGCGACGGCCCTGTGCTCCAGGGCTGCTGCATGCTAATTTGACCTATTGTTTCAGGGTGACTGCTTTCCCAGTGCCTCCGAACAAAAGGCCTTTGCGTGGATCTCTGTTTCGCCTTGTTTAATATTTACATTTGAATATTAGCCTGGCTCCAGCGCAAGGATATCAAAGCTGCTGCAAAGAAAGGAATTTTGCTTTCTGCTTTTGACGGGAGGATTTTGAGAAGGGATTTGTGTCATGTTTTGAAGTTTGCGACGCTGCATGCATTCTCGTTAGTGCCAACAGCTAGTTTGGCATGAACGAAGAGATTATTTATTTGACAATCATTAATTGTAACGTATAAGTTAAAACTCATTTTGTAATTCAAACACTGTGCCTGTGTGTGTGTTTTTTTATGCACTAGTAAAATGTAAAAATGTCAAAAGACACCATATTAATGACACTATAATTAACACAAGTTAATAATATATCAAATAAAATAAACACTCCATATTAACACAAGTTAATCATAAACTTTATACACTGCTTAAAAAAATACACACTCTTGTTGGAATTCACAACTATTTCACATTTTGGCAAATTTCTGACAAATTTCTGTGAAACTGTTCAATGTATATTTGTACGTTTTTGTACAATCTGTTTACGCCTCACTAATTTATCTAAAATATTTTACATTTGCAAGTTTAGTTTGCATAAATGTAAACATTTTTTTCTTAAAATTGTACAAAATAATATCTTTTTTTTTTTTTTTTCCTGCACTAGTAAAATGTACCTTAGTCAAAGACACTATATTAAGGACACTATAATTAACACAAGTTAATAATAATAAAAAATAAAATAAAGACACCATATTAACACACATTAATCATAAACTTTATACACTGCTTCAAAATTGCTTAGAACATAACAAACCAACACACTTTTGTTGGAATTTGTAACTATTTCGTATTTTGGCAATTTTTGGACATTTTTTTCTATCCAATTGTTAAATGTAAATTTGTACATTTTTGTACAATCTGCTTACACCTCACTAAGGATTACGTTTAGGGCTAGACCTTGATATTGTTTTCCTAAAAAGCTGATGATTTTGAGAAATATTGTTCAAGTGAATGTGATCCACTTCACAAAAATGTAAAATATTATATGCAAGATGTAGGAAACCTGTTTGAAAACATGATTTTGTAGTGAAACACTGTTGATACATTTTTTCACCTTATCACATGTATTTTACTTTTTCTTGCAAATTGGTTTAATCTGAGAAAAATAATTCCAATTTATGCAAAATATTTAAAATTTGAACATAAATTTAAACAATTATACACAAAATGTTACAAAATCGTGTTACTGTTTTTTTTTCCTGCACTAGTAAAATTATCAATATTGTACAAAATCTACTCAAAGATTAGATTAGACTACTCAAAAATCTCAAAGAAACAGAATGATATTTTGAAAAGCACAAAGTGCTTTATTTAATTTAATTTTACAAATAAAATTAAATAATTAAATAATCCTTTAAAATATATTATAATATGCAGGGTGATTAATTGTATTATTAATTGTAAATGATTAATTGTAACCTATTAGTTAAAACTCAGTTTGTATTTCAAATTTTTTATTCTTTATTATTATTATTATTTTATTTTATTTTTTTTTTTCTGCAGTAGTAAAATGTACCTTGGTCAAAGCACCATATTAAGGACACCATAATTAACACAAGTTAATAATATATAAAATAAAATAAAGACATCTTTTTTTTTAAGTTAATCATAAACTTTATGCTTCAAAATTACTTAGGACAATTTTGGCACATTTTTGAAAAATTTCTATGAAATTGTTCAATGTAAATTTGTAAATTTTTGTACTGCTTACACCTCACTGAGGGTTAAGTTTAGGGGTAGACCTTGATATTTTTTTTTTCCTAAAATCTGATGATTTTGAAAAATATTGTTTAAATTAATGTGATTCATGTTTGAAAACATGATTTTGTAGTGAATCTAAAGCTAAAGTAGTGTAACAGAAATTACACAATGTAGCTTTAACACTGTTCATAAATATGTTCACCTTATCAAATTTGGACAGATTAGACAGTTTTTTTTTTTTTTTATGAAAAACCATACAATTTTAAGAAAAATAATTCAAACATATCTCAAATATTTTAGTTTGCATAATTTTGAACAAGTTTTCTCAAAATTTTACAAAATCATATCATTAGTTGGTGCTAACTCAAACTGCTGAGAAACAGAATGATATTTTTATTTATTTATTTTCATTTATTTTTTTATTTTTTTATTTTTTGGCAAAAAGTGCTTCATTTAATTTCTTTTTGCAAATAAAATGTAATTACAATTTACTGAATCCATTCAAATGTATTAAATATGCAGGGGCATATATATATACACTTTCACATTTGAAAACTGATTTAAATTGCTTCAAATCAATCTTTGTACTCTAATAATGGCTCTTGAGGAAGATGAACCATGTGTATGGCTGAATGAATCTGACAACAAAGTCTCATCTCTCATCTGAGGTTAGTTACCCACAGTACAGCCCCCTCGCACAAGCCCCATGTTAATTAACACGAACTCCATGCATCGCCGTGCCGCGCTGCTGCGGACAGTACGGTGAACCCTGCGCCATATGATTGCGGTGAGGCTGGCCGACCAATCCTAGATCAGAATTTGTGCATCTGTCTTCTTTAGGTCAGTGGGGAAGGAAAGGAGACGTCTAGTAATTAGGAGGCATCCACCATAGATGAGTTGCGTGAGGGTGCGCGCGTGCCGTGGAGAGGAGTGTGTGGAGGCCTCGCTGAAGCGTCTCTGTCATTTCTGGAACGCGTCCCGAGGAGACAGATTCGTGGCGGGTAGCTGTGCGGTAATTGGAGATTTCTGGTGATTAAAATTCATTTTTTTGCATTCTCTCGCATCTGCGTAGCCACAGGAGAGCCCCGAAGCTGTGCGTCTGTGGGTTTGGGACATGTCTGAGGAATGGGTCACTTACTCCCCTCCCTCCCTTCTTTTATCCTCCTCTTGAACGAGTGGAGCAAGACCAGACTTGCTGTTTCATCTGAGGGCGGATAGGGGTCAGAGGTCACTTGTAATGGCTTGTAATGGCAGAACTGTAAGAGAGCACCGGGTGCCGATCCACTTCACTACACTCCCTGTTCTTTATGCCTGCTGCCCTTCTCACACAAATGACCTGGGCTGGGCCTGCGCTCGCTAATGGAGTGTGTGTGTTGGGCCATGCTTCCAAGTGAAATATAGGAAGCTCAGATACTTCAGGTGATGATCAAAGCTTTCTGTCTTCTTGTTTGTTTACAGCTGTTCTTCACATTTGTGATAACACTTTAAAACAGATTATACAAGTTGTTAAGCGTTTAAATTGTGCTATAGTTTACAAAGTAGGTTTTCAGTACAGATAGCAAGTCAGTACAACAATATAATGCTGATATGGCAACACTTTAGATTAGGGAACACATATTCACTGATAGCTAAGAGTTTACTCTCAGTAAACTCCCAACTACTGGAGTGTTTAGGTATTGGGTTAAGAGAGCTAGAATATGGTCATGCAGAATAAAGCATTAATATATGCTTGATAAGTACTAATAAAAATCCAATATGGTAGTGATATGCATGCCAATAAGCAACCAGTTATTAGTGAATAGTGTTATGTAATCTGAATGTTACCACTGACATATGTGTTCACATGCTGATATGACTTGTGATGGATACAATTTTAGAATGTTTTTGAAAGAAACAGTAATAAAATTGTATTGATATGGATCGTTTTAAAATATTTAAACATGTAATTTATTCCTGTGATGGCAAAGCTGAATTTTCAGCATATTGCTCCAGTCTTTAGTGTCACATGATCCTTCAGAAATCATTATAATATGCTGATTTGAACATAAGGTAGAATTATCTATTATATATACGTGTGTGTGTGTGTGTGTGTGTGTGTGTGTATATGTGTGTGTTGGTTGGTGTGTTTGTGAACATGGACCACAAAACTGGTCATAAGGACTTTTCAAGCTGAATAAATAAGCGTTCCATTGATGTATGGTTTGTTAGGATAGGACAATATTTGGCTGAGATACAACTTTTTGAAAATCTGCAATTATGAGGATGCAAAAAAATCTAAATATTGAGAAAATTGCCTTTAAAGTTGTCCAAATAAAGTTCTTAGCAATGCATATCACTAATCAAAAATTAAGTTTTGATATATTTACAGTAGGAAATTGACTATATATCTTCTTGTAACATGATCTTTACTTAATATCCTAAAGATTTTTGGCATAAAAGAAAAATCGATAATTTTGACCCATACAATGTATTTTTCGGTATTGCTACAAATATACCCGTGCTACTTAAGACTACTTAAGAGGTTTTCTTGTCCAGGGTCACATATATATATACATATATATATATATATATATATATATACACACATATATATATATATATATATATATATATATTTATATATGATGTTGTTGATACTAATTCAATGAAAATATTTTACTTGTTGCACTATGTGAAAAATTGAGTCATTGTGTTTGAGTCATTAGGTTGGATTGGATAGCATTGGTTATCAACAAACCACTTAAAATATTCAGTTATTAAAAATAATTACATTTATTTAATCACATTTCACACTGTGATTTATCATTGCTTGGTCCACAAAAAATATTTGAAAATATAAACTTATTAGGATGTTTAAAAACTTATTATTATTATAAATAATCATTTATTTAAGTTATTAGTTAAATTTGTTTAATTATTAAAATGTATTAATTTACATGGCATAGGCAAAATCTGAAAATTACACTGAAAACACAACAAAATACTCATGGAAGTTTAATTTAGTGTCATCCTAAGTGAAAATGTGAAGTCAAAACTAATTTATTTGTAGACAGCTTTTCACAATACACTGTTTCAAAGCAGCTTTACAGAAAAACATGATGTTAATGCTTATAATATCTTAATATCTTTGTGTCTTTGAATCACATTTAGCAGTTTAGAGCTTAATGCCAGATAAATGCAAATCCAAGCATTTATTAGAGATAAATGTCAACGTGTCATCCTAAACAAGTGAAACTGCATTTAATATAGCCAGCATTTTTGTATTATCTTGATTTTTTGAGTATAATGCTGGCATGTCTAATAAGCAACTGACAGATGAATTGATGCCAAAATGTTAATATTAATAATGTTAAATTGGACGTCAACAACGGAATATATTTAAAGCGTTTTCTGCCTTTTATGTATTCTTTTTGTAGCTGTCGTAAGTATGCATGATCATATGATTAGTTGCATTGTATTATTTGTATTTAACATTAGGTCCCGCTTTATATTAGGTGGCCTTAACTACAGTGTACTTACATTTAAATTAATCATTTGATACAATGCACATATTGTATACATACATGTTTTTACATTGTACTTTTATTTATTCATCCTTTACAACCTACTCATACCACTAAACCTAAACCTAAACTTACTTGTATCCCACCTCAATAGCAGCAAAAGTGTTATGCAATACAATATGAACACTATTGGACATTGTACTTATTGTTTGACGTAAATAGTTAAGGCCACCTAATATTAATTGGGACCTTGCATTCTTTTTTCCTGCTGTCCAACAACTACTTCAAGCCATATGCTATTGCATAACTACTGTAATTGTACCAATGTCCTAACCAAATCAAACTACACAAGCAACAATAATGCAGTGTAACTCGGCCCAAGCTCTTTGACCTAAAAGCGATGTTAAACATCAAATTCCTTTCATCCTGCTGAACACTTAAACGGTCCAAACCTACATAAGTAGAGTGTGTTTAGTGCTCTCAGCATGATGTCTGTAAGCATACACAACCATGCGTCCTGCTAACGATCTGCGTTTGGCTTTCATCATGACATCCATCATGGCTTCATACAGTCAGTAGCAGTGTGTGTGCGGATGTGTGGCTTGTCGTGGTGCAGCGCTGTGGTGAGTTGTGACCGTTGCTGCCTCTTTCCTCTGTGGCTCCGTGTCAGGAAGCAGCTCTTCATCACAAGGCTAAGGAGAAGAAGATGACTAGAATGCCAGCCGTGAGAAAAGTGCTCAACTCTCCTTCACAGAAACAAATACAATAGGTTCATAGTAGAGGACAACTTCAGCGTTTAAGCACAAGACCATGTAGCTGGAAAAATATGCCTTAGAGTTAAAAAAAAAAAAAAGTGATGAAATCAGATGATAATACTGTGGTAACTTAATATACACTGTGAAACATTCATGTTACGCATTTTAAAATAATAACTGTAGTGAGGTCAAATCAAACACACATGCAAGTATGAGAATTATTTAGTATAACCAAAATATTTAAGAAGTCAATATATGCTTCCTGAGATGCTTTTTTAAAAGTATTGAAAGAGTTCACACATGCCTTTTTGATGCTTTTCCATTACAGTTTGGTCAAAGTAAACAATAATTGTTCATTAACCAATGCTAACAGATATATGTAATCCAAAAACATATTAATACCTGTTGAAATTAAACACTAACTAAGATTAAAAAAGACAGAGCAGATATATTGTTCATTTATTCATTTAGTTAAACAATGTTAACAAATTAATTACTTAATATAAACATGTAATGTTACTCTTTTATTGTTAGGGATCTAAACATTTAAACCTAAAACCGTGAATATTAACTTACTACGTGAATTAAATATTAAATCATAAATAAAATAAAATAAAATAAAATAAAATAATATAAAAAATGAATGAATCCATAGGTCTTGTACATAAATTGCATAATAATAATTACATTTAATAAACTGTGAATGTCCAAAAAAAACATGGTGATACAGTAAACATTTGTTAGTGTAAATTAGCTGTAAAATACTGCTACCTCTGGACATTATCTCAACTAAACTAACTAACAAATAACTAACTAACTAACTAACTAACCAACCAACCAACCAACCACCCAACCAAGCAACTAACAACTAACTAAGTAACTAACTAACTAAATACATTTGTAAAGAAATGGCATAGCAATGATTACATTTAATAAATTGCTAATGTCCAAAAAAAAAAGTAATCAACTAAACATTTGTTAGTGTAACTTAGTTGTAAAATACCACTCCATCTTGATACTCTTTGCAATGCTTTTAAACTGAACTGAAGCTTTTCCATTAGTATATCTCATCTTAATAACCAAATATAAATAAATAAACAAACCAACCAAAAAATAAAATAAAATAAAATAAAATAAAATAAAATAAAATAAAATAAATAATAATAAAGAAATTGCTTAGCAATTATTACATTAATGTGCAAATATATATATATATATTTTTTTATTTATTTAATGCAAACAAAATGCTTTAGGCCATTTGAACAGAGGACAGCTCTTCCCAGCATGCTAAGGGTGGCAGTGGTGTGTTGATCCCATGGGAGCTGGGTGTGTTTGGGGGGAGTGAGTGCAGTGTTGTGGGATTGAGTTCAGCTCTGGCGCAGGAGGTGTGCTGGAAAGAAAGGGGATCCACATGATGCTGTTTTATTTTCCTGCGCAGACAATGGCTGTGGCCCAGGATGCGCATACCTGCTGTCTCGCTGATGGGAGTAGACATGACCTCCGAATGTGACACCAGAGCCTGCTGGAAAAGGGAAATTTAAATCTGCAATTACACCAGTGAAATCCAGTCAAATATGCAATGCAGTAAAGAACACCAAAACATAAAGATCCTTTTACTAATCTCCTGTTGATAGATAAATGAGGCCAGTGTGTATGAACTACATCTATCATCATCCACTTATGCATGTTAATTATTTATGAATACATAAAGTTGCACAAGTTAAACAAACAACTATCTATCTATCTATCTATCTATCTATCTATCTATCTATCTATAATCTTGATTATTATACTTTTACTGGTAACATTTTACAATACGTTAACATGGTAACACTTTAGTATAGGGGACAATTCACACTGTTAACTAGTTGCTTATTAGCATGCATATTACTAGCATATTGGGTGTTTATTATTACTTAAAAAAACACATGTTCTAAACTTAACCTAAACTTTACAACTATATTATGATTAAAAAGCATTTATTCATTTATTTATTTATTTATTTGTGTGCTGTTTTTTGTTTGTTTGTTTGTTTAAAACATACAAAACATTATTTTTAAAATTAAGTATAAAATACATTTTGAATGAAAAACAAGAGAATTAATCACCTTTAAACAGTCAGAAATGTATCTCTAAAGCTTTTATTAATACCGGTTACTGCTAGTTAATAGAAAAACAGTTATGCATTAACTAATGTTTACAGATACATTTGATCCAAAAACATCAGTAAATGCTGAAATTAAACACTAAGATTAATAAAGACTGTAGATCGTTCATTAACTCATTTTGTTAAATAATGTTAACTAATAAAACCTTAATGTAAAAATGTAATGTTACCTTTTTATTATTAGGGATCTGAACAACTAAACCTAAAACCGTAAGTATGAATATACTAAAGACATGAATGAAATATTAAATTATAAATCATGTAGTAACATACGTGATCATGACTTATGAGTTGCAGCATATACATAATAGAAAACTTTTTGCATTTTAACTTGCTAGTAAGTAACACACACACAAATGTATAAAATCTTGGCAAGTGCACAGCACATTTGTTTTGGAAATGTAGAAAAGTGTATTCATTTTCATTCTTCCATCTTAAGTCTGTAATACAACATATAATTTATAGCTATTTGATGTTCTATCAATTATATCAGTGTTGAAAATGTATGAAGTAGATGTGCGGGACGACTGTAACAACACTCATTATCGTCCGTCTCCTGAAAAGGACAGCAGTCTCTCCATAAGGTGATTTAAACTTCAGTTACAGGTTCAAGGTCTTCAAGTGTGCTTGAATCAAAGCAATTACTTTTAGACAGTTCCTCTCTCTCTTTCTTCCGGCACTCATCGCTCAATACAGAGTGGTGACCTTGCTAACTGTGTGAATACAATGAATTCTAATGAGCACATTACAGACATCACAGCCTTAAAAATATGTGTGTTTAAAGATCCACCTCTTAATCTATAAATGACTGCTCTATCGAACTATACGCCGTGGAGTCAATATTTACTTAAGCTTGTATTTTGGTAAACAGTAATTACTTTCCTCCATCATTGCAAGCATTAGTTTGGGCCTCTAATTTGTCTTTAAATGTGGTACGGTGTGTTGTGTGAAAACATTGAGGTAGTGATGTCATAACGGGGAGGCTGTAGGGGGCAGCAGGGGCTTTGTCTCATACACAACAACAACAGCAGCTCTCCGGGAGTGTTTTACATCAGGTCAGCCTTGGAGAAATCACAGATACATCGTGGCAGTGAGTGAGATAAGGCAGTGTAATGCCTGGACACCCTGTGCTATGTTTATTGTAATTGCTAGCCACAAAAGACATTTCTGTTCAGAAAATATTTTATTTTATTTTATTTTATATTATTGCATTGCATTGCATTATTTTATTATTATTATTATTATTATTATTATTATTATTATTATTGCATTTGCATTTTAAAATTTCTAAAAATATATATATATATATATATATATATATATATATATATATTATAAATACTTTTTGTGCTTTATGATTTAGAAAATAATGATTGATTAATGCTTATTAATACTTTATATTTATATTTCATGTTTTTGTGCTAAAGTAACATTAAAGCGCCTTGAGATTTTGTGTATTGTGCAAGAGACAAAGAAAGCCCAGGCACCAGGTGATGTTTATTCACACGGTGAATCCAAACAAATGGTAAATAAGAGAAGGAAAACAAAAGAAAATCAATTAACGTTACACACTGCCCAACACGTGTGCGTTCACAACTTAGAGGGGAAAAAAATAAAAATGGAAAAACAAAACAACTGTATTTCAAAGAACAAACAAATTAAACTGACAATAGTCAAGGAGAATCATGTTTGTTTTGTGTGAGATTTGTATTTCTGTGATGATAAATTATTTTGAAAAAGAGTATGAAATAATGGCCTGCAATCAAACTGGAACTGTCACAGCATGTCATAGGTGAACAAGGATGCCAAATTCCCCTCTGAGCAGTAAAAATGATGACAAAATGCTTTTCCATTTATTCTTTTTTGTATTCTTGCCCTTGAGAAAATACAAATTAATTTAAGACACTGGGAGTTTTACAAAGCAAATAAATGTATTCCAAAAAGAAGCAATCCTCTCTGGAAGCATCTAAGAAATTCATTATAGTTGGCAAAATGCGTATAAACTCCTAATAAATGTGTATCTTAAAAGATAATTAAAAAGAGTGTCAATTCTGTCTTCAAAGAAAGTCTTTATCATATTACTGTGGACATCATGATACCTGCATTATGAATATGAAGAAACTAATGTACTGATAAACTAATAAGATGCATGAGATAAAGAGATAAGTAACTTGTTTCCAGCCAGTGTTGTTAACACAGTTCGGGTCATGTTTGTGGATTTGGGGCGACTTGTGTTACAGTACATTATAGATATATATGTGTGTGTGTGTGTGTGTGTGTGTGTGCTGTAATGGCCATGTGTAAGAGACGGCAGGCACTGCACAGGGAGATTTATGGGTTCAGGTCTCTGCCTGTATATTTACAGTCTCACGACCTGAGCAGATCCACAGTTCAAGAGCAGGGCTCTAGTCCTCCAAATACACAAACAATCCGAAACGAACGTATAAACCTTTTTGTCTACAAATGCTACTCATATAAACAAGCCTCCATGCTAATTTTTTAAAGCATTGGGTCTATTCGTCATCATTATAAAGGTCTGAATAATAATATCAGTTGCTCGGTTATGTTCATTTTAGTGATTTGATAAGATAATGCTTGCCATAATGCCTATAAAGTATATAGGCTTTCTAAAATGCCAATATACTAACAGCTGTAGAATATCTTTATTGCATCTTCGAGGGGAATATTCTTGCAGCATGGCAGAACAAAGAAACATTTATCCACATGTATGCAAATAGACATTAAATATAAATAGATTTGCATTCCTGAAGTAAACACAACTGCTTGCAAAGCAATTTGCAAAAAAGAAAATTAAAAGTAAAAAGCTAATGCAATTATTAAAAAAGCAGAAAGTGAGAAGGAGAGAGGATTTTTTAGCAACATGCAAAGTTATGACTAATTGCAATTAATTATGTAAATAGATGTATGAAAGAACACCAATATGCAAATATTATGATAATATCATTGCAGTTAATATGATTTTAAATGCTGGACATTCTATCAGTCAGTGGGAGGTTTTCAAACTTTATTTATTTATTTATTTATTTATTTGATTACTTTAAATGGTAAAAGAAAACATCATTTTAAAATTCTGTGCAAAATAAATTTTGAATGAAAAAAAAAAACAAGAGAAATCATCACATTTAAATTACTAACAAATGATGTTATAGAAGATTAGAAGATATTAACATATGCATACCTTTCTATATTTCAGATATACACATATCAAAAATATGTCAGTCACACTTTATTTTAAGGTCCAATTCTCTCTATTACCAAACCATTAACTATGGCTTTTGCCTCAATAAACTCCAAATATATGCTGCTTATTAATAGTTAGTAAGGTTATTGTTAGGTTTAGGTATTGGGTAGGATTAGGGATGTAGAATATGGTCATGCAAAATAGCTGCTTTATAAGTACTAATAAACAGCCAATATGTTAATAATAGGCATGCTAATAAGTAACTAGTTAATAGTGAGAATTGTTCCCTATACTAAAGTATATATTATACAATTTATTTAAATATAATATATAATTTATATTACATTATTAATTGTATTTTTAAAATAAATCAATTATAGCTTGTCAGTTACAAACCTCAAAAATACTTTATGCAACCCTCAAACCCTGAAGAGACGTGGTGACCACTGACACTGAGCAGGGATATAGAGTCTGTCTGACAGGCGGTCTCCATAATCCCCTAATACACACAAACTCTGAAAGCAGGCACACAGGGAGATCCAGCTTACATCTCTATTTCTTTCATACATTTTCTCAGACACACACATCCAGAGAGTGATGGATTGCCACTATGCTAACAGCATTAGCTGTCATGCTGAGGGCAGACGGGCGGCTGAGTTTTTCAGCACGAGCTGCGTCTCGTGAAGCCTGCAGACTCGGACCCAACGGTTAAGACACAGAGCATTAAATAACACAACAGATGCATGTTTATTTATCTAGCCCCCAGGCCAGCTCGACTGGTGAGTGAATCAACACCAGGGCCATTTCCATGCGAGCAAATGGCGCATGTCATGGGTGGAGCAAACATGAATATGGCTGAGAGGGTTTTTTAATCAAGAGACAATGCTTGATTTTTTTTAACCCTCCCATTGTGCTGGTGCCTACTGGCTTTACATCTGAAAGCCTCTGAAAGTGACAGTTTTTACTCTTTGTCTTTGTGTGTGTTGGGTTTAGTTTGTCCACGGAAGTAAGCTGAATATGACAGAATTTCCCTCCGGGGACATTCTTAATTGGAATATAGATTCAGAAATAAAATAAATAGCAATACTAAATAATGTTACTTTGTTATAGTGTAATTACAATGTAATGAGAACGTACTTACTATATGGGTATATAGTTTGTCCCCAGAAGTAAGCTAAATATTTCCCTTTGGGGACATTCTCAACTAAAATATTAATTTGAATATGTATATATATATATATATATATATATAACAAGGTTACACTTTATTTCAAGGTGACTTATTTACAGTGTCATTACTATGTTATTACAATGTTCTTACCATGTGATTATAAAGTTTTTCCCCAGACGTAAGCTATATGTGACCCTGGACCACAAAACCAGTCTTAAGTAGCACAGGTATATTGTAGCAATAGCTAAAAATACATTGTATGGGTCAAAATTATTGATTTTTCCTTTATTCCCAAAATCATTAGGATATTAAGTAAAGATCATGTTCCATGAAGATATTTTATAAATATCCTGTAAATATATTAAAACTTAATTTTTGGTTATATGCATTATGCATTTAAAGGTGATTTTCTCAATATTTTGATTTTTCTTTTTGCAGATTCCAGATTTTCAAATTGTCATTATTCGGCCAAATATTGTCCTATCCTAACAAATCATACATCTTACAAGCTTATTTATTCAGGAGTACAAGCTTATTTTTTCATATTTAGCTTTCAGATGATGTATACATTTCAAATTTCAGTTTCAAAAAATGGACCCTTATGACCCTTATATTTGTGGTCCAGGGTCACATATATGACACAAATGCATATATATATATATATATATATATATATATAGTTCCCTTTTTCCTTTAATATAAATAAATAAATAAAATTTCACTTTATTTTAAGGTAACTTAGTTACAGTGTAATTACTATGTAATTACAAAGTACCTACTGTATGATTACGGTTGGGTTTGGTTTAGGGTTAGTTGCTTATAATTATGCAAAATTTACAGTTATTAGCCTACTATAAGTATATGTGACATGTTTAACTATGTCATGTTAAAATGAACTGTTGGCAAAAATGACTCTAAAATTGCTAAACCTTTACGGGTTTAGGTGAGAATTAAATTTGTAATGTTTTTAATTTGCTTAATTTACAAATGTGTTTGTGGGTTAGATTTCTCCCACAGTGGAAGACCAAATGTCCCCATAAGGATAGTAAAACTTAAAATCACCTATGGACAATTGCCCCACAAGAGACACAGCTTAATAAACACATTAAAAAAAGGTCTTAATAAAAATTGTAAAATGTAAAAGAAAGGTTTAGGGGTTAGAAAATGTATTCAGCTCAGTGTAAAACAATAGAAGTCTGTGGTATGTCCTTATTTAGGTAAGTAAACGAGTATGTGTGTATGTATGTGTGTGTGAGTGTGTGTGAAAGTCTCTTTCACGCCACTAATCATGCCGTCGTATTCATAGCTTTCCTTTTCTTCCCACCTCTCTTCATGCCAGTAGAGCTCCAACCGTGGCCACTCACTGCAGCTTTTCACTTTGCAGACAAAAAGAGGCGACACGGCGCGGCCACGAATAATGCAGTCAAAAAATGCACTGAGAGGAATTGCTGTGTTTTATGAGCCATTAAAATTTTATTCATCCCTCCACTGAAGCAGGTTTTGGCCAGGGGTCGTCATGCTTTAAATAAACTCAAGTCGCTCCAGCACTTCACCCCGTATCA
This sequence comes from Labeo catla, assembly GCA_012976165.1. Classification (NCBI taxonomy): domain Eukaryota; kingdom Metazoa; phylum Chordata; class Actinopteri; order Cypriniformes; family Cyprinidae; genus Labeo; species Labeo catla. The sequence goes on along the minus strand of VONZ01000494.1, from coordinate 329,795 downwards.
GCATTTACCCATGCCTTCAGACTCAATGGACTGTTTATTAGTGGTGTTTGCTAAAGCAAGCATCAATACTTCTTATACTCAGGGTTATGGTTATGAACAAACCCCTAACCCTAAGAAATATACTTTGGTGTGCAATTTGTCTGACAGCATTTGTGCTGCAGATGCCTTGAATCATGCAGCTTATTGAGATGAGGTGTGCTGTTGCTTTTCCAAACAATCAGATTGACAATTTTTGACATTGTTTGGAAAAGCATAGCAACAATCTACAGCAAGTTCTGTAAAAGCAAGCATGTAAAATCTTATTGTTTGATGTTCTGCTACATGTTTGTGTGCTAACTGGAAGCACTTTTCTACCCTTTTTTGTCTTTTAGAGTCACAAACCTTCCAAATAACACACAAAATCAAATGCTGTCCAGTCAGATAGGTATCCAGTTCAGCGTTTGGCTTGCATGTTGTGCTGCTGACCCTCCCCTCAACTTTGACTCTTGACCCGCAGAGGTATCTGTCATGACAGGAGGCTACTTAACACAAAACGGTGCCCGCTTCCAAGGGAGAGTAGAAAACAAGGCACAAACACACACAGTGGATTCCTTTATACCGGCCCTTGGCTTTTGTTTTGGACTGAAGAACGTGTTGCCGTTTCCCCCTCCCTTCTGCTTTCTTCCCCTCTCCTTTTTCTTTTCTTTTCTTTCTTTCTTTTTTTTTTTTTTTCTTCTCCTGCGCCTAGCAGTGTTCTCGTTCCGCAGCAGGTAGTGGCTGGGAGCAGCAGGATTCTGGGAGATTGTAAGAGAACGCCTTAATGAGCTGAAGGCCTCCTCGGCTGGAAACAAATGTATGCAAATGAGATGCACAACCCAAAAAGGATGGTGGTCCAAGAAGAGAAGACGAACTGCAGCTGACTGAGAGAGGAGTGAGCCCCCCCTCCCCAAACCAGCACCAGGATGAGCTCTACTATCTCTCTCATCTGAGAACTGGTAACAAAAGCACATTTTCTCATCCTCCACTGTAGGGAAGGCTCTTACCAGCTTTTGTTCAATTACACCCTGTGGAATTGTGCTTAACTAGTTCAGTTAATCAGAAGTCAGGGTTGAAGTTGGATCTTGATTTCGCTAGATATATTCAATCAGATGTAGTTAGAATAATTAGAAATGTCAGGAGTATTCTTATGGATAGAAATGCTGGCAGAAATGTGATTGTGTTTTGCTGTCTGTAACCTGCAAAGCTTCGACACATTATTTTTGTAAATTTAATTCTGAGGCATGAGGAACTAGTGTTTACAACTGTGAAACTGTTACATACCATTTTTTTTTTTTTAATTAGCTCACAAAAATGTGATGTTTCAGTTGTGGCTATTATAAAAAAAAATTAAAGATGTGTTTTTCTATTTGTTTTGCAATTTTGATTATTTATGTGTTTTCATATTTACACGGAAATACGTACACTTATATTAAATACATTAAATTGTACAAATGAAATGTACCCGTATGTTGCAAATTTATTTGCTTATATTGAAGAAAATTAAAGCAGTGTAATTTTATTACAAGCTTTATCACTATATTTCCTTCCTTTATAAATAAACCTTTAATTTCTCTTCTAATTGAATTTGTGGAGAGTCGTCATCAGTTTTCTGAAGCGTGTCGCCTTGTCGTTTTAATTCTCTGCCCTTATTAGGTTTCTGGACAGTGGGCAGATTTAAACCTTTATACTTATATTATATGTGCATTTTCATGCGTGCTTTTTCGTTAAACATACTTTTATTATTTCAATGTTTTATTAAACGTTTATTAATTAGGTAAGCTAAATCGCCTTTTCAACACAAATGTTCGTTTAAAAAACGACTGGGGGCTGTTTTGAAGTGTTTGTTAATGAACTGAAAACGAATTATTTGACATTAATATTTTGAAAAGCGAGAATATGCTTTCGTCTTGACAGGTGACAATACAGGTGACAAGCATCCCAAAGTCTATTATATCTTGTAATATATTTATTCAAAATATATTTTAAATTAATATTAATGATTATTATTGTTTATTAAAGATTCTTTAAAGAATAGAATAGAATAGAATCTTACATTTACAGAGACAATATTTTGCAACATTCATGCCGAAATACGGATGATCATTTTTTGATCTAAAATTGTGTGTAATTTGAGGGTGTGTTTGTCCTCAAAGGAGTCGATGGCTATCGCGACCGCTACCATTATTTCTCGTTAAGCATCTGTCTTATGTGACTGCTGCTAAAAGACAGAAATCGAGTGTCGAGTGAAGGATTCCCGAGCCGGTGATCACAGAAGAGCTGTGCGCGCACGAACAGAAATCATTAGAGCAGAATCTGATTCCCACGTGCCCGCGGGTATAGACACACAGAAAGAGAAGGGGAAAAAAAGACGAAAAATGCAGCCCTTTAGTGAGAAAATTAGAGAGGCACCTGATGATGGCGAGTTTGACATGTGTTAATTGCTCAACAGCTCTCCTCATTAGGGATTTTGGAATTGTTGAAGTGCTGCAGGGCGGAGAGCTGATGTCTGTCCGCATCCAATACACACGGTATTATATAAATCATTTCATTTTACATTATCGCGTATTTTTATAAATGTCGAGCGATAATAATAAACACCAGAACAGATATAGGCTACAATGTTTTAATATGGTAACTATTGCTCAAATACGCGATTGTATTAATACGGTCTATCTTAGTCTTTTTTATTGTGCTGTATTGTATTGTGATGTCGCGCAGTACAGCTTGTGCACCGGTTTAACGTGTAATTTCTCTAATGGCCGAATTCCTGTTTCTTGTTATTATGTATGTTTCCAGTGCCTGGCTTTCATTTGCCCCGCAACAATGAAACGTGTCATGTATTGGGATCCATTCCTCTGGTAAATTACTTGTTACCTGCTGGCATTTATTTATGTGGCTGTGAATTATAAAGCTTTGTTATTGCTCTGCCTTGGGTGAATTGTTTATGACACCAGTAATCGGAGTAATTGTTATTGTTGAAATGACCTGTCAGCTGGCCCTTGCAGCAGAGCTTGTCCTACTGACAGATAGTGACAGCAGAGAGGACTCCTGGACCCGCACCTCTGATGAGTTCTCCGCTGATAATAAGGAGCGCCGGGCCCCTGATAATTCGCCTGTCAATGCCGCCTGCACATCCCAGATCCTCAGCCAAATTGTTGTCATTCATTTTGACAAAGACAGCAAAAAGAGAGCGAGAGGCAGAGAGAGATTACCAAAATAAATTAATTTGTTCACACTTCCCCCATCTCTGGAAGGCTGCTCTCCAACCTGACTCGTAAATTGCGCTCGTCTGCTCGTCTCGAGCTCAACGGCTGCTTCACCTGCGAATGCTTCTGGAGCATATCTGAGCATCGGTGAAGCCGTGTCAGACTGACTTAAAATCTCTGTCAGCGCAAACTTTCAAAAATATTGGCCGCCGTGGCAGAAACAACACCAGGGAGAGTGATTTTACCACAGTTCAGGCGGTAGAATATGGCCAGAGTCAGATTTCCTCTCTACCCAGAAGCTCTCACTCTAGACATATGGCATTAGCAGGTCAGCCTGACTGTGCTGGCGGCCAGATCAACCTCAGAGAGGCTGAAAATCATAATCAATGTCATCGCACTCCGAGTGGTGCTTACGGGAGACATATCAGTCTGCGTCATATCGGCCTTTCTCTGTGTTAAAACAAGTCTGGAGTGTTTATGTGTTAAATTCAGTTTTCCATTCAGTTTAGGGAGCATGTCACCGAGCCTAAGTGGGAATTGATAGTTTGACGTAACACGTCTGCCTCTCGCATTTCTGCTTTTCTTGCAGCCAAAGCTCACACTCATCAATAGTGGATAAAATCACAAGCAGTGTGATCCATCATGTTTAATTAGGCCTTTAAGTTCCCAGTAATAACCTGTGCTGCTTCCTGAACCTGTGAACATCAAGGAAATGTTATTTATTTAATCATTTATTTTGTGTCACTTCATTTGCTTTGGGTTTCTAAGATTTCCTAGAAACCTTGTGGCTTTTAACAATTGCTCCTAAAAGTCACCTAATCCCATTTTTAACAATATGGTTCACCTCAGAGAAAAGGAACACTCCACAAATTCTGAAATGGAAGGCTACGATTAATATTATTCATAGCAGGCTGTGTGAAATTAGTTCTGCAGAGGCGAAATGATGATATGACATGAATAAGGCTCAAATGGCAGGTGATGACAGAGGCTTGATTGCGGCGATTTCTTTTATTTGGGAATTCCAGACGGAGTGATGTCGGTGCATGAAATAGCTTTCTTATCCCATTTTTATTTTTACGATTATTGAACTAAGATTTCCTTGAACTGAGAATGCCATTACAACGCTCACAAGCTCAAAATAACCGTAAATACGGCACAGATTGCAACGTTTTTTCACTGCAGATCAACACGCGCCCAGTCCCCTCCTACTAATATGCTTTTTTTAAGCTTTCATTTTTTATTCAAATGATACCATTAGCAATCTATTCATTTATCAAGGATGCAAAAATTAGGTTTTAAACAATGCCATTAATTATCGTTTCCAGATGCAGCACACACAGCAAAGTTGATTATGGTGATTTGAATATAACACAAGCCCACACAGATGGGGAGACTTTAGGAAAGAGAAGCCTATTTGAATAGGTTAGCAGACATTAATGGCAATAATGATTTATCAGTCCGGTCTGGCTTTTAATGATATTGTTATTCCACAGAGTTATGATGCACATATCCTCGCGAGTCCCAAACAGCAAATAAACTCTCCCACATTATATGATTTCTATAGCCTGTGTAATGATTTGTAAAATTACCATCGTGTTTACACTATATATATTTTTTCGATTATGGAAAATAAAAAAAAAATCTATTTGTGTATAACATACATTTTTATGGTAGTATTCATATTCTTAAATTTAGTGAGGTGCTAATTTCTTGAATTTCAAACCAAAATATACAGCTATTCATAAAATTGTTATTTATCAGTTAGGTATAAAGGTGCTGAATGATCATTTTCCATAAAGTCCATTCAGTGTGTTTATTAGCTGTTTTATTAATCTGCAGAAGTATTATTTCATTGTGAGGATCTAAGGCACATGTTGAGTGCCGGACTGCGGTTGTCCATGTCCACATCTGTTTTTTATTAATAACACTATTTTTACAGAGAAGCCTCTTCAAGAGAAAAGGCCGAGCTGCGTAGGTGAGTTTCATCGTCTGATGAGGCGTGGGGTCTCCACAGGGTCAGACACACCATGACACCTCCACCATCTGCCCCACCTCCATCCCATCACACACACATGCACATTACCTCCCTCTATCGCTGCAGTGTCCCAGCAATACGCTGTAGCATTGTGAGAAATAAACACGGGTATGTTTTAATGCAGTGTTTATTCCTCTAATTTATCTCCACTGACGTTTCCTGTGGGAAGAACAGAGGCTGGTTAACCTCTGAGTTTGCTGATTGTTTAATCAGCGTGATATGGAAGTGAAGGTTGTTTTGGTGAGAGCTGGCCAGATGCTGGCAATGAGTTTTGCTTGGGCAATATTTGGGTTATGATTTGGTAACCTGCAACTGTTACTTGCAATCTTTTATAACAATATAAACTACTGTTCAAAAGTTTGGAGTCAGTATTTATTTATTTGTTTTCTTTTTTTTTTTTTTTTTTGAAAGAAATACTTTTATTCAGCAATTATGTGTTACATTGATTACAAAAGTGACAGTTAAGACTTATATATATGATCCTGGACCACAAAACCAGTCATAAGTAGCACGGGTATATTTGTAGCAATAGCCAACAATACACTGTATGGGTCAAAATTATCTATTTTTCTTTAATGGCAAAAATGATTAGGATATTAAGTAAAGATCATGTTCCATGAAGATATTTTGTAAATTTCCTACCGTAAATATATCAAAACTTAAATTTTGATGAGTAATATGCATTGCTAAGAACTTCATTCTGACTTTAAAGAGGATTTTCTCAATATTTTGATTTTTTGCACCCAAATTTTTGCATCAAATATTGTCCTATCCTAACAAACCATACATCAACTGAAAGCTTATTTATTAGTTTTGAAAAATTGACCCTTATGACTGTGGTCCAGGGTCACATCGATGTCTTATAATTATTATATTATTGACTTATATTTTATGAGACAATTTGTAATAAGGTTCATTAGTTAACATTAGTTAACTACTTTAGTTAACATGAACTAAAATGAACAATACTTCTACAGCATTTATTAATTTTGGTTAATGTTGATTTCAACATTTACAAACAATGAATGACTCTATTTTCATTAACTAACATTAACAAAGACAAATAATAAATAAATAAATACTGTAATAAATGTACTGTTTATTGTTCATGTTAATTAATAAATTAACATTAACTAATGGAACCTTATTGTAAAGTTAGACTTTTTTTTTTTTTTTTTTTTTTAGTCATCAAAGAATCTTGAAAAAAGCTCCAAAATAAAATAAAATAAAATAAAATAAAATTAGAATGATTTCTGAGGAATCATATTTTTTTTTTCTTTCTTTTTTGATCAAATAAATTTGTGATCAAATGTTTGACCAAATAAATGCACAGCACTGTATTTCTTCATAACTGAACCAATTTTGGAGGTAAATTAATGTATTTTGGTTGATTCTGTGATATTAGATAGTATTTTTTTAACTTGAGTAAATCTAGTTAATTGTGAATTTATGCAAATATTTGGAACTTGAGATTTGATTGTAAGTAAATAATGACCTAAATTTTGTCTGTTGACAAAGAAATAACACAAGACGACATGAGGGTGAGTAAATGGTGACATTTTCATTTTTGGATGAGCTATTCCTTTAACCGCCATCATTAGTTTGATGGTGAGAGGCAGAATGAGGGCGAGGAAGACTGCTGGCATGCTCGGTACGGGAGCAGGTGCCAGAAGAGAGGCTAATAAACACCGGCTACAAGCTGGATACTCACTCCAAATAATGTCTTTTGGCCATGGCTGGGCTATTGATGTAACAATCCTGTGTTTCAGTAATGACGCCCATGTTGGGCATCAGTTACGGATCTCTCTGCTGCTGGCATGGGCTTTCAATCGTTCTCTGTCGATCTCACTTTGCTGTCGTTTTGGCTCTTCCCATTTCTTCCTCGTTCTCACCTTGCCGTCTTTCTTTCTTTCTTCTCTCTCACCGTCTCGCCTCTTCACTCTGGATGCGATGCAGGCCAGTTGGGACTTAATCAGAACCAGATGGACACGGTGTCGAAATTGTCCAAAAGGGTCTGAGAACGTGGGGAGCTGTCAGGCCTGTGGAGAGAGTGGAATTCTTCAGTAATAAAACGTGGATTTATCACCTCTCTACCACAGTCATAGCCCTTTCTGTTAAAAGCCGATAGAGAGAGGGAGGCCACTGTCCATTATTCTCACAAAACTCTGGTGCGGCTCCTCAGCAAGGCCCAAACTAGCAGCCTTCAGAGAAGGCGCATTAACCGAGAGCTTTCGCGTCCCCTACTGAGTCAAATGAACCTGCTAAAATAGCCGCTTTTCACAATAGGCTGTGTAATTGAAACCAGAATGTGGAGGATTTGATAAATTGCTTGACCCTGTAGGAATGTTAGAGCTGTAAATTTTTAGTGCATTTTGGCTATGTGTTTGGGTAAATGCATGTCTGTTCGTGTGTCTTTCGGCGTGTGAGTGCGTCTGTGTTTTTATTATTTTTAATAATAATGGCTTTTCTTACTGTCGTTTTAGAGAGGGCAAGTACACACACACACATACACACACCAAAACCATTGTGGGCCTTAAAGCACCTTTCCATTCTAAGATCAAATGGTCCATAAATCTTCAGAACTCTATGGAGTTCCTTCACGTACTTGCTGGTTTACATTAAAGGTCGAAAATCCTTGGAAGGCAAACCATCTGATGCATTTTGCTGCATCAAAAGATTTAGGAACACATTCATGCAAAACAAAAATGGCATTATTCATATTAATGAGATATAAAAATAAAATCAATAAAATATCAATTTCTAAATAAATGAAGTGACAAAATAAAATGCTGAGGTAAAACAAAAGCTTTAGCTTGAACAAAAGTAAAGAAGGTTAATTAAGGAAAAAAAATAAGAAAAATAAAAATGCATGGCCTGTGTGTATATATATATATATATATATATATATATATATATATATATATATATATATATAAGTAGGTATAGTAAGAAATGTATGTATATATATATATGTATATATATATATATATCAAGAGTTCATTTGCAAAACCAGGTAACTCAGTTTTTAACATTTTTTTTTAAATCTTATTTTGTTGTTGTTGTTGTTGTTGTTGTGATTATTTGGAATGTGTTGTGCATTCCAAATAATCTAAATCAAACACACACACACACACACACATCTTATATACTCTCTCTCTCTATATATATATATATATATATATATATGAAGAGTTCATTTGCAGCATATATCTCCGTTTTTAACAATTTTCCAATGTTCCATTTTTTTTAATGTGCATTGCAAATAATCTCAATCAAACTGCAGTTGGGTTATTTTAATATAAAGTTAAAATAACTACAAAATACAGCTTACTTACATAATAAAAACATGATTTTTGAAGAAAAAAAAAAAATAATAATAATAATAAACTGAGTTATCTGTTTTTGCAAATAAACTCTTATATATATACATATAGGTCATGCTTCCTCCAAGCTGCTGATAGAAAACGACCAATCCCGTTTGGGCACTGTGAGGTCAGAGCAGTGTAAACACAGCACACGGCACGATTTATAGCATTTGCTGCGGCTACAACCAGAGGTCTGTATATTTTCACATCATAATTGCTTTTTGCAGCTTTTCAATCACTGAGAGCTCTTTTTGTGTTGTCTCTCACCCTATTCTAAGGACTGAACCATACGCAACGGCCCAGGGGTATTTTCACCTCATTCTTAATTCTTAATTTCACCTCAACTCTTAATTTATGCCTTTCTTTTTTTCTCTGTCAAGAGAATTGTGCAGCCCCGTTAAAAGGAGCATATCACACTTGAGAATTCGTACCGCGGGGTTTCCCACTTGTTGACAGTAGTTACCTGTGCCCTGGCAGACCCTTGGCCCTGGGATAAAATGGCTTCTATCATGGGCCAGACACATAAATATTTCCCTTTCTATTTTCCAAAATAGCTTTTAATTTAACAAGTTTTATGGCTCTAATATTAAGTGCATGTGTTTTACAAGACACCGTGTCCTCTGAGTCACCCCTAGGTTTTCGGCTGCTTTTTTACCTTATGGAGAAGAGGAAAAGAGGTGGGGGGGATGTTTGACTGGGCCTCTAGCAGACACTCCCCCCTACTCCCCTTGGCCTGGGCCTCTCCTTCTGAGGGACGGCCATGTAGAGAGTCTGGGATTAGGGGACGGGCAACTCCCTCTGTCCACACTAGTGTGTTCTGGCCCGCTGACCTCTCCCTTGGGGTTCCGAAAGTCCAAAAAACCTCTCAATCACTGACGTTCCGGCACAATGGGGATTCCATGTGTAGACAGCACTTTAGGAGCAGAATGAGGTCTCGAAATTGCAATAAATAAGATGTCCCTTCATTTTAACCATGGTTAGCCTTATGTTTATAACACAGCTCCCTGGTTATGGATTTATGACTGGGGCACAAAGTTTTGAATGAAGGGGTGGAGATTTGAATGTGTGTGTGTGTGTATGGAAAGAGGACCTGAGTACTCTGTCTGTTCCTTCTAGGGACAAATTGATGTCAAGTTGTTCTCTGTGTCAGGATTAAGTGTCTGTTTGCTTTTTGCTCACATGCAGTGACACAAAAAAAGCTCTTTTGAGTAAAAGCATCTCAATGTCCTGTTTTGAAAAAAGTTATGGAAACAACTACCTCACCCAATAATGAACATAATGAAGGCCTGTCATCATGTACTCATCCTCGTAGTGTTCCAATCCTGTACAATTCCCTGTTTCTTCCAGGGAACACAAAAGGAGAAACTTTTAAAATTTGTGTTGACACTCTATTCCATGAATGGCCAAAGGATGCACAGTAGAAGTATTATAAAACAGTCAGTATGATTCATGCGCTATACGTCTTCTGGAGCCATACAATAGGTTTATAGGAGTTTCATAAACTGTAAAAAAATGTCAAACGTAGTGACGTCTATTAATGAATCATTCTTTTGAGTCAGATCTTTTCAATATACACTTTGATCCAGGTCACAAAACGAGTCTGAATGATTTGTTCATGAGTCAGATTAAGTTGGTTCCCACAGTCACAGTAGTGAACAGCTCACTGGGGTGGAATACTTTTAAGGAAATATTACTTAAAATTTGGTCACACAAAGCTATGAAATGGCTTTAGAAGATATAGAATATAATGCATTTAAGATAAGGACCACGTTCAATGTACAGTAGTTTAAAATGTGTGAGTGTTTGCTTATTAGTTTAACTATTTGTGAAGGCGTGGTATTTTTTTCTTCTTTTTCTTTAATAAAGCAACATGTTTATGCTGTCATTGTGTTATTTTAATTTATTCCCTTAGGAAATATGTGAACCTGCATCACAAAACCAGTCATAAGTAAAGAAATCATTATGATAAAGATCTCAAGATCATGCTCCATGAAGATATTTTGTAAATTTCCTACCGTAAATATATCAAAACTTTTTTTTTTTTTTTTTTAGTAATATGCATTGGTAAGAACTTCATTTGGAAAACTTTAAATGTGATTTTTCTCAATATTTAGATTTTTTTTGCACCCTTAGATTTTAGATTTTCAAATACATGTATCTCGGCCAAATATTGTCCTGTCATAACACACCATACATCAATGAAAAGCTTATTTATTCAATTTTAAAATATGACCTTTATGACTGGTTTTGTGGTCCAGAGTCACATATATAAAGCTACCTTTAAAGTTATTGGTAACACTGTAGAATATGGTACACCTATTCATTATTAACTATGACTTTTCCCTCAATAAATTCCTAATTTGCTGCTTATTAATAGTTAGTAAGGTATTTGTTAAGTTTAGGTATTGGGTAAGATATATGAATAAGATAATGTAGAATAAGGCATCAGTGTTTGATTTATTACTACTAATAAATGGCTAATGTTCTAGTAATATGAATGCTAATACGCAACTAGTTAAGAAACCATAAAATAAAGTGTTACCAAGTTATTTAACTATGCAAAAACACTCAATGACCTTGCCTTGAAGGCAGCAAAAAAACAATCTAAGGAAAATGGTTGTAAAAAAAAAAAAAAAATTATGCAGAAACCCATTAAAATAAACAAACAAGTGTCACTGTATAAGCAACATCAGTTTATATTTAGTAATTAAGAATGAGCTGTAAATGCATTATGAGATGGATTTAATATCAAATTGATCAGCCTTTCACCATATGCTTTGTTCACATTAAATATTATGATACTGATATTAAATGACAATCATCCCTCTTGATATAGAAATCAGTGACCTTACATGCTCACGTTGTGACCTGTCAAGTAAACTGTGATAGTTTCAACTCAAACATGTGTTAGCAGTAACTATTTAGAAAACTTTAACTATACACAAAATTTATCTGTAAACATCGGGGGCCGTTTCAAATTAAAAATATTAAGGGCAAATGCAGATGATTTGTTCAGGAATACATCTAATATTTATCAAGACGTTCATTGGTTGTTAATGATTCGTTTAGTTTTTGTGTTTAATTTGATCTACCTCTTGCTCTGCACTCCTGATATAATTATCTATTCTTTTGATCTTGTGTAATTCATAAAATGATCTTTTAATAACTGCAGAATTCACATTTTAAAAATATAGTGCCTAAATGCATCATGAACCTAATTTAAGTAAGCTTGCAATGACATTTCCAGCATGCTATAATTTCAATAAAGCATTTGATCGTTAATATTGATTTTATTTTAAATCAAAAAATAAGACTCTTAACATGAGTGAGGAACAGACGGATGCATTCATGTGAATATAAAAATCTACAACCTATATAAGATAAGAATCTACATCATCAGTGTGCACATGAAGAATAAACAATAGAGGTTTTCTTCCCAGAAAACAAACACCTTCTCACACATACATCTCCAGCGTGCTTTTTTTCCAGGTCCTGAAATTCAGCATGTCATAAATCTACCCCTCTGAATACGCCTGGCATGTTTTAAGGTTGCTGTGTCCATAATACCATATAACATAAGCACACTGCAGTTGATTGGTAGACATAAACATTGACTGCGGCCCGGACACAGTTTAGCACCCTGCTACAATTCATTGGCAAACTGAACTGCTGCTGTAAGTGAAAAATCAAGGTCTGTTGTCCCAAGAGTGGACATGGACTACACCATCACAACAAGAGAAGGGGAGAGAAACAGCAAGGGAGATATTTCATTTCAAATTTTAATAGAATGCTCTTTTCTACATAGTTACATTTCTTAAAATAGGCTTCTAAAGCCGTATTTTCCATAATGTGGATTGTGCAATGGAAAAGAAAACCTACACAATAAAGACTATGAGCACTGGCCTGAATCGCTCATGACATCATAATGTGGTCTACAGCAAAACTGTAAAAATATTGGCATCCTTTTACCATGTATAGGAAATTAGCATAACTCACTAAAACACAGGTGAAACTGATGAAGATGGATGATAAAATAGTTAAACACCACATAAATCTAGAACAAAGATGTACCGGATTAAAGTAAAATAAAACACGGCTGAGGCTGATGGATGTTGTTTTTAATATAAAATCCAGTCAAAAACACCTGGCGGCATTAGACCAGTTTGCCTGTCTTTCTAACCCCTTCGCCAACACCCTTCAGTTCAAATAATGCTTTTATCCCGGATCTGCAGAGGTGCAACTCAGGTTACTCATTTAAAGTGCTTATTATTTATCTTCCTGTTGTGTTTTACCCATTGACATCCCATTTAGTGTCGATGACCCTGCTTATACAAACCCTAATAAATTCAAAAATGTTATAGCGTGTAACACTAACATTCTTAGTTGGATCTCAGACTAATCCATCACAAAGCCTAACAATAGCTTGCCTGGACTGTGGCACGACACACTAAAAGCTTTTATGCTAAATGTGTAGCCCTGTCCAAAGTAAAGTGTGAGGGGTGGGGGCAAAGGGTCCCTTATCAGATGGATTTGTTTCCTTTACATCTAAGTGGAGAGAGATTTATCTTGGACATAAACAGGCTTGGACTCCAGGAACGGAGGTGGCACATCTTCGAATCTGCTCAAATATTTGGCCGTTCTGTTTCTAGCTCTCTCACACATCAGTGAATTTGTCTCTTACTCACACTTCAGCTAATCCTTCATTGGTCTTTCAACACATTGCCACAGGTAGACTTTAAATTACTGTGGAGTGGGAAGTAATACTAGGACGGAAAATTACAGGGCATATATTATTTCTAAGAAGGCATAAATGTAGCTTTGTTAGGGAAAAACTATCACTACCAAATGATTAAATGAATCAATAAATTGATTTTAAAAACATGTACCCTAAAGAGCCTAAAAAAAAACTCTGTCCAGTACTGGACAAATACAACACAGCAGGAGCAGAACAACAACATATAGAGGTCACGTCATCCATTTTTCAAGTTCTCCTCTGTTTTTCAGTTTAAAGAGGTAGAAGAGTCTTTTCCACTTCTTTTAATGTTTAGTTTAGGGTAAGTAGCTGATGGGCTCCCCGCTGTTACCTGAAAACCTCCACAGCAGAGTGAGTACATTCGTTCTAACTGAATCTCTTGTGCAGAGGCAGTCAGCCAGTCTGATAGACTACATTGCTCTTTATAAACTGTCTATGGACCATAAACTACACAGCAGAAAGCGTGGCATTGGGTTGTGCATGTTCAGGATTAAGAACTCTGGAAGCTTCCGTTACTGTAACCGGGTCACTTTCTTCACATAAACGACATACAAGCATGCTATTTCAAGTGCTGCAAAGTGTGCAGCACTAGGATATCAGAATATTATGACTGTTCTAATAATTTGGCATCGTGACACCATGGCAGCTAAGTTAGTAATTCAGCCAAGTGCCCATCCCTGTGTTGCCTGAATGGGTGCGCCTTAAAATGCTTGTGTAAAATAAACAGTCCTACTGGTATAAACTTGTGGCCTGTCACATGGTCTAACGCCAGATTCACAGTCAGACATTGCAAAGCATTAAAAAGCAAAATATAGGTCCTGTAACTCTAAGATTACAGTGAGAGATGACTGAAAGGAAAACAAAACAGACGAATAAATGGATAAATATAAAGATTTTCAAAATGAGCCAGCAGGATAATCTATTCTGACACCTCTGCAATGACAGAATCTGTATATAATGAGCACTGTCAATCATGCCAAAAAGTCTGCTATACAGATAATAACAACTTGAAGAGGTTCTAACAAGATTGTGCGGTCTTTGTTGTATGTTAATGATTTGAAGCTGCACAAAGAAATATAAGCGTTCGTATTTATTGTTTTATACGAGTCTTGTGTTGAAATTGAGTATATCATTGTGTATTTCACCCTTGAGGAATTTGCATTCTCTCTAAATAATAGTTTCCCCGCGCTTGCACGGTGTTTACAAGTGATGCGTTCGTGATAAAGTGTGAAAATGGCTCCCGTTGATTAAAACTAAAAAACAGCTGCATACCAAAACTTATAATTAGATTTACTTAATGAACATTGCGAATATATTTCTGCTACCATCCTGTGGATCTGCGCTGCTTCATCACTGCAACAATAACTAAGTATTTGTGTCTGATTCACGCACTACGACTTCAGGGTGGGAAAGTGAAAACACGCAACTCTGAAAAACTGACAAGGTGAGAGAGCTTCTTGCTGACATTTTTAACCCGCCACGGATGTGTGGCTGATAATTATGCGCGCTGTAAGGAACAGATACACTCTGGGTGTTACTTTCAAATCGCTACCGGATTTAATTCATCATTAGGAAATGGTTGTCTTAAAACGGAGCTTGATGTGTGAATAAACAACTGTTTCATTTACACCATTACTAGAGAATCAGCCCCAGAGCACAAAGACGCCATTTGCACAGAGGAAAAGCAGACCAATGTGTCAAGACAAACTAAACGCCTGGTAGGACAAATGTAAGGTTTGCAAAGGGGGGAAAAATAAATCGTTCATAATAAAGAAAGTTTTGTTCAGATTAACTGGACTAATCTCAAGTAAACATTTAATGAGCATTGTTTGTTTTAACCTTGAAAATAAATGTTTTAAAACTTTGTAGTAGGCTAATAACGGATGTGTGGACCCAAGTGTAATTAAGGTCCAAGAATAGTTTAGTCATTTTTATTACAAAACTTGTGTAGATCAAGTTTTTCACAAGGTCACATTTATTTTAAAATATGAAACCAACACTACTAGAATACAGATTCTAAAGACTTGGCACACATTTTAAACTATAATTTTTACTTTCCAGATCATGTTTTATTATTTCAGACATCATTATTCACCCACGCATATTGTTAGAATTATTTTCCAATTCTCCTCATATGTTTATTTTTTGGTATATATTTTACTGCAACTTCAGATCAATGTGCATTCATTAAGGAAAGTTGTTGTTATTATTATTATTATTATTATTATTATTATTATTATTATTATTAATGAAAATGTAGCACATTGTTTATTATTATTTTCACGGGTTTTTATAATTATATCTTTCATTCGTCGATATTTTAATACACTGATTAATTATTTAGTTTTACTATAATGTGTAGGGTATTCAAACTGAAAAAAAAAAGGCTGTTATAATAGGCTACAGTAATTTAGTACTGTAATATTGAATGGTTCTTTTTGATGTATCCTTTTTTGCCAGTCTTGGCTCGTTGTCTATCAGATTCTTGCAGCAAAACTGGCACATCAAAAAGAAACGTTCCCATAGACCGAATTACAGCCTCCGAAAATAAATAAATGAGGAGGCCACTGGCCTCGGGTCAGAGGTTTATCACTCTTCTGCTATGCGAGTGGAATTTGTGACTCTCTGCCTTGTCTCAACTTGCAGCTCACATATTTACCTAAAGCAGTCGTGACCTTTTCACCTTCGGTTCCCAGTCATGTGACACACAGGGATTTTCTACTGTATCAAAAGTTTCTCTTTAGACTCAAGAAGTCTTTGGTTTTATACATACTTAAAATGGAATTAATAATACGACTTTTGTCTTCTTTAGAATATTTATTATTCTACATGTATTGCTTTGCATAAAGCAATTGCATATTAACGCTCTTAATGTCCTTCAAATATTATTTCTCATAGAATTTTGTGATTCATTTCCTCAAGAGGGGCATCTACATACTGCGATGAACGGAACGTTATTACTAATCAAGTGGTGTAAGATCTAAAATAATAAAATACATGTTTAATATATATAAAGTAAATTGAATACATTGGTTAAAATAATTAAGAGTTATTTCACGTATGTGCGTGTGCTGTTTTCAACACTATACACGTTTCTGTTTTAGACTGGCTGAATAAATCATATATGAAATTAATAGCCCTTAATTATCCTGTATGCAGTCTATATCCATTTTTGTTTATTTATTATCGAAAAAAAGTGATTGCTCTTTATAAAACGCTGTATTACTTCACTTCCGTGCTCGTGCAAAAGTTCTCTTTGTCAATAACTTGATAGGTTCTTTTAGTTTTGCTCTCTGAATGTGTGTTGCGTTTATCTTTCGCCCCTAACAGCAGATGCATCGTACTTCACTGTCTCACCGGGATCAAAGCGACGAGGGAACATAAGTGGTTATTGTAAGCGAAACATAATACCTCATAACATAAAAGAGAGCGGAGAAATGATGCTGCTGAGTGCGTTTTGGCATTCATCGGGACTGCTGGGCAGGTGGGGGTCGGTGAGCTCTCATTAAAGCCTAACACACAACGGCTATTATTGGATCGGATCTCACCAGGTGAAGATGGGAGCCGGGCTGGCGCACCTTTCACTGACATCCGAGGCTGCTTTCCCGGCTCTTGTCCTTCGTAAGCCGCGGCCGTGGTGACCTTGATAGTGATCGAGGGAGAAAGTGAGAGAGAGGTTTAGAGATACTACGCGGTTCTGTTGCACGATGTCCGATTTATAACACAGCAGCGGTCCTTCTACTTTACCTATAAATACTATTGCCATTTAAACAGTCAAATAAGTACCGTATTTTACACGAATAATACTAATACGAATACTACTAATAATTATAATAATATATGTGTTTAATAAAGACAGAATGTAACATTCCTACAGTTAGAGACATACACTATTCCAACGTAAGCGTCACTGGATTTGCAGGAACAGACTAACACGCACGTCTTGGGGAATACAAGTATTCATATCTGACGACAGCAGCTCTTCTGTGCCATAACAGCGCTAAGAGCTCAAGTTATGCATCAGTAAATAAATAAATATATCGTATATTTTCAGTGATGTTGCCGCAACACAAAACACGCAAAACATAATGCCCTTACCTTAAAAAAAAGAACACTTACTGTCTATTGAAATTTTATTTTTAATCATTGTTACATGCTATTTGGTGTTTACTGACTTTTTAAGATTATGATTTGCGTTTTCCGTTAAACTAATTGTTTGTTTATTTATTTACTAATTCAGTGCTTTGCTCTCTTTGTGGAGATACGATAAACCATTCTAATTTCTCTTTATGTGTTGCTGCAGCAGTACTCGTGTTGTCCGTCCTACACGGAAATGGGCGCATTTGTTTGATTCGTAGCTTACCAACCCTCCCTCTGGAAGCTGAAACATGATATTATTACTTAATTTGCGTGCTTCGTTTTGAACTCAACTTCTCAAAGCCACCAAGAGCAATTTGTTTAAAAAATGTCACTTCGTGTTTTAAAATATATTCTTCGGATGTGTTCTAGTACAAACAATAAGTACATTTTCTTGCCATAAGTCCCCATATATTTCAAACCATATTGCTTCAGTTTATTTTGTGCTTTTTGCATGTGAAATGTGTGTTGTTGTTTTTTTTGTTTTTTTTTTTTATCCACGTTAACGTGTTAGAATTTTGTCGAAGTATGTGAAGTGATTGTTCATAATTTTTTTATGCTGTTTGCTTTCAGGAGCCTACACAAAAAAACACTTTATTTCCCTATATATATATATATATATATATATATATATATATATATATATTCATTCTTTAATCGTGGAGTACGAAGCTGCATAATAAGCTCTTACTGAATTGAACGGACAAGAAAGCAATCCTGCATCCTCTGACCCCCGAATGCAGCCCGCTTTCATTGATCACCCCCTTATGAGATAATGCAATTACAAACATCAATAAGGAGCTGCGAGGGGAATCATTACGTGGTGACAGTGATAGATGATAGTGCAGAAAATAGCGCGTTTCTCTCCAACAATCCTGGAGCCCAGGGGCTTTCAGGGGTGGGCGAAGTCACCAAGGAAACAGATGACATCCAAAATGGCCCTGCAGTTTTGGACACTCCATCTCTTCTCTCCAGACTTCTCTCTAGTAGTCCACCAGCTGCCACATAACATTATTCTATGTGGTAACACGCTTGAGACGTTAGTGAAACAAAATTGCACTTTTACACATACATAAGGCGCCGGTTTCTCACAGTTCTGTTATTGGTCTTTCAGTTTTACATAAATCGACCTGGATGTTTATATCCATTTATTTTATTTTGTTTTATTTTATTTTATTTTATTTTATTTGGTTGACCTGGCGAGATTGCCTAAATTTTAATGTATTTGTCTTCTGAGTTCTTCAAAATAAACAAGAAAATAAAAGACAAGGCGAAAAAGAAAGTGACATAGTATATTTACTTTACATATAAGCATATATTGTTAAAATTACAATTAATAATAAATATTTTAGTTAAACTAACATGAAATGTTGTTTAGGTCATTAAAACACTTTCATTCTTGCATTGATTGCAATTGCATAAGTTCTTGGAATATTGTGAAATGACGATTCCATAAATATATTATAGTTGTTTATATCTTAGCAATTTACAGTAAAATCATACGGTCTGCAGTGCCAGTTCTAGACATATTTGTAGTGTACATGGATTTGAATATTGTTGTTGCATAAAATAATGAATACATTGTGGGAGAATGTAATGAAGTTATTTTTGTTTTTATTTTGCAGTATTAAAATAATAAAATAAAATAAAATAAAATAAAATAAAATAAATCACTGACACAAACACACACTTCATGGAGTGGACATAACCCTTTCAAATATGACCAGTGAATGGAGAGTGGACCACATTTGCATCTGCCAGTGCCGGCGTGCTGCGAAGACACATGACCCTTTGTGAAAGTTTTCAAACTGAAGCAAAACTACTTGAATACAGAGTACAGATGACAGAAACATGCAACAGCACAGCCCATGCTGTTCTTTATGGGAGGCAGAAAGTCCTGTTTGGGCACCTCTGTGCTTATGGAACAAATTTCTTTCAGTCATTACTCACAGAGTTCAGTATGTGGTCAAAGCCAGATAAAAGCTTTCTTCTTTCTTCTTAAACAACAGATGGAAAAGGCGTCGTCCTTATATGTCGTTTACCGCAGATAAATGAAGAAAATCAATAATTATGTTAATTTGCAAAGGTCACGAAACGCTCGTTAGGAAACTTACCTACCCAGTGGGAATTAAAAGAACAGAACTAACAGGAAAACCGATCTTTCAAAACTGATGTTCTGTATGTAGGCATGATTTCTGATATATTCATTAAATTACATAGATCTAATGAAAGGTTTAGCTGTGCACTGGCGGTTCATAAAATACACGCAATGCTTTATTACACGTGTAATTGTTACACATTAGCCTATGCATTAAAAAACAAACAAACAAACAACAAAAACACAAAACAAACAGCAACAACAGTAAGCAATGGTTTCTTTAACAAGAGAATTAAATAAATACGACATCGTTTATATATCGTGTATTAATATTACTCAGTAGTAGTTAGGCTATGAATAAAGTGTCATGTAAAGTGTTACAGAAACACCAAAGCACTTTATTTACTTACTTAGACTTTTTTTTTTTTTTTTTTTAATTATCAGAAATATTTTTAAAATAATTTTAGTAATCGACTATTTCAGCCCATAATGAATATCTGGGTAAACTTAAAAGATATAAAATATACATGCCCCTTAAGGACAGTTTTCCAGATCCCCTAAAGATGGCAGTCAAACATGGGATTTATCTCCGCCCGTGTCTCCAGAGCACCGAATGGCGAACGGTTGAGGAATTCAAATCTGAGGAGCCGAAACGGTGTCATTAAAACGTCGCCTGTGTTCCGCGTTGCTTGAGAGCAAAAGCAAAACATTCAGCAAAGAGAAGGTAATAAAAATACAATGGCGATAGAAAACTGAGGGACGGGTTTAAGAAAGGGAACTTATTGATTTATTATGGGAGTGTAGTTTAACCTGGCATCACCCATTTAGTTACAAGCTGGGTAAGTTATTCCAGCATTCCCACAAGAATACACCACATTTCCCTGTCTTGGTCGTATCGAATCGACCGTAAACATACATTTCGATTAGTTGTGTCTGATTTAGAATTATTTAAGCGCTCGGTTTTAGCGGGTAGCTTGGAAACAGTCGTCGTCTGGATAATGCCGTTTCAAGCGCTCTTGACGGAGCCATTGAGTGAGTGAAATAAGGCGTGAGGGGGAACTAATCTTCCCATTTAAGTGTTTGTGGCAATTTTATCTAAATGAATTTTAATGCTAAACGGGGGATAATTCTTCCTTTATCCGTCCCTCCACCTCATCTAGCCCCCCGTTTGAGCCTCCTTCGAACGGGCCGCACATTTGTTGCACATTAGCAAACGTACTGGAGAAGTGGAATATGTAGCATTTAGACAAACATTTCAGTATGCTTTGTCCTATATATATGAGATATGCTGTTCTTTCCTTAAACCTGGACTCACCTTGTGCATTTAGAGCCTCATGTTCAGACCATGTTCACACTTAGTGTTTTCTGTAACTCACAGTGAGTTATTAAAATTAATTAGCCTACAAAAAACAATTTGTAATTACATGCAACTCATAAAATAATAGCTTCCTGTTAATTTGTGTTACTCAGAGTTGAATTACTGTGTGGACACTGCTGAAAGGTGTGACACTGCTGAAAGATTTTGGATGGCATAAACCTGTAGGTCAAGTTTATAAAAGTTTTAAACTATAATCCCTGTCTGAATCTATAGGTGGCTTATAGACCCATAAAGTTTGATTCAAATGCCAACATACGATCTAGATTTATGGTCCTGATCATATCACAAATTTGAACACCTCAGTGTAATAGTTTGGAGAGTTAGATCAGAAGGTTTAATTTTGGATTCATTACTGAGGGCGACAAAAGCATGTAATGCAGGTTATTAAAAAACTGTGAACACTGGCTACAATGAATAAATAGAACCATTCTGAAGATTTGTTTAAAGGTTAAAAGTTAGTTATCTCATGTCGGATAGTGATTTAAATAAGTTAATCAAAATGTGTAATCAGAAATAGACAGTACTACTGTTATTTGGTATCTGAAAACATTGTGTGAAATTAAATTACCCAAAAATATTTAAAGGATTTATAGTATTTTGTGAATGACAGTCATTAAAAACCTGAATGTTTCGTTCGATAAACAGCTTCATAAAATGAACCCATCTTATGTAAAATCAAACCAGGCCTGGAAACCACAAATATATGAAAAATAGTTCCCCCTCTTTTTACACAAAATTTATTCATTTACAATGTATACATAAACTCTTCAAAATTCAAACAAGTGATAGCAACACGTTAAACCAGTATCCCAAAAAACAGGTTTGCTTAATCAAAAGCATATATGAATCCCAAATCCCATTTATAACTTAACGCTGAAAGTTTGATGGGTTGGCTTTACACACACACACACACGCACACACACATTCACACATGCTTGTTCTTCACATTCAGCTTCTCACGCATCCAGTAAAGGTAAGTGAAAATAATTTTTCATTGGTTCCAATGATGTGGGGGCAGTTCCATTATGTTGTACAAATTGGGAATGCAAAACCTCCTGAAAGGCAGGAGGATGTGGCTCAGACAGGTGGATAGCACTCAGTTTCTTTCTAAGGCCATGATGGGTCATGGGAAATCCGCCCTCCCGCAGGACAAAAAATGGCCTGGCAAACATGTATTCAATGAATTATTGATTTATTCACATATATTTTTTTCTTGTTTAAACGCAAAGTGATTTATGGAGGAGGCCAAAAGTCTATGGAGATGGCACACACATAGTGTGGAAAGAAAAAAAGTTCACATCCTTTTTTAAAAAAATCTATTAGAAACAACATAATATGCAGAACAATACGATAGCATTTACAATACTTTTTTCCCAGTTCTTATGAAAGTCCAATGCAATTTTACAACAGTATACAGTATGTCCTCATCCCTCCCCTTTAGAGGCTGATATAGTAATAAATTCAATCTTTCTTTCTCTCTCTCTCTTTCTGTGTCTAAGCAAAGGGCACCTCCTTTTAAAGTGTCCCATAGTATACAGAAATCGGGCATCTTTCTTGGTCCGAATCTATAGCCAAGATGCGAGCTCCTCGGTCTCTGTAACAAGTCAGTATGTAATCGGTGCTTGGCAAGCCCCAGAAAAACCAATCGCAGCTCCTCGTCTATCCGTAGCAGTCATTTAAAGAATCCGTTTTAGTAAATTACTGGGCATGGATGTCCATGAATTGTCCTCCCATGGTAGGGTCTCCTGGATTGAACATAGGGGGGCTAGAGGCTGACATGGGCATGGCAGGGTGAGGTGGTCCTCCGTGCATTAACATCGCTGGGTGGTGGGGGTGTCCAGGGATGTAGGAACGCATGGGAGGGCCGTGCCGCAACTGAGCAGGGTGGTGGGGCATCTGGGAGGCGCCGTAGCCTGGTTGCCCCATAGCCATACCCACCGGGCCACTGTGTGACAGGTAATCCCCTGGCATGCCTTGTAGTCCTGAGGAAGAAAATAGAAAAACAGAAGATTATTGATATGATGCATTTGGAATAGTCAAACATACCATTATATAAATTATATTTTGGAAGGTGATCAAACCAATCGCTTCCTTTGCAAGGAAGGGTTGACTCTACACTCACAGCACCAGAAAGCATTTGAGTCATGTGGTTGTAAGAGAAGCCTTCGAGAGAGGACTGTCCTCTGTAATGAATGGGAAGAGACTAGAAGAGGAATCCGTGTAGTGGGAGAGGGTGGCTCTCTAGGGACTAACTCACTGGCCTGAACATAGCACTTTACTGCTGCCTGCACCAGGAATCTGTACTCAGTGCCATATCCATCAGGTCTGAAGTCCACCACAGTCATACCCGACTAGTCAACCGGAAGGTTGTCCTTCACTAAGGTCAACCAGAAGGTCGATATGTAGCTGTTATTAGGCTTAATTTGCTAATTTTATATTCATTTCAGAGAACAATACTATGATGAAATCTATATAATTGGCTCCCCACAGGATAACTGCGACTGTGGTGTGCTTATATCTTAAAAGGCATTGACTTAATGATCATTTTTGCAACAATAATTTTTCATCTATATATCTGCTCTCTTAGCATTTTAATCACACGCTAGTAAATGATAGAAATGTGAAGTCTAACACTAAATGGCACATAGGTGGAAATGAACCACTACGTGTCCACGAGCCAAGTCTTTATGCCAGAGGAAGCCACAACAATGACAAATGAGGTAAAATAAGCCATGCCTTTATTCTGCGCTCTCCCCTCACTTATCTCACTTTAAACACAATGAGCAAAGGTCTGTGGCTCGCTCTGAGAGCCCCTCAGAGAAACGCCACCATTGTGCTTAAATTAAAGACGAAAGGTGAAAATTTACAAAGGCCGTCACTTGAGAGGCCTCACCTGGGTGCGTGCACGTGCCACGAGCAGAAAGGCCACTAACCCTGTGACGGCGGCAATACAAAGCAACAAATCAAGCTCAAGTTAAAAAAAACAGGCCTTTTGTTATTGCCCGGGTTGTAGGTCTTTAGGTTTCAGCTTTAGAACGGCATATATAATGGTTGGTGTTTTGCAGTAGCACGTGAAGCGGTAATCTGTATGCCCCTGCAATTATTTACCACTAAAGGCCTGACCTGAGCTTTTGAGGGGTCATCAGCTGTATTTGATTTCAATCCTTGAACACGTTGTTTGGTGAGGAAGGAAAACATCCAGTCTATCAGAAAAGCAATGCTTGGATGTGAAAAGGGCACACGTTGCAAATGTGGTTTTTCACTTAATAAGTCAATCAATACATTGAGTTGCTCGCCTGTCTATTTTCAGAGGTGCCATGGGACCGAATCAACAGGGGATGTTTGACGTAGACAATACAGGAGGCAAATCCCCGAAGACCCTTTCCCCCCTTAAAAGTAAAAGTTCAGAGCAGAAAAATGGGTACCTTGACCCTGCAAAAGGTTAACAAACTTCTGCTTAATGAATGGGAGGAATGAAATGTCAGACAAAGGAGTCTCCAGCAGAGCTTCCAGCTCACCAAAGCATACCAGCTGCGTTCGAGTATGGACGGGGAGGGCGACATTTTTGTCCATATGCCCATAATTAATGCTCTCTGCGCTCACTATTGTCTTGAAATTAAAATGAAAAAAATGTGGCCACCCTTGGCTAATTTTGTTGAAGAAACACAAAGAACGGTACGGGGGGAAATGGTCATAAAACAGTCGTTCCCTCGCTTATCAAAGGCTCGCCCTCTTCTGCTTGAGTAGCTAGGCTTTATCCACGCTGACAGGTGTATTGTTTCGGAGAGCTATAAGCTCTATAATCGTCATGGGCAGAAAGCATAACGCTTTGCTAAGTAGGTTTAATTGGCTTTGGTTTTAAGTAATGTTGCAGTGTGACTGCTTGGAACACCTTAATTTCAGGTCTTGGGACTTCCCAGCAAATAACTGCTTAATCTCGCCTTGAGGAGAATTCCTCAACTAATGAAAATTGCTTATAAAATATAATGAAGCCTTGGTCTCTTAATCAAATAAGATAACGTTTTTTGTAATAACCTATTAATTTAATTGGTTGCGAAGTATAAAACACATCACTTACATTTAATTGACCTAGAAACTATAGTAACAATATTTAAATTAGACAAGCTCTGAAATTTCAGTGATGAAGCCATAAAGACCAGGCATTCTTCACCATGGCGACATATTTCTGTCACACTCTGCCTCCTTTTCTTTCCTCATTTCCCCCTCTCGCTCGCTCTCTTTTTCCCCTCAACCCATCTCATCTAAGATTCCACACGCGGCCCAATTACAGAATTCGGCAAGCAAATTGAGGCTGTTTAAAGCAGGTTTCTCTCGTGTCTTCTGGGAACTACGGCAGCTGCTATAAGCAGCCATTTGGACACCGGGAAACACTCTCGGTGTTTAGATACGCACACAAAGCGGGGACGTGACGTTTTAAAGCGCAGAGCTCGTGTTATCAGCCTACGTCTCTCGCTTAAAGACAGTGAAGTAGAGAGTTTCTTTGACAACAGAGGTATTCTGTGCTTGGCTGCATTAATGATCGCTATTTTTGTATACTGAATAAGTCAAATCCATTTGTCACACTGCTTGTGATGGCATATTTAATTTGGATATAGTCAATTAGGCTGGACTAAGCTGTGTACCCTGCTGTGCACACCTCCATTTTGCACTCCTTCATCTCCCCTGCCTTTGCCATTAGTAATCCTATTAGGAAAGACAGACAAGAAAATAGTGGACCAAGTCAGGGTCGATAGAAGCAGCTCCACCTAAAACATTCCACGCAAGGCTGACATAATTTCCAAATGTGTGGCTATGTATTTGGCTGCAGGGTGAGAGAGCGATTCTTTGTGCGTTGCCTCGCAGGTTGCTGTATAAATGTAACTCATGCATCAACTGTAGGGAGACAGATTTATGACACTTTGGGGACATGCACTTTTCTCTCCTTGCACTGCTGCAGACTGCTTACATTTTGCCAATCAGTCTGTTGCTATGGCAACACACCCCTCCCCTTCTCCGACCAAAACCCCAATCTCAATCCCCCCACCCTGCATTTGCCTCTTTCCCCACACAGCCATTCCTCCTCCTCCTGCTCTCTCTCTTTCTCTTTCACCCACACTCATTTCCCCTTTTTATATATGACTCTGTGCACTGTTTAGTAACATGGCCAAAAATGTTCAGAAGTAAGAAAGGGCAGCACAGATAACACGCGCGCACACACACACAGAGACACAAGCACACAAACTCCTGACCAGAGCTCGTCACCCATAAGTACAGGAAATATTAGTATTGGTAAGCAGGAAAAAGCAGCTTGTTGTCTGGAGGAAAAGAGACATTTTTTTTGTCTCCCATTTCGTAAAAAAGCAAATCAAATTCATTGCTCATCAATTCATGTCACATGTTATGGATGCTTGGTGACCCTGCTTTTGTACTTACTTCCCCCATTGCTTTGCGATTGGTTAACTAGAAGGTTACATGTAGTGCCACTGTCCCTCCATGCCCATATTCATGCCCATCCCACTCATAGGCCCTAGAAGGAGAGAAAACAATCGAAGAAGAAGATGCCGAAAGATGAGAAAATAAACAGACCACGGCTCAGAGACAGGAGGTCAAGAAACAAAAGCACAATCCCCCATTTATTAAAAGAAAAGAGAAGAACACCATATGGTACAAATAAGACAATATAAGTAAACAACCAAGTAAATAATGCATTCAAAGGCTAAAGGTTGGAAGGAAGCCTGGCTTTGGATAAATCCTGCAGCTTAAGTGGGGAGGTGGGAGGGGATGAGTGGTTAGCAACAGTGACCAGTTACACAGGGTGGAAGAGGCTTAGATTCAGAGTGAAGAGCAAATTCTGGGAAGATGGGTATTAGAAAGCAAAGGTCTCAGAGAGGAAACATGAAGGGACAAAGGGGTGTCATGCACTGGACCACACCTGTGCTAGCCAAGGGTCTTAGAATCAGACTGAGAAGGAGGTGGTGAGGAAGAGAAGGAGGGGGCTTGTGGGAAGGTGGGAGATGTCAGAGAAGAAGACACGCCAAGGTCTTACCAGGTGGTCTGATTCCCATGTGCTGCTGGCCGTCCATCACGAAGCCTCCCATGGGTTGACCATCTGGGTTGTAGGGAGCTCCTTGACTTACTGCAGGAGGGCATGGTGAGGGAATGTGGGGGAAATGAACAGTGGTCAATTAGTGCTTTTAATTAAGTTTAAGTCACAGGAAAAACGTCATCTGTTAACACGCATGCAGACTTAGGCATTTCACACAGTTTCTTTGGGTTTCATGAGAGATAAAACACTTGACAGAACATGCCCAATGAAGCCTAAGTACTAGGAACAAAGAACTAATCCTATATTCTATAATACAGGAAACATTTTTTGACAACGCGCGCGCACACAAAAAAAGTTCTAGTTTTTTTCCTCCCCACACAAGCTAATTGAGATGTACTTACCATCAGCTCACACTGTTGAAAGTATGTGTGTGTGTGTGTGTGTGCGTGTTGGGGGGTTATTTGGTCAAAAACAACAGCTCAACCCCAATGAATGCCTTTGAACTTTACTGAGTCCCTAATGCAACCCTGCCCCCTGAACCCTATTACAGGTAATAAACTTTACAGCAGTCCACAACAAGCCATGCACCAGGGGCACTGTTCACTAACAGGAAGAACTGAGCTGGGAGGCAAACATGACCACTACAAAATAAAATATAAGGTAAAAAAAAAAAGGATTAATATCCTCTGCACTTGGCCGAGCAACTCTCCACTGTTCTTCAGTATAATGAGTTGGATAGGGAGGATCCAGTTGTAGTTATTGTTTCAATACTTTAATCCATCGTAAGATGTTTGCTCGCTTCTCTTCGTCACTGGGTTATATAGTGCCCAAGTCAGCATGATTAGTGCTTTGGGTTAATTGGATGGATTTTAGTGGTCAATCTTTGTTGACATCCAGGCTGGGCTAAGTATTTACCGGCAGGTGGGCCTCCGGGTGCATGGCTTGCAGGGGGCTTTCGCCTGCGGGACTTGAATACAGAAACTATGGGGGACTTGCCTGCTCGGTTGGACTGGTCGATCATAGGCTGCACTATTCTTCTTCTTGCGTTAATGAACCTGTAAAAAAACAAGATGCAACATATGACTGGAAAGTCACTGGAGTTTTTGCTGTCTTTTTCTGTAAACACAGTCACGTCCAAGCCTGCTGCTGTCCAGATCAGCCCAGATAGCTAATCAGAGGGGTAATTGAGGGATTTTTTCTCTAATCCTCTAGTACTCCAGTGGGAGTGTCAGAGAGTTGTTCCATAACACAGAAATGTTCACAAAGCTTATGACTTGTACAAACTTGTGCTAGCTTAATATATATTGCCTAGCAAGCGAAGTGCACAATAGCACCCTTGAAGAAAGTGGTGTTTTTCCCTATCTATGCAGTTCAAGAGACTCCTTTTTTTAAACAACTTTATTTTAAACCACTGAACCATTCAAACCCTGATGCCAGATGCAACTCAGTTGATATGCACCACAGGAATTAATGTGTTTAGGAAATGTTTGCTAACAGAAAAGTGTTGCATTGTCAAAGAACACAAGTACAAGCCATGTTTTCGTTTTCCCTGTCTCCCTAGAGGGAGTATAATGAAACTATGGGTTCAACGAGGATATTTTTTCCCCCGCCAAAAAGAACAGGCTGCTGTGCAATTCTGCATATTGTGCATAACATTTGTGACAAAAACATATCTGGCCCCTGTAGCTTCTGACCCCCAGCCTCTTTGCACCATACATCGCAGAGCTCTGGCCTTGTTGTGCCTAAATCCCCTCTAGTGACCCCGTGACCCTGGTCACCTCCAGGAGACCATGCTCAGGGGTTCCAACTTGATTTATGTCCTCCTGCTGTTACCACAGTTGGACACTTCCATTTCATCCTTTGAGGGGGGAATTAGTAGACTTTTAAGGAAACAATAGCCCCGCTACTCTTTTCAGGCTGAGAAAAGCAAGGGAGGAGAGCTTGGGGTGGAGGGAGAGAGCGAGAGAAAGAAAGAGAGAAAGGGAGAAATAAAGAGAAAGAGCAGAACTAACGGACAAAGAAATGTTCACATGGGCATCTGCTAAGCTGCTTCTTTATTAATTATAAAACGGATGATTCCAACTCTCTAAATTTTGAATGCGTTTAAGCCATTGGAAAATGCAACTGCAAACCACCTACAATTTGGACAATTAACTATATTACTCTGGAGATGATTAATATTCACAATGTAATCATTATTCAGAAATGCAACTATTTTAAAATAAAATTAACTATTGAACAATATGGTTTGTAAGTGAGCCATCCATGACTGTTCTCTTAAAATTTACCACAGTTAAAGGGAGTTACTGGAATAATTTTTTGTTTTGTGGCGTAAAGCTTTAATAGAATGTTTTTTTGTTCCTCTAAATTTATTTTGCCAGAGATCACAACTGTCTCATATATTTATCACCAATATCATTCTACGACATCACCTTAAAGACCTTAAAAAAAAAAAAGATCAGGGAGGAATGTACTGACATGGCAGTGCACCATCAAATGAGAGAATGTCTGGAGTTTTATCACCAGCAGCGGGCTGGAGAGCAGGGGGAGTCTCAGACTAGGCATTCCTTTTACTGCCTTCATCTCAGGCTGGGGTCAAAGGGGGGGCACTGTTGTCTATCTGCTGACCTCTGCCGTTTGGATTTTCCTCCCTCGCTCAGTCGCTCTCCCTCTGCCTTTTTTCCGCTCGTTTTTTTTCAAATTGTGGAAATGGCTGTTCTTTCTTTCTTTTTTCTTTCTTTTTTTTTTTTTTAAGGTATCTTAAGCTTCCTCTCTCGTTCCTTCTTATATCTAAGGCCAGATGCGCCAAAAGCTGGAACAAAGGACAAGTGCTACACAATACCAGGCAGGGGGATGGAGAGGTGGTGAGGGTGAGGGAGGGGGTGTAGGAGTGTGAGGAAAAAGAGAAAGAATGGTCATGCTCTGTTCTGTGAGCCAGGCGGACGCCCTGGCGCTGACGGTTAAGAAGGCAATCAAAAGGAGCAGAGAGCCATACGGGCCAGGCTAAAGCTGGAGCCTCCATTAGGAGTAAAAGTTCACCTTTGCGCGACCTCTCCGCGCTATAGGACTGCGTTTATGGCCTGTTCAGTTTCTACTTCCCATAGGCACACAATGAAGCCAACTATTCAGCCCAGCTTGGGACAATGGGGGGCTATTTTAAAGCAAAACGGCACTAGTGGCACCTCAAAGTAGGGTAAAAAGAGGAGGGTTAAAAATACACAGCTTCACTAAAAGGACGAGAAAAAAAGATTTAAATGAGTGTTTATGAGCCAAATGAACCCTGATGGAGGTTCGGTTCTTCTCGTTCTGTTAGCGTGTGTGTGTGTGTGTGTGTGTGTGTGTTTCATAACGTGTTGGAGCACTATCGCTCATTCCCGACTTTACTGACAGTCGATCTGATCTCTGTCAGGTCTGCCAGGGCCTCCGCTAATATCCCACTCTCATTACAAACGCACAGGTGTAGCACGAACGGCACGTGAAATGGCCAATTAAAAGCAAGAAATTGTCTTTTTCATCAGCTGCCTTTGTTGCGTGACCAATTAGGGAATAATTTAATAAGCGTTGCTGGAAAGATCCAGATTGAAGATACAAAAGGTTATATTTCAGTATGTCTATCTAAATGCATATGAAGTACGTTATTTTTTTCTCAGAAATACCCCCTTCGTTTGCTCGTTCCCTCTCCTTCTCAGATGTAAACTGTGTGAGGGGGCGCATGCATGACTACGGAGGACCAAATTCACTCATGAAATCGCATTTCAACACACTCAGCTACATTTACATGTATATTAAAAACCCACAAACAGGCATATCAGTAATACCGATGGAATAGAATGATCTGATGATTCGGATCTGCATCTGTGGCTCTACAGGAATCTCCAGTAAAAATATGCATTAAAAGAAAAGATATAAAAGATGATACGGTTTTAGGATAATTATCAGTTAAAATTTTAAAAGTGTGCTTTATCAGTTTAGTCATTGTGCTAACTCTGTGATGGGAAATAACTGGCTAAAAATAGCTACAAACTACATTTTCAGTAGTGTGACAGTAGCTCAGATGTTTTCAAAACATTGTACTTTTTCCAGTTGCATGCTGCTTTGTGACAATGCCATATTACGGTTTTTAACAATGTGCATACACACAAGTAATATTCATACGTAAAGTGATATCAGTTGATTTGTTAAAACTGGAAAAAAAATAAAATAAATAAATAAAAATAATGAAAAATAAATAAATATTTGAGTGACATTTTAGGTATTCTTTAATAAATTATAATATAATATAATATAATATTCTTTAGGTATTTCATATATTATAATATATTATTAATATAATATAATATATTATTCTTTAGGTGTGTGTGTGTATATATATAATATATAAATTAAATTATACTTAAACTAAATTCTAAATTGTATTATCAAATATTTATACATTTAAAATTAGATTGCTTCCTTAATTAACTACAATGTAATTTGCTATGTTTTGTTAGCTTGTAATCTAAATAGCTACTACTTGAAAAAAATATAGCTCAACTGGAGTTTAACAGTTTCAAAAAAACATGCAGCTTATGTCTTGGCAAACTACATTTTTGAAGTAGCTTCCCCCACACCGGTTAACTTGCTAACTGCTATAATTCAACTAGCTAATCATGCAATAAGACCCCTCTGGTGAAACCAACTTTATTATCAGTATCTGCTCCAGAGATCCATTTACTTAAGTAATTAGTAATTCACATGTTGGCATGCCTGAAGGCAAATTTCATAAAAACGAGCATCTCATCTCGACCTAAAAGTCATAAAAGTCCACCCTGGCTCCTCCTCTCTGCAAGTCAATCTGGGGTCAGTTGCTATGGCCTGCCTGTGCTTAAATAAACTAGTCCAGCTGTTTGCTGCACAAATTCCATTTACACTCTTGCCTCCCCCCGATCCACCCGCTCTCGTCCACTTACACACACACACACACACACTAACACATACATTTACACACTTCTTTTAATCAGCACGGAGCAACCCAGGCCTGGAGGAGTGGCGTTAACCTGTTCCATTGCTGAAGACAGACGAGGGGGAATGGGGCGTACATAAAGGACCAAGTTCCAAACACCCGTTTGCATCTCTCACCTCAATTCCATTCAGCCACATCACACCCCTCTTCCTCCCCTCGCACTGCATATTCCTGCCTTTCTCACCTCTCTTCATGTTCTTTAATAACATCGGCCTCCCCCTCGGCCCCTCTGCTGCTTCTTAGACTGGCCCGCGTTGGTGGAATCCCATAAGAAGAACCCACTCTACTGGGTCTAGGGAAGCTAAAGATGGATGTGATCTAGTTGTTAGTACAGTGATGTCATTCTCCTTTAGAGACTGCTAGAAAATCACAGAAACGTAGGCATGTGTCGTGACTTATTTATGTTGCTGTAGTTGCTTACACCAGCTAATACCAAACTTGTTGGCTTCCAGGTTTCTTGCATGCAACTGTGAGATTTGCATAGCTAATGCGTGGGACTCAATCTCACATTTAAATCTAGCCATCATCCAGAAAACTTTGCAGTGTGGCCAGAGATTCCCAGACTTGACCGGGATTACCTGGTCCACTCTAGCAGAGCAAAAACAGCTTGCCAAAAGAAAACAGAGTAGATGTAAAGGGGGCTTTTGGGGAAGTCTCAAGTAGGGGCTGGTCTAATCCCTGCTGCATCAGCCCCCCTCCAACAGAGGCTGGCCATTACTTCAGCAAACTCACCCCTGGTGCACCCCCACAAGCTCCTCTCACCAAACAAAGTCGAAACCTTTCCATTAACAGAGCTGTGAAGTCCCCTCTAAAGCCGCTTTTAAAGAGTGGGGCCGCCGCCTGGGGGCTGAGGAACACACTTTATAAACACGTAGCCGGTCTGTGAGAAAGAGAGAGGGGTGTAGCAGCTACGAGTTGCTCAAAAGAACAACGCAGCCAGGACGCCTTACGAAGACTTCAGACCAGAAAAGCTCCAGCTTGAGGCGAGAGGAGACTATTGCTGTGATCAACCTCTGTTGCGGCATTCAAACGACCACCGAAAAACAAAGCAGAGCGCAACTGCTGCGAGGTGCTGGACATGCTTCAGAGACGGTTCCCCACTCCTCTAGAGCCGGGGACTATGAGGTCATTCTTGGCATGAACACGGCCTGCCTGCTCTCCTCTGATTCCCCACCCAGTCCGGAGAGAGCAAGAGAAATAGAGCAATAATACATCAGTGAGGGAGGGCACCATCATATGCCCACTTCACAAACACAACATTGGAACACGCTCCGTTCCATGCTGTCGTCTATCTCTGAGGGCTCTTCATGCGGCCTGATGCTGGAGGCAAGCGCTTGGGCCAGAGGGCACTGCCTCTCTGTCTGGGCAAACATGCAAACAAACAACCGCACAGTGTTGGGACGTCAACTGGCAGCCGTGTGTGTGGCAGCACATGGCACGTTAGAGAGGAAATGACATCACGGCAGCAGGTTTAATGGGTCCTCCGCCTAGCTGTCACTGTGGTGGTCTCTGCCGGGCGCTGTAGCGCTCATGCTGGCACCGCTAGTTCTATTGACACACATACAAGACCTTACACATAAGCGCCGACTGACATTACTAACCACGCACTAAGCAACCAGGAATTGAGTAAAAAACTATTTATACTTTAACATCTGATGGTACGGTGATTTGAATAACCAGTAGAGACTATAAATGAACACTAAAGATTTGTGGTCTGACAAGTTCAGTCACTTTTTCTGCTTCAACTTCCCTTGCAAAAACAGAATGCACCCTGCTGATATCACATCAGATATTCTGATATATACAATTTTGGCACTGTTTGATTTAAACTGATAGAATCAGTTTGTCTGACCAATCACAGATAAGAGCATTCACATTTAAAAAGGAAATAATATGGCCAGGATGATTTTTTTTTATATATATATATTAAAAAGCTACATTATACATATACAATAAATATATGAAGTGTTACTCACTCTAGCATGCTTATTTTTGTGGTTGTTGTCAGAGGGGTGAAGTTCAGCATGACCTTGCAATCACTGTAATGCTAAAAGCTCATTAGCTAATCAGTGGTCGGCTCGCTAATCAGCGGTCCAATCTGTTCCTAGATTTATAAACATAACCAATATGCTCTAGTGCCGATCCACCCTCCGTCTGTCATGTTCACATTCCCCCACAAAAGAGAGGATAAAAAAAGTGGAGAAAAGAAGAAAAAAAAATGCAGGCATTGCCTGGGGCCTGTTGTGATGTAAGACAGAGGGAGAGAAAGAGGGGGGTGCACCCTTGTATGGTTCACAGACTCTGTACGAATGCATGCATACACACACGCACATATCCTACGACAACTTACTGCCAAGGAGCCATCCATGCACATATATCTCCACATATAGAGGCGCATTCTCCCCGAGACAAAGAAACTATTTTAACTGCGCTGGTCTCGTTTACACACGCACACACATGCACGCGCAGTCCAGCAACTTCACATGTCTAAACGCACACACATGCGCACACACACACACACAGAACCACTCCAACTTGTCTGCTGTTGACACAACACAGAGATCAGGTCTGAGCAAGTGCTGAAATTCCAGTATGGCAGAATTGTTAGCAAACAGTTGAGAACAGACTGAGCCCAACTGTGCAGAAAGGCAAACAATCCCTATATCCATCCAGCTTCATGGAGCTGAGCTCTCCACTATGTCTCCATCTTCGCCTGATGTAGCAGGGGATTTTGAGGGTGTAGGTTGGGCTGCATGCCTGTGTCTTGCTGGTGTAAATATGTCTTTTGTTTGGCAGTTTGACCCCAGGGTGTGTTGGTATTTTGTTGAAAGGCCACGGATATTCACGCTAAAGCACCTTGACAGGAAGGCTGTGTGAAGGCCGCTCCGGGACATGGGCTATGGCTCATCTCACCCAGACCTGCTTGCATCCTTTGGGCCACTGTTGCGCTCACACACACACATATATGCATATGCATGCATGAGCAGTGAGACTCAACACATATGCACATATTCTCAGCTTAAGCAGATAATTGTCTGTGTACACTACATCCAGAATCATGCATATTACAAAATCACAAGAAAAAGATTTTACTGCCCAGGTGTTGCCCTATGATATGATGGACTCAATGGAGCTCCTTTTTATGTTTTATATAAGTATCAATTTGTCATGGTGTAGAAGAAACAACCGATATACCACACATTTGTGATTTCGTATAGGTAAAACTGTTGTGCATCATCTCTCCAAGGTACCTACTAGGTCAGGGGTCACATTTTCCCCCAAAGCTATAAGAACGTTGCCAGATACTACACACGAAGAGCACAAAGAGCAATCATCCAGAGCTTTTCTTGAACAAGTTTCAACTTCTCTTGACATGGGCGGGCTTGGCTGTCAGAGAAGTGAAGCATGCCAGTCATCCAGTTCTCTCTCTTTATTTTGCTCTCGCTCCTTTTTTCTCTCAGGCGCAGAAACCTGATCCAGGGTGTGTGGACGCTGTTTCTCTAAAGTAGCCCCGCCACACTTCACTCCATGCTTTTAAGACTTTCATAAAAGCCGCCTTATTGACAAAACAATCCATCCCTAAGGTTTAAACAGCATCTTTAAAGGGATTATTAAATTCCGTCAGGAAGGGAAGAACGAGCAACACGTGAAACCCGATGACCCGCCCATTGATTTTACATCACTGATCTTTATGGAGTGTTCTGAGAATGCTTTCTCTTATCGTCAAAGGCTAAAACTTTTCTTGCTCTCTGCATCTGTCCTTTTTCTTATGCTACCATCAAAGCTTCATTTCAATGCAAGTTTTGCATTTGTATGTTAAACGACTGACTGTACCTTTACATCATTATGCACTTGTACGTAATCCCTGTCGAAGCTCTGACATCTCCTTCCAAAAATAGATCCCACAGTCGATCCACATCCCCTCCTTGATGCCACGTTCGCTCACTGTGTCTCAGGCTGTCTCTGTGTGCTCATGCGTGTCCGCGGGTGAGTCTGTGCTCATGTGCGCGTAAGGGTGTCCATAAGGGTGTGACTAAGTGTACGTCTATTGCGTATCGTCCAGATTTTCAGACACTCTCAATGCTTGTTGACTAAACAACGCACCCACCCACGCGGGTCGATTGTTAATATGTGGACCCAGATTTGAAGCAGTCCCTCACGTTATGTTAGCGCCAATAATTCATGAGTGATCCGCACCCCGTGCGGCCTTTAGCATTTTTTATTTAATCTTCAGCCCGCGGATTCTCCGAGTCCTCATCAATAATGGACACGTACATGTGTGTTAACAAGTCTATGGGAGCAGGGCTTAAGGAAGCCGTCATTTTCAGTTGATCTCTTGTTTATCCCCATCTGTTAGCTGTTTGTTTGATGTCACATTGTCGTTTCCACATGTTCGCTCTTAAGTCCTATAATCAAGAAAATTTTCACTCAGAGATATGGCTAAATGATATGGACTTGCATGCTAAGCGAAATCTATATACTTGCATGCTAGAGTGGAATGCTGGAATTTATCTTGCACGAATATCATATGTTGGGAATAAGCTATATTGGCCCGGTGCTTTGACTAGTCTGATAAATAGAATCACAGCTAGGGAAATTGCCTCTAAAAATCAGCAGGTCAGGAGGTAACATCACCAGGGGTTGCCATGGAGACACCCAATGGTGAGCTTCCTACTACGGGCCTATGAAACGACAGATCCTACTCTCTAACCCCTGATGTGCTGATCGTCTCTCTCTCCCTCTGTTTTCATACACACTTTCCATGTCATCTGCGCCCTTACACACATATCCTAACACACATCCACAATCTGGGAGAGTGCTGCAAGATCCCAGCATGCAGGGTTTAGCAGCTAATACCGCTTAAATTGACCACCTCTGGCTCATCGCTTACACACTTGCTCAGACAAGTGCCTGCATCCACACAAACACAGGCAACGTGACAATTCTTCTGAACGTACACCAAACCTGGCCCAGTAGTCGGAGTGCTGGGGTGGGACAGGACAGTGTGTGAAGTAATTGCCTATGTGTTCTCTGCTAACTAATGTGGCTGAAAGAATTGATCTCCCATGGGTTGTTGTGAGGTCACAGAAATTGATAACCCCAACAAGATTCCCTTGTGTCCGTCAGCCTGCGTCCCACCGATAGGCCACTTTTGTAAATTAATCCTCGTTCTTAGTCACCTGTTGTCTCCAAGGTACCCAGTCGAACAATGGTAAGGATTATGTTGTCAGAAATTACATTTTGTGTAATGGGTTTTAATACGTCTCCCATCTCTCTCACTCTCCTAACATCTGGTGTACATAGCAAGGGATTGGTTGTTAATAAGCTTGAGAAGCCTGACGGAATAACAATGTTATGTAATCAGGGTAGAAAGGTAGATTGCATTACAGTGAAATGTTTAGCAATGCATTTTGTAAAAACAATGATTGCAAGAAGAATTCAATTTTGTTTTAAGAATATTACAAATATGTGACCCTGGACCACAAAACCAGTCGTATGTGTCAATTTTTCGAAATTAGGATTTATATATAATATCAAAATATTAAGAAAATCACCTTTAAAGCTGTCCAAATAAAGTTCTTAGCAATGCATATTACTAATCAGAAATTAAGTTTTGACATATTTATGGCAGGAAATGTACAAAATATCTTAATGGAACATGATCTTTACTTAATATCCTAATGATTTTAGGCATAAAAGAAAAAACTATAATTTTGACCCATACAATGAATTTTTGGCTATTGCTATAAATATCCCCATGCTACTTAAGACTGGTTTTGTGGTCCAGGGTCACATATATAGTTCTATCAACAAGAACTATAGTATAAACAAGATCAGATGGGCACTTATCCAACAGCAGCTTCATTAGACTACACCCATTTCTACAATAATTGCAAGTACCACATACAAATGACATGACGCTCAAGTGACACAAGCCACTTTTTTAAAGTTGCCAACTCATTGCAATGACAACAGATGGAAAAATGCACTCAGTGTATATGTACGTGTTGTCTCATTCTATAAAAATGTTGCTATGTATAAATGCGGTCTAGTTTATTTTGTTTTGTTTTTTTTTTTTCTTTTAATTAAAAGTAGTTAAATGGTTCATGTTTGGCTGTTTTTGGTGATTAGGCTACCTTTGTGAGGTAATTAATAATTTGTGATTTGTAATTTGTATCGGAATGCATTTTAAAGTAACTCTCCCATCCCCTGCTGGGAGCGCCTACATCAAGGCCGGTTCATTCAGCAAAATGGATTAGGGCATGTAATCAGATCCTTAGCAATATCAATCTCTGACACTTAGGGAACAAGAGCGGAGTGAGTTAGCGAACAGAATTTCATGTGAGGGCCTGGCAAGAAGAAATGTGTGGCAAAGGTTGTTCTTTGTGTTCTTACATCAAACGTTCCGTCCTGTGTTAGTTTTCACCTCCCCACTCCCTATCTCAGGCCCTTCATTAGACACGGCTAATAACAGTAAGTATGTGCTGATAGCCATCTCTGGTAACAAACTCACCCCTGCAAAGGTTCTTTCAAACTTTGCAGAACTTTTAACGGTGAAAACAGTGAAATCAATAGCCGTTTAGGTGGAGACAAAGAGTCCCATGTCCCAGCGAGTGCGGGGCAGACGGGTTTTAAGAGAGGATTCAGAGAGGCACAAGAGTAGCTGCTCTCGCAGGGATTCATATTTGAATGAGCGAACAAAAAATAAAAAAGTCGGAAAAATCCTGGCGGCAATATCCCTTTGGGTGAATTGATTTGAAGGGAGATGAGGCGATAAGTGGGAGACAGATGGGAGGGGCGAGCAAAAGCGGGGGGGAGGGGAGTATATTAATTCAAATCATTAGGAGCCGCTTGCCAGGGGCGAAGCTATTGATTGCATGTAAACACAAAAGTACAATTGACTTACCAGTTGTTCACTTGTAGTATAGTGAGCCCGGTGTCTTGTGCCAGTTGCTTTTTCTGTTCTTCTGAAGGGTAGGGGTGCTGATGAAAGAGAGAGAGGAAAAAGCCACAGTAATGTAAATGACATGAGAAATATTGTAAATAAATCAATTAATGAGCACATTTGTTAGTGAGAGAAAGGTCTGAGGTACAGAAGGGAGACGTTGCTCACACGTTTGTGCAGAAAAGTGGCAAAGCAGCTGTTAATTAGTGTGAAAAAGTGAGGTGTGTCTCTTTCTTAGAGTCATTAATGGAATATGAAATCGTGTAATTAATGGCAGCGAAAAAGGCAAGCCAATTATAAAGTTAAGTGAAGTGTGGGAACAGAAACAGTAATTAGAGAGCTGTGCCGTGCAACCCCACTGAAATTTATTCTAGTCATCTTGCTGCCATGAATGCATGATAGAGAATGGATATCTAAAGCCTTGTGTGGAATACAGACCACAAATCTGACATATACCTCTTCCTTTTGTAATCGTTGTAAGATTACCGTCATTTTAGATGATTGGCCAGTCAGCTAAAAGGTAACAACACTGATAATACTGAAGTAGTGTGAACAGTTTTCGATACAGTTAAGAACTTGATCTGAGCTGATCCAGCTGTTTAAATAAAGGTGAGGTGAGATTTGCTTGATTTATATTAGCGTTAGTGTGAAGTATTGAGCTTGCTAGCTTTGAGTCTAAACAATGTGCTGTTCATGAAAAAGACAAGACGGAGCCTGCGTTGAGGCCCCTGCTGAGCATGTAAAATGGGAGGTACATTGTGCAAAGATGTTTACACCACATTTATACCTAGAGAGAGAGAAAAAGAGTGAGAGAGAGAACCCTATGTTGTAGGCCTCAAAGCACAGCGATAACTCGTTTCTCATTTCTGTGGTACAATATTTTCATATTATGCTTTGTTAACACAATAAGCGGACCCGGACACCAGTCTTTGTGGATAGCTCGGTGTGCTGTTTGTCTCACTGTGCTAACAGATTCAGACCTTCTAAGCCC
Source organism: Labeo catla (assembly GCA_012976165.1). NCBI lineage: Eukaryota > Metazoa > Chordata > Actinopteri > Cypriniformes > Cyprinidae > Labeo > Labeo catla. The sequence continues at coordinate 289,820 of VONZ01000494.1, read as the reverse complement.
ATTACCAAACCTTGCACAACCTGCTAGGGATTAACAGAGACTGAGGCTTTAACTTGGCTTTGGGTTGCAAATCAACCAAAGTGACAAAAGATCGCTGTTCAGCAGACAAGTTAGCAAAATCACCATGGCTGACTGAATGACTAGTCTTCAAACCATAATGATACCAAACCGTACAATCTAACTTATAGTGTTGCAAAGGAAGACATTGGCAATTGTGATTCTGATTCTCCCTTTGAGAGGTATAATAAGAACAAGGCTTCCACATGAACAAACAGAAATGTAAAAATGGTTGGCGCCATGGGTTGTCTGTTCTTTTTTCAAGCAATAATAAATTGGAATGTCTTTCATGTTGCTGAATGCATGTTTATTTACTAGTACTGCCAGAGAAAGCGAGCTGTTTTCCTGTCGCTCTGTCATTTTCATGTGATCCAATTGTAGGTAATTGGAACAAACTGTGGATAATTTCATGCAGAAAGTTATAATTGTAGTGTCGCCTCCAGCCATTTCTAAATAGATTTAAAGAATTTTTTTTTTTTTTGCCTTATCATATGTTTCAAGTGTCCACCGTTGTAAACCACAATGATGAGGTTTGTGTGAAACCAGGGCCAGGACTGGAAATGTGAGAAAACAACATTCCAGTCTTTCTTACTGTCATCAGTGATCAGTGATATCTGATCGCTGATTGCAGGTCTTTAAGCATCAAAAATGTAATGGCAACTATAAAATCAATGTATAACTCTGTAGTTCACCAAATCATCGGAGAGAGAGAACAGAGTTTGTACTCAACTTTACAAGACATGAACTCATTGCATTGAGTATGGCAATGATGGCTAGTCAGCCCTGTAGTGAACATGTCTGGACAAAAGGATCAGAGGCCTCATGACTTTTAGGGGGAAAGCTGTGCCAAAGGCTACGTGACAGCACAAACACTGACTGTTCAGCTGCCGGACCGCAAAGAATGACTCCAGCTCTGTGCTGCTGCAATTCCAGGTATGAGAAAACTGGGGCCGGATGAGATTTACACATCCTTGTGTTCTGCTCACTACCTCTCCTGCACTAAAAACTTTTATGAACAGGAGGTTCAATTCCAACTTGGTTTCATTCAGGCAACATGATTTGGAAGAAGACATTGTCTTTTCGCCAGACCATTTGCATACACGATTCTTCTGCAATCCACTATTTTAAAACTCTCTCTTCTACAGCTATGTTTTGTCAGTCATTACATGGTCTGAATTTATAAAGGTAGGGGCATCTAAGAGAGTCATTCACACTAAAATTCAAAATATTAAATATCCTAAGAACATTGATGAAGTATAGAATGAAGAAGGCATTGTACTGGCTTCACTTTTAAGAAAAGAAGTGGGAGGAGGACTGTCAACTAAGGCAACTTGTTAGACAACTTTACAAAATGAAATGTTACAACAATGCACAATGGGGTGGAGAAAACGAGCAGTCAAGTTTCAGCTCAACTTAAATGTAACCTAATCCTGTCCTAACTTCTCATTAAATCCTAGAAACCCCACACAAAGACCTGTTCTGTGATTGACAGGTGGCTCCGACCGTGAGCATTCAGTAGTACCCAAACAGGATTCCTGTACAAACGCCAACTGGGTCAAGCTCTTCCGCCCACAGCATCGTACGTGCCTCACCTTTGTTGTCATAACGACCTCGAGGTAGCCACACCTGTATTTGAGCAGAATGGGGCAGCAGTGACTGAAACCCCATTTACACTTAGTACTTGTCATATCCGGAATTCATTCAGATATGATTTATTCACATTTAATTAATAGCTGCTCAGACAAAAGCACTTCTGTTAAGTTAGGACCTTTTTTTGGGGGGGTGGGGGTTGGGGTAAATTTCTGCAACCCCCTCCCTTATGGCATCCATAAATGTTCGGTCCACATCTCTTTTAACAGCGTTCTCGCATATCTTTTCCATAATTGTTATAGTGATGTATTTTATAAAAGCATTCATAAAGTCATGAAGCGGATATGTTCAGAAACCATTTTTTTCTTTGTCTGGGTCTCCAAACACCAAATTATCCCTATGCGTCAAAACAGTGTGATTTAGATTCTGGTTTAACCGAGAGAAACCAACAGATTTTATAATAGTCAGAGAGTGACTGAGTATTTTAATCCTCTTGGCAGCAGTACTGGGTGAGAATTGTTTTCTCAGGGTCTCGTGATGCTTTAGTGAGAAAGCAATAATACTGCCTAAAGAACAGATGGAAAATCTCAGCGCATCCTCCCTGTTTCCTTTCGCCTATCTTAATGATACGTCTTGTCCAAATATACTACTCCTTTCATCAGAATTTCCAGCCTCTTCTGCACTGGTGGATACCAAGCCAACAATGTCCTCCCCATGCTCAGTTCTCCATCATGTATCTTATCTGTGTGTGTGTGTGTCTGTGTCTAGCAGTGCATCAACAATAGTCCCTCCCGGTCTTCCTCCGCGGCCTCCTCAGACAGGGAATGGCGGGGAAGAGCGTAGAGTCCGTGTCCTATCAGCGAGATAAGAGAGGTGAACAGGTCTCTCCCATTCTTTCGTGCTCTCTCTGAGCCAAAGATTGCTGCTCGAAACAGAACTCAGACTTCCCCCCTAACCCTTGGTTGACTCTGCTCTCCTTACCCACAATTCTGAGCGATGGCCCGAGAATGCTGTTTTGAATACAGCCAAGATATGAGGAGTCAAGTTGTGTCAGGAGACCTTTCCGTGGGAGAGGGTAGAATTCCAGTATTTACTGCACTGTACCCTGAAAGCTGAGAGGTACAACCCAGACTATGAGAGCAGAAACATGAGAGGTGTGTACTCTTGGTCTTTATGTCTTTGTCGGGAGAGTTGTGTCTATGTAGAACAGGGAGGAGGAGGTCTGGATGAGCTCCAGCTGCGCTCCTTATCAGGTCCTTAGACAGGATCCTCTGGTTCACTGTGAGGGGAGAACTATTTTGGAAGTTCCTTTCATCTCTGTGTTTTCTTCATCATTTTGCTTCCCCCGCAAAAAAGCCAGAATCCCAGCAGTATTTCTTTACCCGTCAACTCCCAGGGTTGGCTCGGGCCACATACTGAACACGTCCTCCCCCCAATCGCTATGGACACATCTTTTTGTGTTCCATTTAACCAGTTAATTACAATCAGCCACAACCCCCTCTCCCCTACTCTGCTGCCTTCATTACCCACATTACCGTTATTATCGTTATGTTCTATTTAAGGGAACATTTCTCTCTATCCTGTGTGATTTGGATTAAAGAAGCTTTCCACACAAGATTAACTTAATAAAATAAGTGTGTGCTGAACATGGTGCTTATTCTTTGCACAAAAAAAAAAAAAATGAGTGAGGAAGCATGGCACAAAAATGAGGCATGCCTCTTGAGTCGCAGGACGCAGGAATGAATTCTAGTGGCACCATCTGAGAATGCCTCCACTAAGTGCCCATCTCGCTAAGCAATGTAATGTCTAAATACTAAATACGTTGCAGGGGGTGATTCAGGTCAACAGGTCCTTTCAAGGTATGTAAGGGTTCATTTCGGCAAGGTTTCCTACTGCTGCTTCACTTCCATATTCCTTGTGGCTAATCCCCATGGAAGCCAAGCTGCCCCTGAGGAATGCCTGAGGCTTGATCCAGGGGCCATTTTGGCCAAGGTGTCTACTGAGTATCATTTCAACATCCCATCTCAGAACCAGCCACTGTACGTGTGGGCTGCGTCCACCACTCTTCCGTGGCTTGGCCCTTGAGAAAACAGGATTAGGTCTGAAGTTTAGTGCTCCACCTACTCCAGCTCTGCCAGCATTAACTGCAACAGAACCACAGCTTCAGGCCTTCTGTAGATAGGGCCACCTACAATATCCAGCCCAAACCTTAGGCTGGGGGAGGAAGGATTACCCTTGATATTTGGCAAAGAGCATTATCGTCTCACCAGAAAATTATGCACTTGTTGTCTTCGTCAGTAAGACGTGCATGAGAGGAATAATCACTGCTTTGTTGTAAAGTTATTTATCATCGTGGAAAGGTGTTATTTCTCAAGAAGGCACAGTAAGTTTTGACTTCAGAGATATTTCTTGGCTGAGGAAGAGTTGAGACATTTCAAATTCCTTTTTGTGTACGTGGCATAAACATGAAGTTTTGTCCTTCATTAAGAAAAAACAAAACATGCTTCATATGGAAAACTGAAGAGAGAGAGAGCAAGAGCAAAAAAGACAAAACGGCAAAGCTTCTGTAACCCAATTTCTTCCTAAGACTGCTTCACCAATGAGACAACAACAAAAGAGAGAGAAAGATCTTAGATTTGGAAAACAACTGGAGGCCAGGGCTTAAGATGCCCTGGCGGAGTTGGTGACTGGCTGGCTCACAGAAAGTGGGAGTGCTTCATTGGGAGCACCACTAAGTTTGTAGCGAGCTAAGTCAACACAAAGCCGGCACATGAATTATTCACACACAGCGTTTTTAGAAATCCTTGTACTACAACAAGCTAAAGCTGGGGAAATTTCACCCTTGGAAGCTTTTTTCTTTTTTTTGCCATTTAATCTGTACTTTTGATAAAGGAGGATATGTTTAATTTGGTTTCCAGCATTTTAATTAGTCATCCTCTGTTAAAAAACATTTTTTGTTGGTTTAGGCAAGAGGGTGTAACACAAGTGCTTTTGGGTAGGGAATAGGCACTCTCGGTTTGGAGGCAGCTGAGGACAGAATGTAAGTCTAAAATTAAAGGATGGGTGTGGGCTGGAATACAAATCAGATCTATCCATATCTGTGTAAACTTCCAAGCCCACAATGTGCTAAATCAACATTATCAAATTTGAGCTAAGGGCTTTGCATTCAAAAATGCAAAGTGCAACAGGCGCAAGACAAAATAACACATATCTGGACACCCGGATTTGTAAGCCACTTCATTTGAAGACAGTGGCTGCTATTTGAATAGCTTTACATAGAGTAGAGCAGAGCTATATTTTTCATGGGGTGGCCTATAGCTTCAAGCGCCACCAGACGCTGCAAAGAGGTAAGCCAGGTTGAGGCACTGATCTAAAGTCAGTCGCAGTAGGGTAAGCAGCCTCTTATTCAGTCTCATTACAGATCCCAGTGGAAGGGTGGGGAGTCTGTGTTTAAGGGGGATGCGTGTTGTTCCACACCTGCTGTTCACAGTCACACGGTAATAAGGGGGCCAGCCTGCAAACACTGACTGGAGCTTGGTGGACTGCGGCTGATGAGCCCGGGCTAATTCAGGGGTGATTATGTAGTTTACTGGACCACTAAACCTCTTTAAGCTTGTAATTACAGCCTATTTGAGGGGGGAACATTCAAAAGCAATTCAGCTGCGCCGTGCTGTGCCACGCCGACCGCAGCTGGAGGTGGGCTGCTGGCATTCGGTGGGGGAGTCTAATATCTGCTGGGATAGGGATTTTAGCACAGTCAGTCAGGTAGCATCACGGACAAAGAGGTACACGCCACCTCGGCCGGCCCTGTTCCAGAGAGTGCCTGCCAGCGTCTTTACCTGACACACAAAATCAGAGCGGCTTGTGATCGTTTAAAGCTGATAAAAAACCAAATGATTGTTTTAGCTATTGTCAAGAGGACTGCGAGTGAAATGCAAAGCAGTGCTATTAATGCATGCTTCGGTACACAAGCTACTCCACCCTCCTGCCTCCCAGTAGCCAAAAACGGGTTTGTTGAAGGTGGGGGCCGAGTGGCAGGAGCAGGAACTCATGGTGCATTAAATGTTAAGAGAATCAGGTTACCATATTGCACCTTGACCAAGGAATCCTTTCCAATGCCTTTACTCTCAAGGAAATTATCCTTTAGCTAATTCCACTGAAATGTGATACTCAAAGGAAGCAATTTCGGAACCACAAAAAAATTCTAATAACCTGTGCGATATTATTATGTTATTATCATAATTACCCTTTTGCCCTGGCCATTTTAATTAATGTTCAATGGAGGGCCTGAGGGGGAGGAGAAACCTGGTCATGGTTGGAATAGAGTTAAAAGAAGGTAAAGGCATTTTACAATTGCTCCCTTATGTCATTTCACTGTCTCGATAAAAGACGGCCAGAGTGAGGGAAGGAAGAACACAGAGACATATTTCTGCTCTCCACTTCTTTTGCGATCTCCTTCTCCTAACTCTTCTGCCTTTCATTCACTGAGCGGAAGACAAATCTTTCTTCATCGGTGCACAGCTTATACAAATCAATGACTTAATCTGTTGTAACAAACAAGTGAGCAGCGCCTTGCCTCCGCCTGCTTCCTTTTCCACCACAGCTAAAACACTCGGCTGATAACAGAAAGAAGAATAAAAAGGCCCATGGACCAACACTCTCATCCTCTCTCTGAGTGATCTCACTTTCTATTAACGTGTGAATCTAATCTGATGAAATGTGGCCGCGTCTGGATCAAGACACACATTGCAGATTCCCCACACAGAAGGGAGTGATCCCCTGGCTGCACGCAGCAATCTCCATGGGGACGACATGGATCAGCAGGTGCTCTCAATGCAACTCTCATGCAGCCATGCATCCCTTATTGCGACAGGAAACACCATGCACTCAGCGCGGCAGGAAAAGGTCAAGATCCACTATCGGAGCTAAATGGAGAGAATCCTATTCAATAGTTGAATATATGCCAGGTCCTGGATAAAGTTAAGGCAAATAAGACAAATCTAAGAGGTTTTAAGTGTCTGAGACCATTTCCCCTTTGTTCATCGCCTTGGGAAATCAATGACAACAAAGACAACGGCACTTTAAAAGGGTCTTGGATTCAGTATACAGGACATGCTAGCTCCATTAAACAATTTATGCACTTACGCATGGTGGTATAAAATAATTGAATTTATCTCCTCTCCAAGCCAGCACACTTAATGATACACTATAGACTATAAAATGCTTGCCCTCATTTTTATTTTTTTCTCTCTTTCGAATACTTTGCTTGGAAAAAAAAATGGAATGGGCAAATGCAAAATAAAGCAGTGCCAGTCTAGGTGTGCCTGATACCAATGCAGTACATGTGTTTTTATACCTGCGTACATTTTTCAGACACATCGCCAGACAATTATTCAGTTGATGCTCTGTCACTCCTTCACAAACTGAAAAAAGCCCCATCAAGAGGCCTGAGGGTAGTGCCTTTTCCTCCTGAAGAACTGTTTGTCCCCAGATGAAAAGCACAATGAGCTCAGAGCAGCACGCATGGCTGAGATTACAAGTAGGAGGAACCGAATTGATAAATTAGTTCAGCAAACGTGCAAACTGATTACCGCGTCTTTGCTGCCATATAATCCATCAGGCATACACTGGCGAGCACATGCACACAAACAGAGTGAGCCAAGAGTATCTGGGACAGACTGCTGGAGCTCTGCTCTGTGGGGGAATGCTCTGCAGTGGCTGTAAGTAAAAGGTATTGAGCTGCTGACTGCAGGCGGAAAGATCCCTGAGCACTGACGATTACAGCATAGCTAGGGTAATTCAGCAAAGCCTGGTCTGAATCAACACACATAGTGCCATCTAAAAACACCAGTGGACCTTTACCAGACCATAGCTAAACCCTGGCCAACTGGACATCTCTGATTGAGATGGATTACAGAACAGAGCATGCTGGAGTGGCACCCAAACTTTCAGATTGGCAATGCTGTAGAATATAGACTAGCAGTTGTTTCCACTATCCTTATGTCACCTCAGGTTACATCCTCTGCCCTTCCCAGCATGGACAGTTGTGGATCAAGCACCTACCATAATCCCTGATTAACATCCTCCCTAAATGTCCCGTAAGTCCATCCCAATGACAACTGAACTAACACACACTATGGTCATCAACACTGGGTGCTTAGTGGATATCTAAATGGAATATACCAGACTTCCTCAGTTGGCTTCTGAATTTCCTAGATAGACATACTGCTCAGGAGGTGGTGAATATAGGAGAACCTTACACCACACCTGAGGTGTTCATGCTGACAGGGCTTTTTAGAGGGATTTACACAAAAACTAGAAGTGCGAGACAGACAACAAGTTTTCTTACATTAAGGCAATGGCTGGTATGCAGACAGGAGACCATGCAGGCCTAGCATGATCTCACACTAAACAGACGCTAGCTGCTAACTCTTCACAAGTAGCTGATAATGAAATACAATACTGTTATAATATAGCAGCCCAGCGTATAACTTTCTCTAACTGACAACGTAATGAAACTGCCTAAGAGTGCATGTTAACAAGCTGGGCGGATGGAATTCGGTGAGGCCCACCTGTGTGCTTGTGGAAAATGGAGTACGGGAACACTATCTTCTCCAGTGACGTGGCTGCAACAGTGGCTGGCCCTGTGGGCATTATAAAATTGTCAGGTTCTTGAGAGCAGTGAGGAAGACTGATGGGAGAGTAAGACTGAGGGACAGCTCTCATCTGGACCAGTTATGCTCCAACAGTTCAGAGGTTACATGAAGTAAAACTTAACTACCTTTTAGGGACACTACAGAGGAAGGGAACCAACTTGACTGCGTAGGGAAGCGAGTGGTGTCAATTAAACACGGCTCTTTCTTTGTTCCAAAGCCTCGGTCCGAAGGTACAGCTGATGTTGGGGACGCCGTGGTGGGCTTGGGTAGAAAAAGGTCTACTGATGTGGTGCTCATCAATCAAGGCACAGATGGCTTGTGAAAGGCCATGTCAGCAGTGACAGAGCAGCGTCCAGCCACCTCTCCTTGCACCATGTGGAGTCTACCAATTCGATCCATTCTGTCCATGACACACCAATGCCTTTTACGCTGTCACCCTCGAAGCCTTGCCAATGATGGATATACAGTCTTTTTCCACCCTCTCTCTCTTTCCCTCTCTGGAGGTGAGGGGTGGGGGTGCAAGGGGTTGTCTATCCACAAAGACCAGCCCCAAAGAGTTGCCTGCCCCACATCCCAGGGGCCTGTCAGTGGGGTAATTGATGATGTTTTCATTACAAGATGTGGGAGCAGGGGGGCGCATCCTGCCTCAATGGGCAGCCACAGCCCTAAGATTGACTCAGCTGCCTCTTCCTTGACACCAACTTTTATAAAAAGCATCAAGTCATTGCTTCCAAATGTCTCACACACACAAATAAACATGTATCCTCTCTCTCAAACATAAACACCACGGAGACCAAAACAGCTACGACAGCTGATGCAGCGTCCCAGTTGGCTGCAAGAAACATAGTAAAATGGCAAAGACACACAGTTCAGAAGAACATTAGGTACAAAGGGAGGCAAGAAAGAAGCCTTTTTTTAGGATCCACAATGCTTGATCCTCACTGTCTGAAAAATTCCTTGAAGCTATTTCAGTTTCGTGGCGCCTCCAGTACTCACTGCCACTTAGATGAAATTAAGAAATAACCAGCGACCTTAGGCGGCTAAATTCAATTTGCAAATATTAATCTGCATGGACTTTCTGCTCTTGTTAAAAAAAAATGAATGAATGTAAAAACAATATACACTCAGAGCTCCAATTTCTTAGGAGTGACTGGTTGTGGTCATTTGATTTGTGTTGAGGTTTGGAATTGTATGGTAAAGATGAGAGAAAATTTGAGAGTAGGGTTTTCTCTACCAGGCCAAATGCGAAGTGCCACGCTGAGGTTGCCATGGGTGACCAGTGTGCTGACATCCCAGGGCTTAGGCAATAAACAACCATGGACTAATGGCATCTGAGGCCTGGTTGACCTCTGGCCTCTAATGGCTGGGGTAGCTTTTTTGACAACACCATTCAGCGTGGGCCCTTGGTTAACTGTTACCATGCCTAAAGTTTGTTTACAAGGATGTCACTCTTCTTGACAGAAACCTCAGTTGCAATAATGGAATTTGTGTTTTAGGGCAAGACAAAATGGATGCTGTGACGTTATGTAGAAGGGCAATTCTCAGGGTGTTTATGTTATCAGAGGATCGTCTCATTGTAAAATTTTTGTATTTGCAATGTGTAACTCAAGTTATTATTATTATTTTTTTTTGTTCAGGTGATAACATGATAACAGGCTAGCATGACGACCAGAGGTGGTCAAGGCAGCATATCATCTGGTCCGAACCCTTGTGATAAGGCCGGTCAGGGCACCCGGTTGCTATGGCGATATGAGTGGCAGGGTCTTACGGTTTGAGCAATGTCAACACTCAGCACTCCATTTCACAGACAACTTTTAGGATGGCATCTAACGCTGAGCACTATGAATAAGACGGCATTTTTTCTCAGGTTTAAAAAAATGTGGATATATTATTATAAATGCTCATATTTTGCTATTCATTACTCATACATTCTTCTGCCCTGCACACGTTCCTACATTTTGATTAATGTGGGAGAAATTGAAGAGTAAGTTAACTTGACTTAAAAAGTGAATTAAAATGGACATGTAGGAAAATTCACTGCTTTGTGCCAAATGCATAACTCCCAGCCAGTGTTGTTTTAAAGTAAAACCGAGAAGTCCAGCCTCTTCAAAACCCCTCTGTGCTTTCCAAGCACTACTTCTTGAGGAGGTCATATGTTGAACATCTGTAATTTTGCCCAGGAAATCATCAGCAGGCCAACTCAAACCCGACTCTCTCCCCCTGACTCCAGCCTCCAAACTATGGGGCAACAAATTCAGCCCAACTCCCCAAAGAGGACACAGCCCGTTCCCCCTCCTGCTGGTCCGACCAGCTCAGGGCCCTCTGCACGATTCAGTCCATCGAGTGCAGAAATGAGTTATAGCGTTTTTCACACCTGGTTCTGCTCAAGATGCAGCACAGTTGAGGTTTGGCAAAATGTGCTCCCAGCGAGTACGAGAAAAACAAGAATGTTGCCTCCACCAGAATTGTTACATGTGTGTGAAGAGGGTGCTAAATTGGAGCCTAATTACATTAAAAGCGATTATGCCTTCCAGTTTCATTTTGAACACAAGCAGCACGTAAAAGTGTGGGGGGGAAACGGGCAATTGCATATTGTGCTGTGGTTTGCTTTTTACGAGCTGTGATGGAGGCTCCCTCCCGTTCTCTGGTTCTGTGTACAAACAGAACGAAGCCCAGAGCCCGGCGTGCCAGCCTAATATTCGGCTGTTCCAGGATCGGTCCTCACCGCGGCTGCATAGCAACAATCTGAAGCCTGGCTTTCATCTAATTACTCTATCACATAATTTTGCAAATTGCCCTTTCACTGGGGAGCTGAGTGCAAAAACATAAGCACAGCGGGATTTGGGGCAATGGCTTCCATTTATTACTCATTTCTTGTTAAATTAAACAAGAAAATACTGTTTGTGAGATAGAGGGTGAAAATCAGGAGGGAACAAGGAATGGGAAGGAGGGGGGCAAAGAGTCCAATTTCACGGCCACAGGAACAGGAAAGCTGCTCAGTGCACCCAGCATTCCTCTCCAGGATGCCTGGCACAATCACACTATCTTTGTCCAGATAAAATAAAAAAACAAACAACAGTTAAAGCAGGAAAAATAACAGAAGTTTAGGGCCTCTTGTTTTGTTTTTGTTTGTTTTGCTTTTTTTTTTTTACTTCACCACAAAGTTTATTGGAATGTGTTCACGCCGGCTTTACAGCATGCTAAAACACTTGTGAGTGGCAAGTAATTAGCTAGCATCTCTCCCTCTCTTTCTCCATACTATTCTCAGACCTGCATACGCCCGCTTCCACTTGCCTTGCAAGCCGGCTAATAACCGGGGACTGAAAACAACTGATTAAAGAGCAGCTTCAGGGTGTAGTTACCCCATAAGCCTTTACCATCTCCTCTGTATCTCTCTCCGTTCCGCTTATTGTTTTCCTCTCCTCCTCTCTTCCACCGAATGGCTCGTCAGAATAATCTTGTACTGCCACCCACTTCACACTTCCGTCTCGGCACAATGGCTTCGCTGGTTGATTCATGTGACGTGCAAAGAGCGCATTCTTGCTGCGGTTGGGCCGTGAACTGCGAGACACATATGTAATCTGTATTTCTCTAAGACAGAAGGCTATCATCTGTGTGTTGTTTGTGCCGCTTGCTAATTGCCGCTGTCTTTATCTCCAAGGGCCAGACCTAAGGACTATTCCTTCACACATCCATTCAAAGGAAAAAGGGACATCAGAGGTTCAGCGACTACCTCTTCCATCAGTCCTGTGCTCTCACACTTTCTCCTACATCTCTGCGGCCCCACTTGAGACTTTCCGACGTCCTTTGAGTAAAAGCCAGTTGGAGATGGAAGGCGAGACAACCGCATTGTCCGTAAGGTCAGTCATCCGTGCCTCACGTGCTGCGTGTTGTTTTGTTCCCCACACAAATGCTGAGCTGTCAGAGTGAAGCATTCGGAGCAGGGAGTGAAATGAGTCTAATTTCCAGAGTTTGCTGTAAGGAGCGCTGTGCAAACCTATTTACGGCAAGAGACTGAAAGGGTTTCCATTTATGTTTCGATCTGACTCTCTGTCTCAGTATTAAAGTCAACTTTCTGTCTGCATCTCAATCTATCTCTCTTTTTCTCTCAGACACTTTAGCAGGAATTCTGATGCCATGTTATTGGTTTCTCCCTATACATATTTTTTCATCTCACGCACTGATCTTTGAGGAACATTTACACTGTCTAAGAGATACACAGCAATGACAAGTCTGGAGATTTTTGGTGACGTGAGCAATAGCGACGGTTGGCGATACATCTAAATAGTTATGTGAATGAGCATGGATGCAATTCTGCGACTACCAACGGGAGTACAGAAACAGATCTGCAGCCTAAAACAGTTGAATACTACCATCAAGTAAGAACGTCTTTGAACAATCACTTTTACTGCAAAAGAGTGCTGTGCACTCACTGTCATGATACTAAACTGTTAGGGGTGGTTTCTTGTTCATTGCTATGTGGTTGTTTGCAAAGGTGTTCTAAGTGGTTGCTAGAGCACTGATAAGTGCTTGCTAGGGTGGAAAAAAATACTACACCTGAGTGCTTAAATGTAATAGCACATCTTTCTTTAACAAGCCACATGATTTAAGATATACAGAGCATGAACTTCAAGTTACGTGCCTAAGTTTAATACTTAAGCTTAGGGGTTTAAGCAATAGTAAGAGTAGTATTCTAAGCCTTACCTAAACCCTAACCATACATTATAAAGGCTAATTTTGCATTTTTACTTTCAAGCTGTCCTAAAAGGGAGGATTTGGCAAAACTTCCTTGTGACAACTTTGTCCCTAAAGTATAGTTAAACACAAACACTTGAGACAGAACAAGCCCTCAATGACACAATACTGTCCACCATATTGGTCAGCCAAGACAAACAGGAAACAAAACTTCCATCAGTCTGTGCTCTTGTGGGTATTCCACACTGTTGTTTGTGTGTACGTATGTGTGTGCGCGCCTGTGTGAACTGGCAAATGGCTTTCTTTTCACACACCTTTCTCCTGGGGCCGCTAAAGGTGGTAGTTGGTGGGGGTTTGAAAGTGTGTATGTGTGTGTTGGGGGCGTGCTTGGGGCAGGTGAAGTTCTGGGGTGCTCAGACATATTTCTGTGGCACAGATGTAGGAATGGAGAGGCCGGGGAGGGGGGAGCGAGCATGTGGGAGCTTTTGGCACTGATCAAATGGGCTCCCTTTTGACTCCAGTTTGGTTAGAAACACATTTCCTTTCAACACCTAAAAATACACGTTGCTGAGCCATAATAGCTACTTCAGTCATAAAGCGTAACACAAATGAGGGAAGGCTTAAGTAATATGTTTATTGAAAATACACCTACGTGAACATTTCACTGTCTTTAATTAAGAGACATTATTATTATTATTATGAGTTGTGCAGAGTGTGCATGTGTGTGTATGCAAGAGAGACAGAGACTGGAAGAGGTGTGTTAAGCCTGTGAGAAGGGTAGATATATGGAGATAAGTGGTGTCTTGACAGCACTCCGATTACTTTGTGGTAAATGAAATAGAGGAAGTGAAATCCATCAAAGCAAGAGGAAGAGCCAACCACATCAATGGCCCATGCTGCTCTATCGCTTCTCTATGGCAGGTGTGGACAGCCACAGTATGAGAACTAACCACCAGTAACAAAAACACATTCAGCTAACCAGCTAACTCAGTTCTGATTGTGTAACACTGCAACAAATTTTGGCTTGTAAAGTGTGCTTGTGCTATCTTTTGTTTTGTTTTGTTTTTAAAACAAATTCCACTTGGTTTGATATTTTCTTATAGAATTAAATGACATCCCTACATGTAAAAATGTAGCTTTAGTGCCTAAATATTTTTAGGACCACTGTATGTACCCTATCCTTATCTCCAGTCTTTACGGATAATGCCCCGACACGCACTGTACAAAGATTTCCTAAAATTCTCCACAAATAACAGTAGAATGAATGGAAAACGACAGCTTAATTCTCTATCACCTATCTCCGCTATCTTTAGCTTGAGGCTGTTGTTTTTTTTCTTGGCTTAAAACTTAGAGCGTGTGTGGTTAAGGCTAGGCAAGATAAAGTAAATTGTGTGTGTGAGCAAGCATGTGCGTAGCATTAGCACTACATTTGACCATTTCAGTGGCTTTGAAGTGCAGCATGCAGTATTGGCTGTAGAAGGCTCAAAGAGAAGCAGAGGAAAAAGGAAAGATCACTGTACAGGACTCACCGTCAAGTGCTGGAAGAGCCATGCCCTCATGATGTTGGTCGCCACTTTGGGGAAGATACCGCGTTTTTTATTCCTCTTCTTCTCCTTGTCGGGGTCGTCATCATCTCCTGTGCTGGGCGACGCCACACTGTTGTCCAACCCGTCACCTGTCAAAACACACAACCACATGGTCAACAAAAACATTTAAGAAGGCCTTGCATTATTTTTTTGTTTTAAGTTTTCCAAAAACTAGGTAACAGGGTAAGTTGGCAACAATAGTGCTTCAGTATATCTTTGAAGCGTCACGTCTGAATGCATTCATTTTTAATACTTTTATAAATAACCCCCCTTTCTCATCCCCCACACAACGCTCAAAGAGAGAGAGAGAGAGAGTACAATGGACTTGTAAGGTCGCATTTCCCCCCTGCCTTCCAACACAGTGAGTCACCAAAGAATTGAGAATGACAGAGAGATTTAGTCTTCATTATCCCAGGGAAATATTGATTGAAGCTTGCCCCGGTGTCTTTTTACCTCAGGTGGGGGAGTTACACACTATGAAAAAGAGGAAGGAGGGGGGTGAATATGGCTGCCGCACAAAACGGCAGCTTTTCAAAGAGCTGCATTTTAATAACAATGCTGCATGGGTGCTTGCAGCAACCTGTGGGTGCTCGATAAGGCTTTATAATGGGCAGTTCAACATACCAGAGCAGAGGAGATGGCTTACGTCTCCTTTTCAGCTTCGTGTTGCCGGTTTGCTTGCGCATGCTGATTTTATTTTCCGATCCCCAATTATTGTACGCATTCTCCCTCAATGAGAGCCCAAACACAGCACTGAGAAGACTCCTGATAATTGTTATTATGAACCCACGATTCGGATAATAAACCATAAAAGAAACACGAGCGAGGCAAACAACCGCACACTGCGAGGGTTTCAATAGCGGAGGCACAGGAATGGAGAGAGTAACTTATTGATTACGTATAAAGCACTTCCAAAAGCCCCAGTGCTATTCGTACAGAGAGATTATGGTGGGTTAACTCTTTCTCTCGCTGTAGCTTTCAGTCGGCGACATAAGGCACCTGTATCATTGATAATTAATGGAAATGTCTGCAGTAATCCGGTTGGAGATAATTTTTTTTTCCCAGCTCCATGCATCAATAGAATAATCAAGGGTC
This sequence comes from Labeo catla, assembly GCA_012976165.1. Lineage (NCBI taxonomy): Eukaryota > Metazoa > Chordata > Actinopteri > Cypriniformes > Cyprinidae > Labeo > Labeo catla. The sequence continues at coordinate 274,141 of VONZ01000494.1, read as the reverse complement.
TAAAAGAGTCTTTGCTCCCCATTACCTCAGGCAAAAGAATTCCTGAAAGCATGCCTTGCGGGCACCTGAATTATATACGCCATTAGGAGAGCGAAGGCTTTCTACATTCCATATAAAACACTCCGCCAGCCCTCTCCGCCTAGGAGAGAAGCCCCAGAAAAGACTGAGACTTTTTAAGTGAAGACTTATGTAGATACAATGGCTTTGCCTTTTACACAAGGGCACTTTCCTTCAGTCAGTCACTTACTGAGAAACTGACCAGAGCCGAATCGCCCTCCCCCCAATACACACAGACACGAGAAAAGAAAAATTCTATAAGACGTCAAAGGCGAGTTTTGATTACATCATTAACTGATGCCAAAAACAGCCCTGGCTGAGAGAGCAGTTTGTCTTCCGACTGTTTTTAAGCAAATAGAACTTCCCAGCTCCCATCTGGGAAGGCAGTGGCACCGCTGGTTTGTAATCTAAGACACCATTTTCATTAGAAGCAAATGCTCCAAATCCGGTGTAAAGACTAGTTCGTGTTCAGCAAAGCCTAAAATAATAAACCCAGGGCTTGTCCCATGTGAGTTAGCAAAACAGAAGCAAACACTGGATATCAGGTCAGACGGAGGAAGAAGGAAGGGGGGGCACGACAAAAGAGTAAAAGAGGGCAGGGGGCGTTTGAGTGATGTCTGAGGTAACTCTGTTGCGTGTGTGCTCTCTTGAGCTTTTGTCTTCCGCCTCTTCTAGCCATTTTGAACTATTTAACCTCCTTTCCCCAATATTTTTCCTTAAAAACTGACCTCTGATGGCCTAGACCTTCAAGGCAAACGAGGGTGAGAGAAACGAAAGCTGTCAGTTTTACTGGGATTTCCATTTCTGACGCAATTTGATACCATTTTAACTCAAATCTGGGACTCATTTCACCTCTTTTTTTTTTTTTAGCATTGCAATGTCATTGTAAGCACATGGCAGTGTCTATACAGTTATGTTAATACAGAATATTAAATATTCATATATTTGCAATGAAAACTTGATGACTTTAGGTTGTAATGATGACTTCAGGTTGTAATGATTTTAGCCGTTTTGCTAACTTCCGCCATTTTCCCCATTTCAAAGTCAAACATGCTAAATGATTTACGAGGAGAGAGCATTTCTGATTGGCTAAAAACCCATCTCTCCCCTGACTCGGATGTAGGTTTTCTCAGGACACCTATTTAGGCATGTCAGGAAGTATGATGTGATTATCGCTGCCAATTGTATTGGTATTTCCATCTTCGATACAATTTAATACCGGTTCACCTTATTCGTCTCGGGCTAATTTTGCATCTATTCTAGCACCGGAGTGTAGGCACAGGCGTATGGCAGTGTCTATACGGCACCGTTGTGTCAAAATGTCAGCCCATTGCCGAGCTTCTGCACTCGTCCCGCGCCAAATAAAGACGAATGATGGCGGCGAGACTGAAAAGGTGGAAATAATCATAAAAATGATGCTAGTCCATAAACAAGCTCACAGCCTCATTAGTCCAGCAGCAGGCTCCACTGGCAGATTTATGCGCCTTTTCGCTGATGCCATGAGGAAATGCCACGGGCGAACTTTGGCCAACTGCTAATGGGTTATGACAGCGTCTTAGCAACTACTGCAGGGAGGGGGGACGCTCGGTCCGGTTCGCCACTGACAGAGAGGAAAATGTCATCTCATCTGACCATGTGTGGTAGAGTCTATGCAGCAATTAGAGAGCAGGCCAGTGACTGGAGCAGGCCAGAGGCTGAGGAGGATGCCCCGCGGCTAACCAGGGAGAGAATTTTTTATGACCCCCTCGTACACGCGCGCACACACATCCACGCGTGAGATCAGCCTGTGACGCTCTAGCTGCCTGGCTGCTGCTGCTAAAATCAGGTTAGCTTCCCAACATGCCTTTGTCAGCCAGCTCTTCTGATTGGCTCATCCACTCCATCTCCATACCTGTCTCCTGCTCTCTCGATCTCTCCAGCCATCTCTCTCTCTATCTCTGCCACTCTCTCTTACTTACTCAAGGCGCTTTCTGACATTATCAGAAAGATGTGGGCTAATCTGTTATGATCTGATTACTCAAAAAGGACACTACCTGTTCCTCTCGCCTTGTGCGTCCAAAACTCCAAAGTGTCAGCCATTTTTCTGCTGCTTTGCAAATTAGCGGAGTGGCACTTCCGATCCATCGAGCACATTCACGTCACTATGTCAAACGCTCATTTACAAGATGTTGACGTGATGTTTTTGAGATGGAGATCTACCACCTCTGCTATAAAGAACAGTTTAGGCTGGTTGGTTAGATTTACATGGTGGCTCCTATAGATAGTAGAACTTTCTGGTAAAGGTGAAGTATGCAATATATGTGCCATTAGTGGCACCAGACTGGATTACAAAAACATCATCATTGGATAAACTAACAATTTGAGTTTGGCGGATGGGCTACCTGTTTGTTCAAGCAATGGAAAACAGGAATGTAATTTTTGCCTTTTTGCAATTGCACAAATCAATACAGAAATATCCTATAATACTATTGAACAACAACAGATTTATCAGCCATGATGATTACACGTATTCAAAAGCACGTTATACGTGACTGAACCTCAAAGCACTTGCAGAGATGGAGTTTGTGTGGAGCAGCATTTACTCACAAACACGCAGTGCATCAGATTATATATATTGATAGAATTACAATGTCTTTGCGATTTAATAATTGTGCAAAACCATATCACATTCTCAGGTATTGTTAGAAATGAATAAAAAAGAAGTTACTGGCCAACTGATGAGTAGCACTTAACTCTCCAACGCTGATTTTTACTTGCACTTGGCAAGTGTTCATTTTAGGCTCTGGTTATAAGTCAGGCTGTCATAGCTCATGCAGTACAGCTTCTTGCCCAATTTTAAGAAGTGTTTTGACAAAATTTTATTGGCCATGGACTGATGGATGGGGCCAGGCTGTGGAAACAGATTGGCTTTTGCTTTACACCACATTTGGTCCATGGATGATTTCTAGAGCACCTCTGGCCTCTCCCTGTGGAGGGAGTCAGGCGACCTGTGCTGCTCTCTCACTCTCCCTTAGCATTCTCATATGACTGTACTACGGCTTTCCTGGTCCTGCAAAACCTCAGCCTTAAGGGCCCGCCATCCGCCGCCTTTTCACTATGCACACATTCACACACGTTCACACACTCTTCATTCTAACACACACACACACACACACATACAGAGTTGCATATAAAGAGAGTGGGCGAATGGGAAGAGGGGAGGGTCGGGGAAGAAAAGATAAAGCCGGGTTCATTGTATTCAGGCCATTCACATGGTTAGAATGGACCAGGCAGCGGGGGTTCCCTTTGCATGGGTCACAAGCGCCTCCCACCTCAAAAATATTCCGAACATGCAGGAATTCCTGCGGTATGATTCCCAACAAGAGACACTCAGATTAGCGGGGAGCTTGCCGTGCACGCTTGCCCCACCATACATTTTCTGTTCCTAAAATACATACAAACATTAGCAGCGGTCTGCTGACTGCAATCAGTTCCTCTTCTAGCAAAATGGCCTGAGCTCTTCTAGTTTCTGACTTGGAAGGATAAATATAAAGGAAAGCAGAGGGTTTAATGAGATGCGATATGGTGGCAGTGTGGCAGATCTTTAGTTATGTTGCCTTTTGATCGCTTGCGTCTTCTGATACTTCCACACACAGCTGTGCATATTTGTGTATTTATGCTGAACTTGCTAAGATAAATACTTTTTTCGTTTTATAATTACGTCAAAAAAAAAAATAGCTCTGTAAATACTAATCTGCGGAGAGTCATAATTAAAATCCGTAATTACCCAGGATTCATTTTAAATAATGACAGTAAATAATGGCAGTTTTAAATAACTGCCGGCATCTTAAATAATGACAGTGCTCTTTTCCCTTTTTTTCTTGCGCATATGATGACAATGACAGATCTGTAATTCATAATTTGGAGAGAAAAAAGAGCGTAATTACAAGTCTTTCAGCCGTACCTCGTGCGTCTCTGTCATCGCCTCGCAGCGGGGCTAACGGAGAGGGTAATAAGTGCATAATGTGCCTCATATTCAGTGTTATAATGCCACTAATTAAACAGAGTCGCCCGCGTGAGTCCTAGCTGAGAGCTCCTCATGCATATTCCCAGGTCTCTGGGATCAGGCCGCTGACATACCCACAGGTGATGGCAAAAATGTCATTGCAAATGTTACGGCTCTCTTTCGTCCGTGTCTGTGTAGGGGTCACTTCCACTGAAGCCCCCGACACGTTGGAAAGCGTACTGAGGCCCAGGGGCACAAACACAGCATTAAACTGAGGTCTCTCTCACTCTCTCCCCTTCCCTCCCCTCCTCCTCTTTTCATTCTTCCTCCGGTCCGTGTGTCGAGGGGGGGAAAACGGTCAAATGAAAGTGTAGGGCCCTGAGTTTACCCTTTCATGTCAAGCACTTTTACTGTGTAACTATTGATTTTTCTCCTTTGTAATTTTTTTTTTAATCTGAAGATATAAGGCGGGCAGAAAAGGCAGGCTGGTGAGGTTCAAACGGGAACACTTTAAGAGTCCTCTGATTCCACTGAGGCAGCACACACACACACACTCACAAAGAGTATACATACTCTATTCTCCCTCTCTCTCCCTCGCCCTCTCTCTCTCTCTCAGACAGCTTTTGACACCTTCTCCAGGGCCAGCTTTGTTCGATATCCAGGCAGACCGGATGGCTGAGAGGAAAGTGTTTTTTAAAAAAGGAACATGGCTCGCAACAAAAGCTAAGAGCCTTCGCTGGCTCGCAACAACAGCACTACTGCAGCAATCTGCCCGGAATTCGACTCATCTGAACGCTTTTAAACCTCTCATCATCTACTCTAGGTGAATCTGAAACAATACACACAGCCAAATAAAGACGTCACACTCATCCTCTGACGCTGAAATATGAATTAAATTGAGCGTAGCAACTTTTCAATATTGGTAACAGACAGGGGCCTGGAGACAAACTGTTTTGTATTGTTCCTTTGTGTTTTTTGGTATATTTTGGTAATGAGCGAAACGGAACCAGAGCCGTGTGGTTAACTGCGGCGGTCTTCATTATTGGCTTCTGGCAGATAATTTTCCACATGGCAGCTATCTAAATGACACAGGCTGAGATAAGTGCTCTAATGCACAGGGATTTTCCCCAACTACAGCGTATCGCCATCCATTGGGCTGTAGTACAGTAGATAATGTGAGGGTATTTCACTTCTAATAATAGCCTGCTTGGCTTCCCCTGCGTTTGTTAAATGTAGTTAACATTGAGAGTGAATTGTATGGCAGAATTACACACAATGATCCCCGCTTGTAAAGAAGGGCGGCACTGTTATTACTTAAAAGACGGAGGGAAAAAAATTTAGTCATCCAAGTGAACTGTAACATCAAATGGCTTTTCTATCTTTGATAGGCTGCTCTTCATTTGATGTCGATGTCGATGTCTAAACATACCGCAGTTTAACGAAGACCTCCGCTTCACCCAAAGAGTTTATAAAAGCTGGAGAAACCTAGCAGTTAGCACTGCTATTCATCTCAGTTGCATCTGCTTGCCTAGGATTTTTCAAGGCGGTTAACGAAGACATAAACGCCTTGTGACTAATCATTTCAGAGCCGCAGGAAAATTACATCCTAACATGCTGAAAACAGACTGACTACACGACTACACTTTCAAGCATTTTGCTTCTGACTTTTCTATAGCTGTGCCGTCAACATCCATTTTACACTTTTAAGAGACAAAAGCCTCGTATTTAAATACAGAAATGTCTGCATCAGTCAGAATACAAATCCTATTTTGATCGGCTCTCAGTAGAGAAATGGTGTAGTTACAGCACCTACAAGCAGGGGTTAATACACTCATGCTGACAGCCAAACCTTGACCCCTTGGTTATGAGTAATGGTTAAGAATAAAGACATAGGAAAAATGAAGACATGGGAAAAAAGGCATTCGAGGATGAACTGCAACATCAGGGGGCATTTCCGTCTTTCATATGCTGTCCTTCATTCAAAGTGGCAAATCCATTATGCCTATACATACTGCAGTCTAACGAAGGCCTCAATTTCACCCCTGTCAGACGTGCTGAGGCTGCAGGAAGTGGAGCAGAGGGAATGTGGGGGAATTGTAGTTCTATCAGCTTGGGGTGAACTAGGGAGATAAGGCTCAGGGCTGGAAGTGACGGAAACAGAGCTGGGCTGAACGTCTGCTTCCTGACAGCAACAGAGCAGGGGCGGCTGGACGTGGGCGATACCATTACATTTCGGCTGTGCAGTCCTCTATTGAGACCACAAAACACAAACTCACACACACGCACTTACATATATATCCACAAAGAGCAGAAACAATTCTGGTGACTTTTTCGGCCATTTTTTCAGTTATCAACCTGGGAATCTTTCTGGTTCCTTTGACTCATTTGGGCTCCCAGGGCATGGCTGGTGATCAGGTTACCACTCGAAAAAAAAAAGTGCATGCATGCTCGCACACACATGCATTCACTCTCTCTCAAGCACACATTAAGGCAAACACACCCTCTCTCCATACACATACACACCCTCTAAAACCATACACACTTTTGTTTGTTTGTTATCTCTCTTTCACTCCTTAAATCTTAAAAAAACGCTCGAGGAGGTCTTTATCTTTCCTCCTAAATCCCTTCAGCAGGTATCCATGTCAAAAGACCAGGGCTGGGCTCTGGGAGAGGATTGTTTAGTAAGGGTCAGTCCTGGGTCAAGCTTTCGGCCTGTTGTTAACACAGCCCTCCCCCTGGTGCTTTTTGCACCGGTCTCCATCTGCACACACCTTCGTCCACCACCACTCCAAAACTCCAGCACCCCAGCAAATAATCCCTCTCTGTGAGAAGTCTCTGGTGACAAATACAAAGGTCAAATAGCTTTAGCACACAGTGCAAGGGAAGCCAAATTCCCCAAATATGGAGCTTTGGTGGTGTTTGCTCGCATGAAATTGGCTTTCTGGGGTTTCTCCAAACAGGCCTGGCAAATTCCTTCGTTCTTTGTTAGGCTTCATGCATTAGCAGTCTTTGTGATTAAGATTCTGACATGTCCAAATTTAATTATTTGGTGTCAAGTGCTATATAAAAATGATTATTCATCAGGGCAAATTTACATGTCAGGGACTCATGCGACATATGAAAGAAAAAAAAAACTGACTATTAGTCAGTACAATTTGACCTGCTACCAAGCATCTCCTTGTCCTATCACTTCTGGGCAGCTCACATGTCTTTGTAACAGTCCCAGGACCTCACACGCACAGACCCAGTCGCTATCGGCAGGAAAATATTCCTCACGCAGTATTATCGGTAGGGCAGCATATGGCAAACTAGCAGCAGGCTACTCATCCTCATCCTCTTTGGAGGCTAAAATTAGCACAATACTGTTTGTGGCTTTAAGCTGGACTCGAACCCACTGTGATACCGCTAATAAAAAGACTGGCCTCCTGCTTAGAGAAAGAATGTACATCCCTACAGATCACGGGAGGATTATCCTGCTGGGATAATGTTTTTTCCTGCGATGGCTGCAGAAAGATTTATATTTTTAATCTAATTTTATTTGGAACCAATCTATCAGGCGCTCATCATGGCAGACTAGAATAGCTCCTGCAGGTCAGTGGGGATATTGTAGAAGGGAATCGTCAACAAGAGACATCTTTTTGGCAGAGGATAACCCCAAAAAGAGATTGCTAATCTCTTTATCATAGCCCTAAATAAACTAAGGCGAGTGCATGTGACACAGCCACACAAGAGCATCTGATTAATGAACAAAGAGTTAAACCCTGTTTGTTTACTGTCACTCACTGTTCTTCAAACTCCTTCCCAACATCCCCTCTTTCTCCCTCACTTCTTTTCCCTTCCTCCTCAGCTCCCTCCTTTGCCTTCCTGCCCTCCCTATCAGGCGAGCCAAGCGATGATAGCATATCTCTTTGGGTGATATCAGCTCTTTCCTGAAAAGTTGGATGTGTGCGTATCTGATGGACGCCCGGTGGGTGCGCACTGCTACTCCCAGGTCGTGCTGAGTAATGTTCATTCGGGTCTTCTACAGCAGACCTAATGCGTTGTGACACGTCAGTGATGAGCTGCGCTGATTTCTGTCAAATTCACATGAACCTCTCCAGCACAGATCAGATGACGGGGCACGGCATGGGGATTTTTTTAAATGGAGAAAAGGGGTTTCCCAGCTATTAGGAGCAGATCGGGAAAGGCAACATAAACTGTGGAACATAACATGACCCCTCTTAACAGTGACCCTGCATATGACGAATCACCGCTGAATGAAGTAGACATATTGAGTATTTATTACAAAAACTCTTTTTGCTGGCCATTTCAGCTTCCAATAGTTCTGCAGTTGCTCTGAACGTACATGTTAATGTTGCTATCTGGAACATCTAATGAAGAGTCAAAAGAGATGAAAGAATTTCAAGTTTTGAGAATGTGCAAGCAGATGAGCGATGATGACAGTGAGCGGCTGTAAAGGGAATATTTAGCAAACACCAAAAATCTGGTTTTGGCAAGCAAAAAAGGATCGGTTTAGAAGGACTTCCTGTACACATGGAGACAGATGCAAAGTGTCTACATCATTAACACACCACAATTATAGCATTTGATCTAAATTTAACATCTGCTTCCCACTTAAACTGAACATCACATAGCAAATGAGTTCAACCCGAAACTCCCTCTCCCTGGGGCTAAACATCCTTATAGGTGAAGAGTGTAATTTCTGCACTACTAGTGGCACTGTAGAGAACTGCAAAAATGATGGCGTTTAAACATGTTTCAAACACTCCTGTCTTCCACTGTGAAATCAAACAAGCAGTCCCACCCCACAACATAGGTTGAGACAATTTGGGGTTGTTTAAATAATTGCAATTCTTATAGGTGCCACTAGAGGCACTGACATTGGCCACTTCACAGCAACAAAGAGAGATGCAACATTGTCACACTGAACCAAACTTTTACACCAAAGAATAAAAGAATAGTGGATAGAAGAAGAGAAAGATGTCAGCAGTGCTATAGCCAGAGTTCACATGATCGTGGGTGGGGGAGAAGAGAAGCACTTCAGCAGTAGTTAAATCCCAGAGCAAACAGAAGAGCAAACACAACAGTGACACTTTATCATACCAGCTTTATGAGTATTATCTGCCCAGAGACAAGGTGCTCAATCAGGCTATGAAAGCTAGTTAAAGGCAATGATTAGGAAAGCAGAAGAAACAGCTGATATATGGGGAGAAAGGAGGGGGGCAGGTTGTTTGCTTGCACTTTCTCACTTTTCACTCTCCTTTTCCCACATGACACAGGACATCAGCCTAATCCCAAAGGCAAACTGCCCCTTGGTGTGGGAACCAGCGGCGTTTCCCCTTTTTTCACCATGGGACCGCTGTGCGTACACACAGTCTTATCAGGAGCGGGGCCATAAAACCATTGGCGCTGATCGTTTTCGGAGAAACAAGTGGTAGCTTGTTGGTTGTGCCATCACTACTGAGATTCAGTGGGGTCATAAACACGCCAGCGGCTCGGATTCCCCTAGGTTCCCCATGCTGCATCCTTCCCTTAGGTAACCTAACAAAGCTACCGAGGACATGGCTCCATTCGTGCCCCTCACTGACGCCGGCTGGTATCTCCTTGACTTTGGCTAAATTTAGCCATTTGCAGGCACAATGTGAAATTCATGAGAGCGTCATGCAAATGGGCTTGGAAGAGAGAACATGATGAGACTGCTCTTTGATTTCATCCTTCCTGTCAAGCACATGCATTTCCAAACACTTACCTACACTTACTGGAATTGGCACCTTGCTCTCTTTCCTGTGATCCCTTGCTTTCTCTGTGTCTTTCCCTCTCTTTCTTGCTTCCCTGCTCCTTCTGTGGGTGTGTATGATGTGATGTGTGATGTGAATGAGAGAGAAAAACAGCAGGGGCTGCTCGGGCCGCCCGGTGCCGCTCTTAGATCCCTGCACTATAAAAACCGCACACCTTTTATCAGCCATTATGCCTCTGATTTAACCAGATTACTCCACCAACGTGCTGCCACTGATACACGGGGAGCACAGAGAGCATTCAGCCTCCCCCTCCTGCGTGCAGCACTTTTGCATGCACAGAGGAGAATCTAGTGAGGCAGGAACAACCACTGACTGACTACACCTGAATGACAACATAGAGCTCCTATCGCTCTTTGAAGCACAACACTCGCACACACCGGGCACGATTAAAGCAAAAAACACAAAGTCAAAGAGCGAGGGCATCCAGACAGCGAGCGAACGGAGAGGCATCCTCTTAACAGCTCAAAGTGACTGAGCTAAACAAAGCCAGGACCCTGCTGTAAAATCAAAAAGGAAAGTGATCAGCATTGTAGTGCACTCAGCAATTGAGGAGAGCACTGAAAATAGCGCATGAGAAATGCAAAGGCACGCAGGCGGCACTCAGAGACGGAAAGAAAGCGCGAGAGAGAAAGGGGCTGGGTTCTTCCAGTCTGCTGGACAATCGTTGCAATTAACGGGTGACTTTGACAAACACGTGAGACGGGGGCTCGCTGGGCGGATCTAGGCTCCGAGGTTCGTTGGCATCCTGTCAGAGGCCGTGTCTGCTGGTCAGTCTCAGATGCCAGCCAATCGCAGATCAGAAATGGTGGCCGGGAGCCAATGAGAGCTCTCGCGCAGACTGACCTTCACACAGGCCGGTAGCAAACTGACCATTAAGTCAATGATGACAACAGCACTCACCACAATCAATCTAACAAAATAATGATCAGTTTGATGCATGAAGTTTAGCTGCAGCTTTTCTCGACACAAGTAACAGCACCAGACGAGTCCATGTAACATTCGGGCAGGCACATTTCAAATTTTTCACACATTTCAGTGGGTTTTTACTGTACATTGACTTGTTTACACCGCAGCTGAACGGTCTCATCCGTCAATAGTCATTCCTGTCGAGTTTGGTCGAAGTAAATGAACTTCTTAACTCGCTTTGAGGACCTCACTGGCTCCCACAGTCTTACCGCAGTCCAGTTTTGGAGTCCATGGCTGTGCATGTAAATTTATGCAGACAATAACAAGAGCCTCACAGGAACTATTTGACTTGGCACACATGGGGCCTTTCGCAAATGGGTCCTGGTAATTGCTGATACATATCTGACTCCTGTAGTCATCACCTTGTTCCCAGACCCTTTGATGAGGCAGAGGAAACCCAAAGCCTTTCAAAACACTCAGCATGATCTCTGCGTATGTGAGAGCATGTCATTTTCCACGCGCCCTGCCCCTTTTTGGTAGGGCTCATATCGCCTGCGTTTTCGCTGCAGCCCAAGGGTGTCTCTTTTAATCTGGGTGGGCGCTGGCCTTGCCAAGAGTCCGGAGTGAGCAATACTCAACAGTCCATAATAATGATTTGTTTTCTTTTTACCCTCTGAGGGTGGACGCTCTGAAAAAATGGCTTCAAGATACAATTCAAGAAGATGTCCCCTGAGAGGGCGGCTGTTAAACAAAGGCGGGTGCATACGACCACGCTACACTAATAAACGGGCTCTAATTAGAGATGGGCCGGGCTGAGTCTCTGCTGGACTCCGCTAAGAAAGTTTCTGTGAGCGCAGAGAGGGAGGACTGGGCTTTATCCTCCCCCCTTAAGGGGACACTCGCACTTTGAAGGGTACAGAATCACGAACAAGGAAAATGCTGTCCTCAGTCATACTGAGATGCTATTTAGGTGCGGTATGGAAAACATGGTGCGGATGGCAACCACTGGAACCATCAGCTATGTTGCCAATCTCTACGTTGATGGGTTGCAGATGTACTATGTTATGCATGTGGGTACAATGTTCCTATGCAGTTTGAAGGCTTGTCCTTGTTTGTTATGATGCCATTTCTGCATAGAAGCACAGTATCGACCCTTTTTACAGCAGTGCAGATATTTTCAACATAGATAGCTTGTTAATGCTAATTATAAAGCGTAAGCACATGGAAAGAAGCGGAGTACAGAAAGAAAAAAGTCTTAGGCACGGGCGAGGGGACCAGTTGGGGACATATTGGCATGAGTTTCTTGGCTAACAGCAGAATAATGGTCTTATTGGGATTATGAAGTCACTCCTTACAGAACATGCTAATACGGTTAGCAGCGCTGCTTTACACAATCAGCAATTAACCCACATTAACATAATACTTCCACTAAACCTCCACTGGCGTGAATAAGACTGAAGGGGCTGAAGTGCTCGGGGTCACTTGTTGACGCTGAACGCACTCAGCATACGTCCAGGTTCATAGCTCAGCCTCTCTGCGGCCCTTCCCGCTAGCGTACAACACAACAAACACTCACTGGGGTGAGGGAACACGAGGGGAGGAAGGAGGGGGTGAACATTAAAAGCCTGGCGATAATTGGAAGTATGTGAAAAATGACGTGTCACTTTGGTCAATAAAGAGCAAAGGTCACCGCGAGCAGGAGCCCAAACTCGGCACAAAATGTGCTCATTAAGGCATCCAATCAGAGTGTGGCGAGCAACCGGGCCATTAGTCATTGGCCATCTGACCGACTAGGCCCGGCCGGGCTCTTTCTTATTGCTCTCCTTCTCTGTGGAGGGAGAAAACCGGCACTGGTATATAAATCGTTGCTCAGTCATCTGGAACATAATGTGGTCCTTTCTGCTCTCATCCTGCTTTGCCTGCTGGCTGTGCAGCCCTCAAACTGCTGCCTTGACATCCCTTTCAATAATAAATGAAGTTGCTTTTTGCCTACAGTTTGTTTGAAACCCTCCTCCACCCTTCCATCCGGCACCTCCCACACCGCTTCTCGTTGGCTGAACCACACAACTAGCCAATCACAGCACAGAACATCTGATGACTCTCTTTATAGTTTGAATTTTGTTGACATGATGAAGTAAGTGAAGTTGGCTTTCATTAGCTTTCATTCCACTGAGAGACAATTCCTACCGAGAAGATTTATTTTACTTTTTTATTTTTTTAGAATATATCTTTTCTCTTTGAAAGCTCCAGAATCTTGGTCTGGAATATAACAGAACGTTAAATAAAGCTCCATCACTGTAAAAGCTCTTTTGTTAGACTGTCATCACCAGCGGCTTTCTTCAGACACCCTGACCAGATGGGCCCAGAGGAAGGTTCATTAATGCAGTCTTATCACAACCAGCTGATGGACCTACGCCACACCACCGGCCAGCAGCGGCCTAAACATCTGCTTTAACTCTCTCTTATGCTCTCTCGGCTTCAGATGGTAAACTGGACACATCTGCATAGTCAGACAGTGACATTTCCATAGAATACCTAACTTTGATTGGTCAATCACAGGCATGCTAACTAACTAACTATCCTAGTTTCTCCCCTGCCACTCTGTGGTCTCATACATAACAAACTAATAAACTAAAATCAATATGCCCTTTAATTTATTTAATTGGTAATTGTGTAAGACGCAAGCCAGGGTCCTTTATTTTATGATAATGATAGTCTATACATTAGCCCTTACGTATGCATCAAACGACATCTCAGATCCTTACCTTGTTCGCTGCTATTGTCGCCACTGTGCGATGTGTGTCCTCCGCTGGATGGTCCTGGTGTTCCCCCAGAGCGTGTAGAAGCTGTATCGTCATGGTCTCTGTTCCATGAAGTCTATGCGGAGAGGGAGAGAGAGAAAGAGAGAGAATGAGGCACACAATCAGGCATCAGATCACAGAGAAACACACACAGGCTACAGTCCCATGCTACAAAGACAGCTGGTTTTATCAGATGTTCCTCATTTCATTGTTTTTCATCCTCTTTCCAGGCCCTACAACCTCACACGACAATTCAGTCAGCACAGCTCACAAGAGCGATGGACCAAACCCTGTCACTGAGCATTTTACACAATCACTGACACATTTCTCACTTCACAGAACAGAATGTAGCAAAAGGAAAAAACACAGCTCTATTTTAATTAACACACACTAGACTCTAAGCAAAAAAGTTTGTATTACCCAAGACAAAATGTCCATAGTCCAGAAACGAAAAATAAAAACAGCAAAAGAAGAGTTAGCAATAGCAGCTAAGATGTGTACGCCTGTCCACACACATGCACTAGCTAACTTGAGATCTCTGAATACAACAAGAGCCAGTCAGTCACCACTCTTATATCCCAGAGCGAGGGAGGGTATGTGTGTGTGCGTGTGTGCCTGCTCGCTGGTCGCTGGCCTAGCGAATCAAAATGAAATCAAATAAGAGCCATTCTCCTTGAAGTTGGGAAGAGGAGGAAGAAAAAAAAGAGAGAAATCCTATTGACAATTAAGCTTAGGTGTATAATAGAGAGAAAGTGTCAGCTGTTGGGCGGATGGTATGTGGCAAATGGAGCAGACATGGGGATAAAGAGAAGTGGACGGAACAATGGCGAGCTGGGGCCTGCACACACTCAGCCCCATGCAGGCTCTACTTGTACTATAGAACAAAACAGATGTTGCCTCTTATCACTGGGTGCCTCCACAAAAGTAACATTAACTGAGGGAGGAAAATATGAGATGAAGGCCGCAGCATCTTTTCTGATGTAAAGAGACGCGTATCAGAGATGATAACTCTCAATAGCAGGCCTAGGAACTTTGTGTGTGTAAACATGAATAAATGTGCTAAACGTAATCAAGAATACTGTATGCTTATTGCTAGCTGAAAGTATAATTAAAACAGACAAAATATTAAATAACCAGAAGTTGGGGAATGATGGGTTTTCCATTTCTGTGGAAATCTATTGTTTATTACTATACGTATGCACAAACATGACTGTGCAAAGAAAAAAGTAAAGACAAATGTGAATATTCTTCTCTGTTATATATGCTTTGCTGTTGAAATTAACACTTTTTAGGTAAATAATACATTTCTTTTTGCAAAAATAAAATAAAATAAAATAAAATAAAATGCACTTTATTGACTTGCCACAACTCTTCTAAAAACTTCAGGCATAACAGTGCCAGCCACTCTAGATATTTTTTTTTTTTTGAATGTCCAGGAAAAAAAAATGGTGTATTCTGCAGCATACCAAAAGTATGCCGTAAGAGGTAATCTAGAACACATGCCCAGGGAGCAAACAGTTAAAACTGAAATTGCCAGTTTCTACAACCCTTTGTAAAAGAAAGAGAGAGAGAGAGAGAGAGAGAGAAAAATGGAGGGAACTTGTTTATTCAGAGCTTTGTGGAAAAGAATGGTACAGCACCCTGGAGACCGAGAACCCCAGAGCCTCCACACGTAAAAGGATGTTTTTTACGCACAACAAATCCCACTTGAAAATATAATTAGAACGAGAAAATAGCAAACTATTGCATTAACTGTAATTGAACAAAAGAGCAGCGGGGCTTGTGGGAGGCTGCCGCTCGGCCCCATGGGAATGGGGGAGGGTCTCGGCCGAGGGTGAGTGACATCTCCAGGGTGCACTCGAGTCTATTTATAACTGCCCCAACAATCTCGTCCACCACAGATCTAACAGCTAATTAATAAAAAAAAAAACACCCAAAACGCAAAGCAGTCCACCAGCGAGCAGACAACCGGAGGAAACCGCACAGGCGCATAAGCGAAGGAGTAAATATGTGGGCCAAAATGAACAGCGGGTGGAGGCGGTGTGGATGCAGATGGTTACGGGAGAGATGAGTGCCGTGGCGGAGAGAATGCTGTCCTGCTGCACACAACAACACACTTGATATATTCACTGTCCCTCTAATGAGCTAGCTAGGATTTATTCAGTCGTGTTTTTTTTTTTGGGTGGCTTCATCCCCTCCCCCTCCACATGTTTTCTCTTCCCTTGCTCCTTTTCTCTCTCCCTCCTTATGTCCTTCTCTCTCTCAAGTGCAGGATGTAGATTAATTCAATGCTTAATTGTTTAGTAAATTCAATTTTCCACATTCTATTCTGCATAGCTTTAGCTAAAGTTCTTAAATCTGCAGTGCGTAGCCCAGGGAGCAGCGTTTGTCATCTGTGCCTTTCCCTTTTTTTTTTTTTTTCATTACCATTTTCTTCCTCCACCACTTAATTCGCCATGAAAAGATTTTCCTTGCTGGAAATTCTGATTCTGCTATGATCGGTGAGGCATTCCAATTCATTGCATTTTCATTGTGTTGGGTCTTAGATGGAAGCTCTCTTTCTCTGCACATTATACACGCACTCATGCAAAGAATATTGGGCTTCCAATTCATTTATAATAATAAAGAAAAATGTTTCAGGTTACTGTAGACTTCACAGGGGAAAGAAAACTCATAAACAGTATATGTTTACAATTTCATGCCACAGTGAATGCTCTCTCTCTTTCACTCACTCCCTTTTTTTTTGTTTTAACACAGACCCACCAGTGTCACATTGTACTATTTTTGGTTCTGGCTTCATCTAGATAGCACAACAAAATGGACTGAGAGAGAGAGAAGGAGAGAGAGAGACACACACACACACACACACACACACACACACACACACAGAGCGAGAAAGAGAGAGAGTTTTTATATGCCTCATCAAACAAGATTAGCAAGGACACTTGAACAAGCTCACTAAAATACTCAAGCTCTGCTGGGAAATACTTGGGAAGCACAAGATTCACACATGAACTTTGCCCAGTGGATTGCAACCAAAAAACTAAATCTGTTCAGGACACTTGTTTATTTGTTTACTCCGGCTTGTTGATAAGGCTGAGATCCTCAATATTGATAACAGACCACGTGGCTGTTGGTTCAACTCTGCGCAAAAAACATCAGGGCTTCTTAAATGAATGGATGTGGTAATGGCATGCACAGAAACAAAAAAAGGGAGGGTGAATGCTAGAACAGTCCAATCCCCCAAACACCTCCTTTAACAAATCTTACAAAGCAAAATTGGGGAGGGGGGAATAATTGCTGAAAAAAAATCTGCTTGGTTGTGATCTACAGAGAAAGCGAAATCTCTTAAAATGGCCTGTGGGTGAGATCTCGTTTAAAAACGAGTAGAGTCACCCTTAACGGCGCTGCAGGATAATCACACATCTCCTTTAATTACAATAGCTTTCACATCACTGGCTTTAAAACAATTCGTAGTGGGATCCTCAAGCTTAATTTCTTGAAATTACAAAGTTGAGACAAATGATGTAAACAAAAAGTAAAATAGAATTGCAAAGAAGTTTAACTATGGAAAACTTATCAAGAATATAACCAACATTAGATGTTTATAAACAGCATATTTAAATACAGCTCATTTTTCAAACAAATCTCATGAACTTAACTCTGTGCGGCTCTTTTAAAACAGCAGTTAACTCGATGCATAATATCTGTTTTCAATTTAACTAATCAGATTTAACAACCACAATTTGATATTCCCGTGCCACTTTTTCAAAGGATAAAATAGTCACGTTTGTTCTTTATATCACTTGTTGAATCATTGACAGCAGCCACCATTTGTCCAGATAAAGAGCGAGGGATCTCGCCTTCTCATTACTTCAACAAACACTATGATTATAGCACAGTAATAATTTAGACATTGCCCAACTGGTGTACTATAAAGAAGAAAAGAATCTATACTTAAAAAGACATTACTTTTGATTCACGGCAAAAACACACAAAATACTAATGAACTAATATGAACTAAAGAGTGAATAAAAACAGATTTTGTGCACTCAGTTCTCATCTAAAAGTGCAAAAAGATGTTTTCTTGAGCATACGTGATACATTCAACAGTGAGGATATAACAACGAGTAAAAGAATCTCTCATGACAGGTAAAGAGTGGAATTATTTATGCAGCATGCCTTTATATTCTCATTCACTAAAAGCTGAGCTATTAACAAAATTATATTTTGGATCACAAATTATTAAGCACACAAACGGCGTGACTTCTGGGTGGCCTCTATATGGAATACCTCAATAACATAGCTTACTCTGTAATAACACCCTTAGTTTTTAAATTGGCTCTGAACAAAACAGCAAGGAAACGGCAAATAGGGAAACTATTCAGCATTTCAATTATTTCAACCCCTCTTCAGGCCGCATGGAATAATCTAAAGAGCCCTCGAGTACTGAAGTCTTAAGCACTGCAGAGGTTTTCATGGTGTTGAGTTCATTAGCAAATGGCAGTGCCTCTCTGCAATTAAAGACAACTGTGCAAACGCTGCAGCCCATGGAAATGCATTCAGACTCTTTACTTTGCCTTCAGTGAGCGTCAGCACGAAGCAAATACGTCATAAACAAGTTACCATGAGCCAGCCAATTGGAAAACAAATTAGCCTGCTTTGCACTGAGGCACAAGAAGGCAATAAACATGCCGAAACAAAAGATAAAGTCATTACTCTGATGACACTAAATCTATATGTTCGTAAATGTTGTTTCAACATAGAAATTATTCTTGTAGCACAACACACTTCTTTATATTCAAATAAGAATTGTGAGAAGTTAAAAATGTATATATTATAAAAGTGATTCTTCAACTAGGATAACTTTTCCCAAAAGAAAAGAAAAGAAATTATTTAATTTTAAAGCCTTGAGATGATAAGATATTTACAATTTATCATAGGTTTTAAGACTTCAATGTCTATTTGATAATAAACGCATAAAAATTGTTAAATCAGGGAAATTGTTTTTTTTGTTTGTTTTTTTTTACTATTATTAAGAACCTAATTATTTAACTATTAGTTAGTTTATAATCTCACTTAATTTTGTGTTATTTTTACTGTTAATGCTACTCTCATTACACCCACAAAATGCATCTTAGAGAATTAAGAGTTTAAAACAAGTAAGTATTTTAATTCACAAACAACATTTTTTTTTAGAAGTTACCTCTAAGTTACCTGTGTAGTTTAAAAAAAAATAAAAAATAAAAATCTTAACAAAATTCTCCAAAAAGTGTCCAAAAGAACACATTTGAGGTTGAATACACTTGGAGGTTAATCAAGTATGAAACAGTTTTGAAAAGTTTTAAAAAGTTTAATTTAATCACACATATTAATCATAAATATGATTTTTTAATTAAGGGCACCTTTGAATAGGTGAATTAATTAATTAATTAATTAATTAATTAATTTATTTATTTATTTATTTATTTATTTTTAATATAAAACACTTTACAGTAACTTTAATATTATTTAATAATATACCACTTACTAGATTAATACACTATAAGTTTTTGTTTGTTTGTTTGTTTTTTGTTTGTTTTTTAAGCATTGTAGTAATTACTTAGTGTGACGTGGTAGCTGTCAAAAAACTTAAACAGGATTCTCCAGAATGAAGGCCGCAGTGAAGGGGTTAACTAGCTGCTAACTAGTCCCTCCGCTCATATGGCACCTGAGGCTCATATGGCCGCGCGTTTATCAGCGCAGTACGAGGAAAACAACGTGATCCAAACTGGCTGGGCCGCATTCACCAGAGAGAGGAGAGAGAGAGAGAGAGGCTCTGACTTTTTCACCCCTGAGCTCTGCCCCTCTTTCTCTTCACTCGATACTTGCAAAACAATGCTAAGCTGGAGTTGAGACATTATTGATACGATGCTTCGCTGCACGGAGGACGAAAACACAGCACAGCGCTGGACCACGGAGTTTAATAAATTCTATGTATATTTCTGATTTTCTTATGCTGCAGTATTCCTGCTGGAATAAATTGGCCTTTGAATAAATGAACCGCCTCTCTCCCTCTTGTTAACATTGTTGAGAATTTGCACAAAGGAGATTTTTTTCCAGTCCAATTCAACTTTATGCCCGAGGGCATATATTAAAAATACATATGGAACGAGATAATGCATGAGCGACGCAAATTCGTTAGGGATGTCACCGCCTAGCAAGCTCAGAAATGTAGCCACAAAAAAATGAGATGTAAAATACATATAGGACCTAAAGTCAAACGCTCGGTGAAGTTAACTTTAACTCTGTAGCTGTTAACCAAAAACATCTAGTTATCTTAAACTTATTTTTAATTTTACATTTACTTGAGTTTTATTAGTAGCTCGTCTAATTTTAAATGCGCACCATCCCAACCAGCGGCATTTATGTACGATTTATAATAAAACAAAAACAAAGATTCTACCTCGCATTAGCAAACTTCTGAAAAGTTGGTCAGCTTACATTGGGGAATCAGACTTTCATGAAGATGTAAATACTTAATACTAACCCTAATATTTAGGTGTTACACGTCATCAAGAAAAAAAAAAATAGGACATGTCTTCATCTTAAAGTCAATTAAAGATGTGAATTCGTGGCCTCCAGCAAAGCATAAATTGCTCTTATCAAGTTATATACCTGCATACCCAGGGGTCTTCATATAAGCCTAATTTATTTTCTTATCGCTTAAATTCATCTCTGCTCAAGAATTCATCTGTTCAAAAATGTTGACACGTGCCCTCCGATGGAATTTAAAAGACTTATAAACACAACTGACATTATGCCATTTAATGCTTCCTTTGAATTAGATGCATTATCTGCCCATTAACATAATCATTAATACAGCCGAGATGGAAAAGACTAAAGCAGCCAAAGGTCGTTTTATTGGAGTCCCTGTTTGGTAATGAATGGGACAGGGTTTTCTCGCCCTCATATAAAAAGCTGGTGGCCGACGCACTCATTGGAAAGCTACAACTGGTCAATGCTTTATTCGATCACTCAGCCATATGGAAGATGACAGATTTAAATTATTTAGCCTAATCGCTTCATTACTTTTTATGCTGGTGAATCTGCTAATCCCCTTAATATGACCACTTATTATTTTTTTTAAACAATTGTCTCTCCCAAATCTCATGTCATTTATTTAAAATATATCAATATTACGCGACGTTCCCGGATAAAAGCAATGCACGCGTAAAAGTTGAATTGAAAGTACGTTAGAGTTGAAGAAACGTCAAAGAATCCACAAGTACAAGCTGCCGCATAGTTAAAAAGCCACAAAGGAACAGAATTCCACACATTTTCCTATAAACGCAGAATAGCGCATGACACAGTACTACTCAAACACGAACGCGCGCTGCTTATGCTATTCAAAAGGCTGAGAGTAGAACGCTGCTCATAAGCATTGCGCGCACTCGTCTGAGGAAAAACACTGACAAGGCAACTAATGAAGCGTGAACAACAGCAGAAAACCAAAGCACCAAATCTCTAAATGTCTACTATGGATATGTCTCCATTTGGTCCGAGATAGTAATAGATACCATAGATAGCCTAACCATTTGGTTTGATTAAAAAAGGCAGGCGAGAGAAAAGAAGAGGGAAAGGACTAAATTAAAATCGACAAGAAACAGGTCAAGTTTATGGCAATGCTTTCACGAGCTAATCTCCTCGGGTCAGTTCCGGGATCAAACCGTAATGAAGCAATAATGGGCCACATTATTCCAAATTTTTCAATCCGATGGAATTTAAAAGCCTTAATCGTATGCAAATAACGGCGAGGCAGAGAAAGTGACCCAAAAGACGAGCTGAATGGCCAGAAAAGAAATGGACTCCTCCACGTACCTGATCAAGGGGCCCCGATGATCTTGTAATTTCTTCACTGTCTGATTTTGATCCTCCTTCTCTGTCGTCTATAACCAAGTCGATGGGCATCTTTCCCTTCAAACAGCTGATGTACCGATGACAGAAATTGTCACAAAGTTCATGTACCTATAGATACAAGGGAAGCAAGGAGGGGGGGGGAAATCACAAAGGGTCATCACAGCGAGTTGACAAGTGCATCCAGAACTCCTATTGACATGGAAAACCTCTCCCAATGGCCTTCTCTGATAGCTATCAGACGCATCCAGAATGTGAAATAACTTTACTCCCTCTCAAAATAGAGATATCGCCGAAAATTGACACTGACAAGACGACTCACGGGCTACACCGTATTCAACACCCGTGTTAAATTCATCTGCTCCCGGGGTTGTGGCCATTAGAGAGATGACCTGCTTGACTGACATTTAAGGTAAACTGTTTAATTTCGTCTAGTTATTTCATTACCACCTCTTTACAGGGGAATAATATGGTGGATGACATTCAGTGGCGAGGGGAGAATTCTTTATTTATTGCTGAATGTTCAAACTATCGCTTGGCCGCGTTATCTCAACACACATAACCCAGGAGGCTCATGCAAATATCTGGAGATTTGGAGCCGGTGGTTATTATGTGTATTCAATACTGTAAAACTATATGGTTTAGCGATAAATCACTTGATAGGCCCACTCTCGACGTGGAAACAGGTGTTGATAAAATTCCTCCAAAGTGTATTGCTGATAACAGATAAGAGCGCAAAACGTGCCATCAGCGTGGTCGACTGTATTCCTGAATAACGATGGTCAATTTTATAAAATAAAATAACAAAACCGCTTACAAATACGCAAGGATGGCACAGCATGCAGAGAAACATTGAAATTACTGCTATGAAATATCTGTGGCCGTGGTAGCAGGTTGCATTGTAATTAAACTCGGAGGAGAAATAGGCAGCATGATTGATTTTGACACTAATTACAACAGACCAGGAAAAATACATTTATGCAGATGAGGCCCATAGGTTTGAAGAGAGGACCGGCCAGTTGGGGTAAACTTTGATTACCTTTTCGAGCTCCAAAAGATGAAACCGTAAAACTTGAATGGCTTGTATCATCTGGGGAAAATTGACATTAAAGAAAAAAGTTAACTTTAAATGTGACGAAATAAACAGGTCCGAGACGATTACAAGCAAATTAAGCGATTTATGCGATTTTGCATCATTTCTGACTTGAGATCGCTTTCTAGACAATGCACCGCAATTAAGTCAAATTATACTTCATTTATGCATAAATTATCACTTCAGTCCCTGTTTTAATGACAGGGACTTGTGTCCTCCGTCAACACAAAGCGTTAATACTAAAAAATAATTAGCATTAAAAATGTTGAACTCTTACCAAAAAAAAAGTTATCCATAACGATTAGCAATGCCATCAAGAAGTACATTTTCTGAATATTTGATAAAAGTTATAAATTAAAACTCTTCAAGGCAAATACAAAATAATAATAATAACTTGCACTCACCAAATTATCCAGCTCGGGATTTGATGAAAATAGCGGCTTTTCTGCTCGAATCTGAGACGATATGCATGTAAATAATTTAAAATTGTGAGAAAAAAAAAAAATTCTTTAAAAAATTAAGAAATACATTTAAAAAAATTAGTTAGCCCGTGTGTTATGATTTAAAGTTACAAAGAGTTCATCAACGCAGCAACTACACAATAAAATATGCAAAACTTTTTTTATTTTTTTATTTATTTTTTTTTTTTGCGCCATAAAACAGTTTCTGACCTGTTTTGCAAACACTGCTATATCCTCATTGAAAGATTCCGATGAACACACATCGCCCCCAGCCACACCGGGCTCTCGAGGTGTGCAAGTGGCTAATTCACATTTCTCAAAAATCAGTGCTAGAAGTGGGAACAGAGGGTGCCTGGAATAAAAAAACACAAGAGGTCAGTGCGGGGAAAGCTCTGGATTAGCACATGACATTTTATAAGAGTTTACAACTCCTTCTCAGTGTATGAGCGGTCACTTCTGAAAGCATTAGAACAATCTAATTTGCGTTTAAGAAATTTAGATTTCATTAACTCATTTTAATTGGTCACCAAACAAAAGTACGTGCTTATCACTGCGCGACCATAATATAGATATAAAGTGTTTAAACGTACGTTCGTGTCGATTATTTTATTGTGATTGCATTATAACGAGCTTGTTAGTTGTATATAATACTGTGTCAAATCACATGTAACTTGGATTCCTGAACGTATTATTAAATACAGCAGTCAATATAAACAGTGGGCTACGAGGTCACAGCATCTAAGAAATGCTCACGTTGAGTCTAGGCCAAGCATGCAATTTAACCATGGTTCAAATAGTGGGCCTATATGTTGTGCAAATGTTTAGGGACGTATCTAATTTATAATGAATGAGAGTAAGTTCTATATCTTGTTTTGAACGACAACAACGTTTATCTACAGCGCTGTGATGAGAACTCTTGTGCTCGAGCAGCTTTTGTATATAGGCGCATTTGGAGTAACTCCGCACATCCAGATATGTTCGCACAATTTATGACTAGAACAGATAAACTATGTGGAAAATAGCATTTATGGTTTTGTGAGAGTGTTCATTGTAATTTTCACGGGAACCACTTTGCGCAGCTGTCCAAAAATGTATTTTATCCATTTAACTAATAACTAGGCCTAAAGTTTAAACAATTAAAAAAGTTAGAACTTAAACACAACATACACATCTATGTTTTATGCGCAGTGGTGTTTTTTATAAAAATCTGTATTTATCAAGTTTAATTTTTAAGTTTAAAACAATTTATTAGAATTTTGACAAGATATTAAAAAAAAAACACTATCTGTCACAAAAAGAAAGACAAAACGAACAGTCAGAACTGTCTTTTAAAATGGTGAACTAATATAAAAGTGAGAGGGGAACACTTTTAGAATAAAAATAACTTTTAAAAAGATTAAACATTCATGGAGCCTTAAGTTCTCAATATGTTCCTGCGCAGAAACTATTACGGGTCAAATAATGTGTTATTGGCAAAGTTCATCATAAAATACATGTCTTGGCTATCTACACGTACCCGTAAATGGCGTCTTTATCTCTTTTTAGAGCGTCATTGACGGATGAGCCCATGCTGGGCGGCATGGCGTTGGTGTGGGCTGTGTGCGGGTACTGGTGAGAGTGGAGCTGGGGCCCGTGATTCAGGTGAACAGCCTGCATGGATCTGGCGGCGTGCGGGTCCCCGTACATCGTGCTCGGGATTCCTACTCCGTCCATCCCATAGTGGGGTATATCTTCGTACTGCACACACACGAAGGGCAACATTCCCATGTTGTCACTTTTACCTCTTACACAATATATACATAGAAAAAAACTACACTAAAAGAAATATAAATGGTAGCAACATCGGGTGTTCTCGGACAAAAAAAAAGTATAGCTGTTGCGAAATGAAAACACTTTGTTCTTAGTAATTAAAAATATCAAGTGTACATGCAGACTATCTCGTGGTTCTAACAATAAATGCAAAAAATGCAATTTGTTGCAAAACTCTCATATGCTTTTTAAAAACAGACTAAAACAGACAGACTTAGAATACAGCGTCGGACACATCAACATGGAGTACTGGGCTACAGCTTTATTGAGATCAACACAAAAATATCACACGACTGTGCAGTGTTTTGTTGTGCCACTTTTTATGTGATTTTCTATTTTTACAAGTGCAACTGAAGTAATAGGTAATGGCATTTGCATGTAATAACTGTGTAATGCATAGGTTATTATAACTAAATGTATTATACACTATAGTTCAAATATTAACATATGTAGCACTTTTAGGATTAGTATAATTAAACACAAATTTACATTGCCCAATCGTGCCTAACAGTTCAATAGAATATTTAATTAGTTTATTTAAAATAATCTGTAAGTGACATTGATAATGTATCTTAATTATTATAAGTTTCGTGATATTGTAGGGAAAGTGTGATGATGAGAACATAACACATTTGAGTTCTAAATCTATAGAGGTGTAAGCAAGACAGCAGGGTGCTGTTGTACTTTCACCATCAAAAGCAAAAGCTCGGAGGGTTGCGATGAAATCTACTTTGTGATTGTTTACATTTGATTACAAATGTAAAGAAAAAGTGGCCAAGTCGTAAATGTCAACTTTACAAGTTCAAGCGCCCAAGCATGTTTCATTGTAATGCTTTTTGAAAATAAACCTATTTAATATAGAATATAAAAATAATATTGCTGAGCTTAATTTGTTGAACTCCCTATTAATGTCCCTGCACAATGTATTATCATAACATGTATTGTAATAACTTTTAGTTATGAGAGTTGAGCAATTCCAATAGTTTCAAAGTTTTTTATAATTTATTCTCATTGAGAAATTAAAGAAACTTGAAAAAGTGCAGTGCGTATGGTAAAAGTATGGTTTAAAAAATAGGAATTGCTCCTGTCAAGCGTAATTACAGAGTATTCTATTGAAAAAATGTTTTAGTGTCTCAAAACTCTCTACAAAGACACATGCATGAATGTGAGCGATGTAAAGTTAAATGTAGCAACAAAACTGGCAGGCAAAAGAAGACAAAGTTTGACTGCGAGGCTAACTGTCATCGGCCACGTTTCAGTATTTCCAACTGCATTCAACAATACGGAGTCGAGGAAACTTTTCGGGATACGTACCCTCTGCGCCATCGCCCTCCACACTCCCTCGGCTTCCTTTAATCAAAAATATATCCCCTATGAGGCCAGGGTGAATAGGAAATAAGCACGCAAATTCCAAACGTGGGATATGTTTTCCCAAAAAATCCAACTGCCTCTTTCAAGCGAGCGATGAAGCCAGTCCTTCACCACAAGTTCAGCCAGGCGCGTTCAGCGAATAGGTCCCCTTCGCTTTCTTTCCCGTGGACAGCGACAAGGATCGAGCAAAATCTTCTTTTCCAAAGCAGTATGAAAATAGCCCCTCAAACAAAACTAGCGCATCTCATGGCTTTTTGCCACTCCGGCTGTCAATCAATCAAACACGAGCTTGTCAAAGTGCTGAATGAATGATGATCCTCTGCGCGCTTCCACTGGTTAGCACCCCTAACGAGAATACTACTCAAATGCACAAAAATGAAGCTCTCTCTCGTTTCTTTGATCACTCTCGGCTCCTGAGTTGATTTTTTATGCAATAGCTTCTAAATGAGATCAAGAGGAGGTGGGCTGATAATTCTGGCTTAGTTTTTCTTAAAGGAGCCACGATCGATGCTGCGAGCTGCCTTTCCCCGTTTGTGTACAATGAGTGTGTGTTGAACGCGGCTCAGCAGCTGAATCTGGACCAGACTGCTGAAACCCGGAAGTAGTGGTGGCCATAACAGGTCGCGTCTTGCACAATGCGATGGGCCAGATCAAGTTCCAACCAAAGCAGGGGGGTGAGATGTGTGGGACGCAGAAAAGCGCAGACCACTACGACCACGATTCAGCATGAACCGAGCTCTAACTCACAGAGACCGCGCTGTGCTTTTGGTTGTTTCCTGTACTGCGTGCCAAGACGTGCGATATATAAAGTCACGTAAGTGTTTACATAAAAACAAGGCTTTAAATATAACTACAAATGGAGCGTGGGCTCTTTCACATCAGGTCACTCTCAATACACTGTTTATTATCACTTCTGATCAGAGTATCCGAATGGGAAAACGCTGTTTACAATAGTGGAGAAACTTGGAAACCTTGTTCAGTTTGCGTAATGAAGTTTTCCCTCTCGCCGCATATTACGCGGGAGCCTATAGAAATGTACTGCACTAATAATGCGAAATATTGTTTTTACCACATGCCTGTGTACTTTACATTTCACACAAACATCATTATTCAGAAACAGCATATGCTGCGCTTCAGCAGTGCTGCGTGCGCTCTCAGCCAAAACACCCCCGCCATTTGTGAATGGGCTCATCCACTTACTGTAGGATCTTAGGAGTTTGGTGCAGTGTCCAATGAAAGCCTGCTACAGTGAATCAAGTCGTCTATTGGTTCAAAGAATGATCAATCATTAATTTATCGGTCGATATGCTTCCATAAATGAAGAAAGGGTGGAATGAAAATATTGTAATCTGGAGGGAAAATGTAGTCTTCGTATTCTGTTTTGTTCTTGTGCTACTCTCCCTCTATCTCTCTCTCTCTCTCTCTCTCTCTCTCTCTCTCTCTCTCTCTCTCTCACACACACACACACACACACACACTCACACGTAGTCTCTTTCAAACTTAAACACACACAGCACTCACTGAGAAAATATATTACTTTTAATACATAACTGTGGATGTTTATTTATCTTGTAATTAAAAGGAAAACCGTGAACGTGCTTAATATTATATGCTACAAAGTTTTTTCCCCTGTCTCTTCTGACAAGAACTTCTTCGTGCCATCATATTTCTATCCCTATCATTCCAAGTCGCCGACAGAACTTTTAACTACTTATTCTAGTAGTTTCAATGCCAATGTACAGTGCAAAAAAATATTCAGTTTTATAATGTGGAGAAGTAGTTTGTGTTCTGGTAAAACACACCAGCCTAAATAAAAGAACCTCTCTGTTGTCATAAATAATACAAATTCCATAAAATCCTCAAATGAAAGCTGAATAAGAGGCTTTAAACACACACTGACTGATGTAGGCTGAAGCGCGCCATTGCGGGCAATACAACTGACCCGGTGACAAGGTGTATGAAGTTTGTCTGAGGAGCATCTGTCATCGATCTGAAGCGATTAATGCAAGGAACAGTGTCTTATCAGCTGCCGTGAGCATCACACAACCCTCGCTTCCCGCGGAAGAGCAGCGGTAGGATCCGCCGCGCACATTTACAGGCATGAAATTACTATCAAATCCCCAAAGCGCTCGGCAAACGAAGGGTGCGAGCTGCGCGGGTGAAGGATCTGATGTGGACTTAAACACAAATGAAAGGAGGATTCATGCAACAGATACAACAGATATATGGCTAACCCGACGCCGTACAACAGATAAACACGCACGCGTTTATTGGTAAGTAGGCTATACTGTCTTTTTTAAGCACTTACTATGACAATAAAGTTTTTGTTTATCTAAATTATTGTTAGTTCAAACAATTATTTTAATTTCAGTTAAGTATGTAATGTAGATGTAATAAATATATTTTTATTATTAGTTAACTCCTTTGTTTTACTGATGTTTGTAATCTCAACATTAGTTTTGTGTCTGTCTCAATTATGTGAGAACCAAACGGGATGACATGAAAGCTGTGCTTACCCAAACGCTTAACTGCTGTCACAGTACCAGAATAGCATTATAAAGTAATTAAGTTCCTTCAATTAGCATCTATAAAAGCACGCTATAGAGCACAATGAGGGCAAGGACTTTCACTGTTTAGGTTGCCTTTTAGTGAGGGTCAGCAGACTGCAGCACGCATCAGTGAGTTAATGCCATCATTTCGGATAATTTGGGCTTAGAAAGAGATGTAAAGCTTTCGAGGTAAAATGAAACTGGGAGTTTAAAAACAAGTCCGACTCTTTGCCGAGTAAATTGAACTGTGCGCCTGATGCATTATCAAATGAAAAAAGATAAAGCATATCTTTGCATCACTGGCAACATTTGTAAAATTGCGCAATAGGATTGAGTGTGCTTACAATATTTTATATGACTTAATTTAGACTTAATTTATTTTATTACTTCAAATGTATGTATATAATTAGGAAAATATGTACTAAGTATATAGCAGATATATAGTAAGTATGAAGTGGCATATAAAATGCCTAAGGGGCCTCTAAACAAATCGACTGCCCAATCTAACAGAAATTCATTTTAGTCTTATTCCTAAAAACAAGAACGTGTTGGAACGCATAAAGTCATTTGGGTGTTTATTACAAGAATGTTCCCATTCTGCCTCAATATTTGTTATTCATTTGAATCTTCCTCTGCCTAAGTCGCTATTGAAATCAACATGCCGCTGTGGTTCAGAAGTCAAACGGAGGTCATCCTTTATATCCCCCCGCAGCAATCTGCGACCAGGGGCCAGTCAGCAGTGAACCCTGCCATCTCCACTACTGACAACTGCCTCAAAGTTACAAGACTGTCGGGAATGGGTAAGACGCGCTGGGATAAAACAGCAGGCTACTAACTTTTTCTTGATCTTGCCACTGCCTAGTTATAATGATCTTACAGCGTGTTTCAAGTGCTTGTCAAATGTGAAGTGTATGGATATGCAAATAATCGTGTATCTATTTATTTTAAAAGTTTTCTCATCCAAGCGCACAACGAGACGTTTTAGACAATTAGTAGCTAATAAAATAATAAAAGGGAATGATGTTTACTAATAGCGGGGAAAATGAAATTCATTAACTTGACAAGATTACATATATAATAAGACGACAAAACTGTAAAACTAAACAAAAAACTTTGGATGGTCCACACGTTTTCTAGGCCATACGTAAATTAGATACGTACATGCGTCCGGGAATTTTAGGTACAATTCAGTTGTAAGGGAATAAAACATTGGCTAATATATATATATTATATATATTATATATTAATATATAATATATATATATATATATATATATATATTAATAAACTACAGGTGTAGTTAAAATTATTGGACGTAGGTTTTACTTACATTTTATTAATTGCAATACTTTGATTAAGCATGTATTTAATTTTAATGTGCATGTTCATATGTCTAATTAAAATTAGAAATCAGTATGTTTTTGTTTTATTTGGCGTAGTGGTTTTATTTTATTTTACTTTGTTGTTTTATTAATGCTTGTTTTATTTATACCTGATCTCATTATTTTAACAAATTATCTGACTTGAGAAACGTACTGCAGGCCTATTGGATTTGCAATAATGTAAACCACTACAACAAGATCCAAAAGAAAAACATATTTGTCATATGCAAAGGCTCGCAGTGACCCTGTATGCTTGATCATGTGCGCCTTCTACTGGAAACATACTGAATTTTCTTTCTTTGTTTCTTAATAAGACGCAATGACTTTTCTGACACACACAAAAACAGACAAAATTCAGTCTATAATATCGCGCCACTCTTAAATATTTGTTAAAATACCAATTCTTACTTTTATTAATGATGATAATCAATTATAACAATTTAAGAGACTGCATATGTATTAATGAATACTTAAAACTACTTGACAATGTATTTGTTTGATGTGCGGATCATTGTGACAGATCCGGTCATTTAAAATCTAGTAACGTAGGTTTAACTATCTTTACAAAATGTTAATCTTCAATTACTAAAAATCTGAATTGTTTATCATGCTGATATTGATGTAAATTTGGATAATGTTTGTTAAAAAGAACGCTAATGACAAATCGTCCCAAAATGTCCCACTTCATCTGTGTTCGCCTTATTAATAAAGCTAAAATTAATGAAATAAATTACCGGCTGACTTCTTGAAGTTTTCAGTTGTAAATTATTTTCTGTTTTCCCGTAACCAGTAAACGTTAATTAGGAGTGAACTGAAGCACAAACAGTAACATTAAAATTATAAATCTAAATAAATCTAAATGAACATGCAGATAATTATAAAGTTTTTAATTTACGCACGGCTGCGTCAAAATTAAAACTAAGAAACCAAACAACAGAAGGGTCGACAGCACTTCCCAAATTATACGACAGCGTTTAGTTACGTTCCTTTAAGTTTTAAGTATTGCAACAGATTTTATTCACCACGGATTATTATTGGATTTTACACAGCGAAGTTTCTAATAAATATCAGTAGATTATTGTGAAGCATAAAGAAAAGCACTATATGCTGTTACGTTTGTATCTATAAGAGCACTGTTAAAACAACGTTGTCATTGAAATTCACTGTAAATGTCTTGAAAATGATATTTCTATTAAAGCAGCACACAAATACTTGCTCTTGAATTTGTGTTTTTATTATTAACATCAAGCTTTAGCGTTTTCACATAGGATGATTTCTGAATTTGTCAGCTTGCCCTGTTGACACAGTTGGGATTGGAAAATACCGTGTCTGAGTCTCTGAGAGCATGGTGTGCTCTCTCCCACCCTTTCTCTTGGTCTATCAGCTATAAGTGCCAAAACATTTGTCACTTGAGTTATTATTTCAGGTGTGCTAATGGGCTCAGAGCCACGAGAGAGGAGGAGAAAGTGGGAGAGAGAGGCAGAAGGAGAGGGGGGGAGTTTGATTAGTGTGATTTCATTTGACCGAAGCCTGGCCACAGGCTGGCAGAGCCCAGAGGTGAAAAGAGTAGGCCGCTGCCCTCAATGAGAGATAGCGCGAGGGGGAGAAAGAGAACGGGAGAGAACGGCGGAGGGTTTGTGACGCCTGAGCCAATCACAAAGTGCAGGGATGAGTCTCACACCTCCAGAGGAGGCTGTGAATTGATCAGCACCTTTGAGAGAAAGAGAGAAGAGGAAAAAAAAGAAGCAAGGGGGGTGGGTGGCGAAAGAGTGCTTTTGCGGAGGACGTGTGAAGACCCATATATTCGTGCAAGGACACAGGGAGAGCCAGGCCTGAGCTCCGAGTACCAGCACACTCTAATGAGCTCTGTCTGTACACGCCGAGAGGGTGTCTTAAAATTAAGACCATCCTTGAGGGCCGGGCCAGCGCACTTCATGTTCATCATCTCATCCGCCTCCTCACATTCAGCGCTTTTGCATACTGATGTCATAGGCCATGTTTTTGGATGTACTGTACTGTACAGTCCCACTAATGCCAACTAAGGTTATACATCAGCATGGACAGTAAAAATGAGCATACCACTTGAAAATATAATTAACCACTTGAGGTTACACCAACACAAGGGTGATCTATTTTAAGTGTAGGATCAAATAGAAATAGCTCTTTGAAAACCTTTGAAATGGTGTGACGAATATGGTTTTCTTTCTAGTGTTGAACAATGTTGAATGGGACTTTCCTTTTAAATAGCCAACAGCCTTTCATTTACCATTTGCCTTGAACCATATTATGCCAGTTGATATCTAGAGAGCATTTTATTGGAACAAAATTTGGGCACCCCCACTGGTGCAAAAAGAGTCCTCGGTATTATTTGAATTATGTCTACTTGTTAAGTTAATTTAAGTACTCCAGCATAGATGATCTCAGCGCTAATAGGCATAGAATAAAAATGTTTACAATATGTTTCCATTTGTTAACTATATAAGTTAACATTAACTAACAATGAAAAGTACTTGTAAAGCATTTGTTAACCTCAGTTCATATTAATTACAACATTTACTAATACATTATTACAATTTAAAGTTTTATTACAATTTGTACTTTTATTAACATTAACAAAAATGAATAAATGCTGTAAGAAACACATTGCTCATTGTTGGTTAATATTAGCTAGTACATTAATTAATGTTAACTAATGTACCATACTGTAAAAAGTTACCACTTTGATTTAAAATAACAACAACAACAACAACAATAATAATAATAATAATAATAATAATAATAATAACAACAATAACAATAACAATAACAATAATAATAATAATAATAATAATAATTCAATATATAATCTACTACAATTTCACTTTAATAGTTAAAATTGATTGAGTATTAAGGGGAGGGACATCCTCATCTAGGGAGCTTTTTATTGGACCAAAATTATTATTATTATTTATTATTATTATTATTATTTTTTTATTTAATTATTAAATAATTTATTTGCCCACAAGTTCAAGATGAGTCATCAATATTTTTGGCATTTAGTTATTTAGAAATCTATTGTAACAATATACACTACCGTTCAAAAATTTTGGGTCAGTACATTTTTACTTTTTTTCTTTTTGAAGGAAATTAATATTTCATTCAGCAAGGATGTGTTAAATACAGTAAAAACTTATATTGTTAGAAAAGATTTCGAAGATTTTGAAAAACTGCTGTTCTTTTAAACTTTTTATCAAATAATCCTGAAAAAAAGTATCACAAGTTCAAAAAATAAAGTAAAATAAAATACATAAATAAATGAAGCAGCACAACAATGATAATAAATCAGCATATTAGAATGATTTCTGAAGGATCATGTAACACTGAATAATGAAAAATCCGCTTTTCATCACAGAAATAAATTATATTTTAAAGTATATTGAAATTGAAAACATGTTATTTTACATTAAAATAATATTTCACAATATTACTGTTTTTTATTTATTTATTTTTTTAAATAAAATATTCAGCCTTGATGAGCATAAGAGACGTCTTTAAAAATACATTAAAAATCATAATGATCCCCAACGTTCGAATGGCAGTGCATTTATTTATTCATTCATTCATTCATTCATTCATTCTAAGTTAAATACACTAGCATACAGATCATCTTAATGCTACCTGGAATGAAACAAAAACAAAACTCAAATTTTGCTGGATGAATGGATGGATGGATGGATGGATGGATGGATGAATGAATGAACGGACATCTTCAGTTTCACTTTAATAGTTAAGGTTGATTAATGAGCTGGCTGCTTGTAAGTGAAACAGAAGACCTCGCCTGTGGATCAATACGAGAAAAAAGGTAGCCTTCAAGTCAACCACACACTCAATCAAGCAAATATTTCTAGAGTTGGTCATTAGCTCTTAAAGCACTCGAGTCCCCAGGCTAAACCTCAGAGCTGTGCGGTGTAAAGCAGGTTGGTGAGCTTGTGTCTCTGGGGGCCATGCTCTTGCCCTGGGGTAGGCCACAATCGCTGAGGCTTCTGACCCAAACACTCCACACTTTGATTGTAGACGCTCTCGATTAACAATAGACTGAATGGGGTCTGACGCTGTGGGTCTTGCAGAGTCCCTGAAGGAAACTTAAACCAGAGAGAGAGAGAGGTGCTCCAAGGCGAAACGAGCTGCATTCAGGCAAACATTAGCTTGGACATTGTTGGACGTGTGTTGATCTGTAATCACCTTTACAGTTTATGAGAATAAACATTAAAATGTAGTAGTTTTGAAATGCAAAAAAAAAAAAATCACTATAATTTTAACAGGGAAAATGACAGCAGAGAAGTACATTAATATCAGTAAGAGGTTGTTTAAAGTACAAGTCAGCGTACACAAACCGGTCTCACTGAGTTATTCTCACTCTCAAGGTGAACCTCTCATGCCACGGGAAAGCGAGATTGCATTTGTGAACAAATGGTCTGGGAACAGGAGCACTGAGCTGGGCCACAGGGAATGTGGTTTACACTGAGGTGCTGCCGGAGAGTGAAGTTTACACCACTGTCACATGCAGCACCCCGTTAAATGAGTTTACAGCTCACTTCAACAAAAAACAACATCAGATAAGGTGATAACTACAACATGGTAATGCCACAACACCCTTTAAACATATACAGGAAACTGACAGCTGAGAATTAATGTTATAGCAAGACCTCAAAGAGTTACAGTACCATTCAACAGTTTGGAGCTGGTGAGATTAAGTTTTAAGTCTCTTATGCTCACAGAGGCTGCAATTATTTGATTCAAAAAAAAAAAAAGTAAAACAGTAATTTTGTGAAATATAATTACCATTTAAAAGAATTGTTTTTTAGTTCAATATGTTTTAAAGTTTTTATTGTATTCCTGTGATGCAATGCTAAATTTCAACATCATTACTCCAGCCTATATATATGTATATATATATATATATATATATGAAGAGTTCAGATGCAAAACCAGCTAAAAGCCATCTCGGTCAAAAATGAGATAATGATAGTGAGTGAATGCTCTCGACACATATTATACGTCCATCAAATACTTTTTCTTCAGACTCGCTAAAATCCCAGCCTCAGCCCAATCAGAAGTGCCAGTACATAGAAACCTATACATCTGAGCCTGATAAAAATGCATTTTTTAAAGAAAGACGTCAGATGGATTTAGCTGGTTTTGCATCTGAACTCTTCATATATATATATATATATATATATATATATATTATTTTATTTATTTATTTATTTTTTCAGGATTTTTGGAGGACTAGACAATTCAAAAGACCACTATTTATTAATAAATCTTTTATACATTATACATTTCTTTACTTTTACATTTGATCTTTTTTTACTGAACATTCTTGTATTAGTTGATTTGGTTTTAGTTTATTGTTGTTTCATGTCTGTATTTTGTATGTGTTTTTCCTTCTTATGTTTTAATATAAATAAATAAATGAATGAATGAATGAATGAATGAATAAATCATTGCTAAATAAAAATAGTAATTTTCCTTTCCTTAGCCCAAACATGCTAAATGATAAAAACATGCATTGCAACAGATTATGTACACTGTTATGCAGAAGTGTATAATATTAATATTATAAAAAATAAATAAACAATTAAAATGAAACTGAACAATGAAAAACTAAATGAATGAGATAGAGAAGAAAAATCAAAATCAATCAACAAGTGTCCAGCATGGGATCTCCTTCCATACTGTTACACAAAAAAATAAAAATACAATAAAATAAAGCATCCTGCCTCATAAAGTTGTTTATTTATTTATTGAGTATTTTATAATTTCCATACTTCCAATTGTGTATTTCATAGTTTTACAGATTGTGTACAATAGTAATAATCAACAATGAGTATGCATGTCCTAACTTTTGACTGGTGGTGAATGTGATCTGACATGGCGTAAAGTAATCTGGAGCGAATGCTGGACCACTTTGGGGGGGAATGGAATACAAAACTCCAGTTCAGGTGCAGGCCACCGGTCCATGTACGGCCGAATTTAATTATTGATTTTCTGAGAAAGTGGCATCAGTTACCTCAACAGTTACCTAAGCCTGCCTCTTAAGCAGAATAAAAGGAAGGTCAGGGCATGTGGAGGTCATTCTGCTTTACTGGGGAACCGTCTCAGGTTAGTAGTAATCAGGGCTAACTTTGCCATTATCAGTTACACACGTTTGATCGTTTTCTTCTGTTAAAATATGTGGACACAACAATTCTAGTGCTATTAAAGGGATAGTTCACCCAAAAATGAAAATTCTGTCATTAATTACTCACCCTCATGCTGTTCCAAACCCATAAGACATTCGTTCATCTTTACAACACAAATTAAGATGTTTTTGATGAAATCAGAGAGCTTTCTGACCCTGCAACACAGCTACCACGTTCAAGGCCTAGAAAGGTAGTAAGGATATCGATAAAATAGTCCATGCGACATCAGTGGTTCAACCGTAATTTTATGAAGCTACAAGAATACTTTTTGTGTGCAAAGAAAACAAAAATAATGACTTTTTTTTTAAGAATTTATTCTCTTCTGTGTCAGTCTTCGATTTGTTTTCTGAAGATGAACGAAGGTCAAACGGGTTTGGAACAACATGATGATGACAGAATTTTCATTTTGGATAAACTATCCCTTTAAAACACTGCATCTTGATCAGTTGGACCAATAGCGTGAGTTTGGGGTCGGACTGTCTGTTGGACCAACCAATCAATTCCTGTTTAGAAACATGAATTATTTTTCTGCAAGAATAACACTTGAATTTGCCTTGGAGTCACCAAGTAATAACATCAAAAAATACTGAAATAACGTGTTTACTGTATATCTATTTTACAAGGTGTAAACTCAGCAATGACCTAAGATGTTCTTCTATCACAAGAACATACATCTTCCGTTGTTTCATTTGCTCCTTCCTTCATCCAAACACCTGGCCGGGCGAATTACATTGCGCTGGCGTCCTTGTGCCTTACTAATTGAACTGTAAACCCGTGTGCAGATCCATTCATTTTCCCCCATGGCTCCCAGCGGCTGATTTATCTCCAGTGATGGTGGTGTGCATCAGCTAAAAGCAATCCTGTAAATCACAGGCCTCTCCCTCGCCACTTTCATCACTTCATTAATTTAAGATATCATTACGGCCACTGGTGACATAACTCTGAACAATGGTACACGCTTAAGATATTAATCTGCACGCTGCAACAAAGAGCCTCTCTGTCTCTGGCTGATTTAGCCACTGCTTATTTTACGCTGCTGATTTACATTGGGTCGGTAAGCCGGGCTGATTTGGCTTCTGTCACTGAAAGATAACAAGCTGTCAGAGTTTTACACCCCTATAGTGATTGTGTGGCTTTACAAGAAGGTTGTTACGGGCATGAGCTAGCCGTGTTTGTCATCTGTGACTTTGTTGACATATAGATGATATTTTCTTTATTAAAAAAACCTATGCATGATGCTGTGCAATATTTGAG
The DNA here is from genome assembly GCA_012976165.1 of Labeo catla. Lineage (NCBI taxonomy): Eukaryota > Metazoa > Chordata > Actinopteri > Cypriniformes > Cyprinidae > Labeo > Labeo catla. The sequence continues at coordinate 236,555 of VONZ01000494.1, read as the reverse complement.
GTTAATAAAAATGTCTATTCTAAAACAATGTCAAATACAAATATAACCTGTGTGAATGGCACTTATTACAACAGGTTGTTGTTTATTTTTATTTATTATTATCATCACTGATATTTTATTAAAGTGTGTCACTGAAGTCCTTTATAGACAAAAGTAGATTTACTGGCAACAGTTCTGTTACCAGTGATTGATTTTATACAGTGTTACTTTAGTATCGTTGATGTACTGTAATAGTTTTGTTAGTATTATAAATAAGATTTTATATTTTAACTTCAATTTTAAAGTGTTAGTAATTTTGTTGTTTGCTTTTGTCATTTTGTCTATTGTTAATTTTAGTTTATTTAGTTATTTTAGTACTTATAGTTAAACTATGAATGAAATGAGAAAATGAGAAATGTTGCCTGTGCAATTAGATGAAATAAAATACTTTTTAAATTTGATTTGATTTCAGTTAATGTTTATATTTTGTCAAGAAGATAAATATACACATATACTTCCAGTTAACAATAATAACCCTGGTTTTATAATGAACTAAAATAAAATCTAACCTCCATTATGTTCACCATTATTTCCCTATAGCGATGGCAGTTAATGCAGTGTAGCCATAACTGGCCTGAGAGCAACTGTTGATCTTTACCATCGGAGACAGTGTTCATAAACACACCCCAGCAATCTCTCAGAGCTCCAGTCTGTGACAACAAAAATACACATTTGAAGTCATTTTGAAATTTGGGGCTCCTACCAAAATAGCGGGGGGAGTTCAAAATCACAGGACGGAGCATAAACATTTTAAAGACTGACCCTTGACCCTTCGGTGTTGGTGTAATGCCTGGTGTGGGTGGGGGCCCTGGAGCCACAGTGAGGGCCGTTTGTGTCTCCATGGGCAGGAGCAGAGTTCCCAGACCAGCATCCCTGCAACATGAGATCCCTTGATAAAGACTCGTACCTGCATTTACGGCACAGTAAAACTACACTCTTGTTGTTCTGTCACTTTACAACACTATAATTACACTTGAACAACACATGGTTTTCATTTGTTTCTGCAGTGACGATAAAAGCAGAAAGACAGGCACTAGGCTTTATCGCTGAAGATGGGTATATGTACATAGTTATGTGCAAGTCTGTGCATGGAATTAATGTACTATATAATTTAAAATACAGTACTTAAATAATTAAGTATTTCACGTCTCATGTTTACATAGTAAGTAGTAGAGCTGTGTTTCAAATAAACTTTTTTTTTTCAATCTTCCTCTCTGAAACACAAACTGCATGTGTATGCTTTTGAGTGCAATTAAAGGGATAGTTCCTGTAAGACCTTTGTTCATATTTGTAACACAAATTAAGATATTTTTGATGAAATCCGAGAGCTTTCTGACTCTATTCTCATGAATGCATCTCGAAGACTGACAAAGAAGAGAAGAAACTATTGAATAAAGTCGTTATTTTTGCTTTCTTTGCACGCAAAAAATATTCTCATAGCTTCATAAAATTAAGGGTGAACCACTGATGTCACATGGACTATTTTAACGTTGTCCTTACTACCTTTCTGGGCCTTGAACGTGTCAGTTGCTCTCAGATTTCCTCAAGAATATCTTAATTTGTGTTACAAATATGAACAGAGGTCTTACAGGTTTGGAATGAAGGCGAGTAGTTAATGACAGAATTTTCATTTTTGGGTGAACTATCCCTTTAAAACAAGTCCAATTCAGGACGTACAGACAAACATTATAAGTACACTACAATTCAAAAGTTTTTACAGCAAGGATGCATCAAACTGTATTTTTGATCAATTAAATGCAGTTGGTGAGGCATCTTTATATATATATATATATATATACTTCTTACAGCGAGTTTCCAAATCAGTATTATTTTAATAAATATTACTGTTTTTGTGTTTATGTTTCAAATATGCAGTTTGTTAATAAAGATAACGTCTATTTGAAAGTTTGTGTCAATGTTTTCAGACATGTGAGCTCCAGACTGTCAGCGGCCGTTCTGCACTCGTGAACCCACACGAGAGCGCCTCAACTCAGCCAGATCTTCTGGAATTTACAGCTGACTCTGATAGCTCTGTAGTGGTTACACATGAGATATAAATTCTTATGGGTAAATCTAACGGTAGTCTTTGGTCTCATTAATCTATTGTTTGTTCCAGAGAACATAGTTTTGGCAAAATCTTATGTTTATGTAAATTCTATGCTGTTCATCAGAGCGCTACCTTTGTACTTTTTACTAAATTGCCTAGCAACTTTTATGATGGCTGTTGTTGTTTATTAAATATTATTATGCAATAAATAATATTTAATATAAATATTAGTATTTCATAATAGTGTTTAAACTGTGCGTGTTTGTGATGGTGATTTTAGTTTCATTGTTCCACCATTTGATGACAGAAGACAAGAGACAGAAGTTATTTTTAGTTTCAACAACAGCTTGATGCAGCGAACAAATGCACTGAGCAGAAAAATCACCCTTAGCAGATGAAAGGATATTAACGTTACGACAAAGATAACGCTTTTCTCAGAAGATATTCAAACTAATGTTTATTGTGAATACAAGACTGATCTGAAGAATGAATGCTGTAACAGATGCAGGTAATCACACTCGCCTAGTCCATCTCTCTCTCATAATACTCTACGTAATACAGTGAGCTTTTAATACAGTAATACAATAGGCTTTCAATGAAGCAACTCAACATTCCTTTGTTACTGTAAGCGGGACTCGTGAGAAGCGCGATAGATCCAGGTGCGAGCTTTATTTAACACAACGTAGTCAAAACAGGCAAGGTCAATCTCCAACAAACAGTAATATCCAGGGCAAGGCGAGAGCGTAATCCAGTAAATCAGACAGAAGGTCAAAATGGAAAATAGCAAAAACAGTGGAAATAGCAAAACAAGGCAATGAAATAGGTAAAACGCTCAGTAGAGTCCGCACAGGCAAAACAATACTTCGCGGAGTCCTGTTTGGCATGGCCCAAGTTACCATAGGAAGTTACCATAGAAGCAGCAGAGGGAGCAGGAACAGTCAGTGCATGGGTGAGGGCTCCCTCTGCTGGTGTGGCGTTACAGAATCCCCCCCTGTAGGAGTGACTCCTGGCGCTCAAAATAACAACAGTCCAGGGGGTGGGGGAACAGAGGCAACACAGGGGGTGGGACGGAGGGCCAGGTCTGTGCAGAGGAGGTGGGCCTGGAGCAGGGACAGACAGTGAGGCACTGGGGGACCTGAGCCATGGAGCAGTGGCAGACAATGGAACCTTGGAGGACCTGGACCATGGAGCTGTGGCAGACAGTGGAACCTTGGAGGACCAGGGAGCTGGGGAGCAGCAGTGGAACCTTGGAGGACCTGGACAGAGGATCTGTGGCAGACAGTGGAACCTTGGAGGACCTGGACCGAGGAGCAATGGCAGACAGTGGAACACTGGAGCTAAAGTCCACCATGGTAGATTCTGAGGAGCCTGGAGCCATGGTGAAGCAGGGAGAGCAGGCAGCCATGGCGGGGCAGGCAGAGCAGGGAGCCATGGCGGGGCAGGCAGCCATGGCGGGGCAGGCTGAGCAGGCAGAGCAGGAAGCCCATGATTGGCCTCCTTGGCCGTGACATGACAGGCAAAGAGTTCATGATAGGCCTCCTTGGCCGTGACATGATGGGCAGAGAGTTCATGATAGGCCTCCTTGGCCGTAACATGATGGGCAGGGAGTTCATGATTGGCCCCTTGGGACGTTACATGGCAGGGAGAGAGTCCAGAGGTAGTCTCCATGACTGTGACAGGACGGGCAGAGAGTTCATAGGAGGACGCTGCCCCCTTAGGAGGTTCTGCAGCCAGAGGCGCCACCTCCAGGGGCATTGGCGCAGGCTTATGGTCAACCGAGATCTCTGGAGTAGACTCATCAGCAGACTCTGGCTTGACAGTCATGAAGTTAGCAGGTCTTGGCTTGGCAGACATGACGTGAGGGGTCTCTGACTTGGTAAACATGACTTGAGCAGGCTGTGTAGACTCTGGCATGACGTTAACAATTCCAGATGTGACAGAAAAATACCCTGGTTTGGCAGATACTGGGGAATAGCAGGTTTCTTCATCAGGGATCCCCACAGTAAATGCAGAGCCACTCATTCGCAAAGCAAAGTCAATGTACTGAGCTAGAGTCCAGTGAGGCGTGTGACGTGGCATTAACAAAGATAATTCTTTAGTGAGTCCATAACGGAAAATGTCTTTGAGTGCTACGTCATCAAAATCCACGTCATAACACAGTTCACAAAATTCATCAACAAACTGCTCAATGAAGCGGTTACCTTGACGTAGTCCAAGGAGAGCGACTGCTGGGTCCATGGTGGGTTGTGTATTGGTAAAGCTGCTGGATCTGTGGTGTGGCGAAGTATTCTGTAAGTGGGACTCGTGAGAAGCGCGATAAATCCAGGTGCAAGCTTTATTTAACACAACGTAGTCAAAACAGGCAAGGTCAATCTCCAACAAACAGTAATATCCAGGGCAAGGCGAGAGCGTAATCCAGTAAATCAGGCAGAAGGTCAAAATACCATGAGAGCAGTCCAAAAGTAACAAATAAACAAAGCAATGGAACGAGGCAAAATTATGGCAAAGAAACAGGGCAAAAAACTATGACTATGGAACAAAACAAAAACCGTGGAAATAGCAAAACAAGGCAATGAAATAGGGAAAACGCTCAGTAGAGTCCTCACAGGCAAAACAATACTTCGCGGAGTCCTGTTTGGCATGGCCCTCCTTAAATGGCTGCCAAACAGGAAGTTACCATAGAAGCAGCCGAGGGAGCAGGAACAGTCAGTGCATGGGTGAGGGCTCCCTCTGCTGGCGTGGCGTTACAGTTACTAGTTCTAAAGTAACATTTTCGAATTAGTAATGGAGGCTTGGGCTCAGCTGTTAAACTGTAAACTTTAGATTTGATTCCATGGTAGAAGGAAGTAGTTCTGCACAAAAGAGGGTTTTTAAAGACACTCCTTTGCTATTTTATGTAAATTCACACTTGTGCCGTCGATCCATTGTATAAATGCAATATCACACACAGAGATGAGAGATACGGCTGTATATTGGCATGGCTGTGATTCGGCCATTGGCGCGAGGCACTGTGACGAGTGGGGCGGGGCTGAGAGCCATGGGAACGGAACGAGGCCGGTGGAGTATAATGATAATGAGCGACACCTCTGCCACTCACCAGTCTCGAGTCCCACGGAGGAGCTCCGGAAGGATAAAAGGAGGAGCGACGTCAGTGGAAGACGAGAGAGGACCAGGCCTGGACTTTATTTTGTGTTTTGTATGTGGCAGTCGTCCGTGAGGGGCTGCCGCTTTACTTTTGTGTTTCTTTATTTTATTATTAAACTGTTTAAATGTTTGCCGGTTCCCACCTCCTTCTTCCCGTTCTATGAACGTTGTTACATTGGTGCCGAAACCCGGGAGGAAGGAGGGACGTGCTGTCAGAGAAGCGCTCGCTGCTGAGCGGGATCGCGGTGCTGAGGAGGTCGGGCAGGGAGTGGACGAATGTGGCTGCCCGAGGCGGTGGTGCTGGAGCGATTTAGGTGGGACGGAAGGCTCGTTGCTGTGCTCTGGGGTCGAGGAAGGTTGGCTGCCGTCCGAGAGGGAGCGGAGGAGTCGGCGCCGTTCGCCAGGAGGACGGAGCCCGCTGCCGTCCACCATGTTGGGGAGGAGCAGGGAATGGGGGACTCGTTGTCGGCTGCCCTCAAGTACAGCGCAGTCTCGAGGGTACCCCCCGGCCTGCGAGGGGCGATGGGGGTATGTGACGAGTGGGGCGGTGGAGTATAATGATAATGAGCAACACCTGCGCCACTCACCGGTCTCGAGTCCCATGGCGGAGCTCCGGAAGGATAAAAGGAGGAGCGACGACAGTGGAAGACGAGAGAGGACCAGGCCTGGACTTTATTTTGTGTTTTATATGCGGCAGTCGTCCGTGAGGGGCTGCCGCTTTACTTTTGTGTTTATTTTATTATTAAACTGTTTAAATGTTTGCCGGTTCCCGCCTCCTTCCTCCCGTTCTACGAACGTTGTTACAGGCACATCTACAAGTGTGATATATACTGCCCTCCAAAAGTTTGGAAACGTCCTAGAAAAGTGGGGTTTTAGACAATATTGGCATGAATCCTTTTTAATTTGTGATAATTTTGCACTGATAAGGGACAACACAAACTACGGAAACATATTTTATTATATAAACAGTTTATACATAGAAAAAACTTACATTTTCGATTCATCAAAATATCCACCATTAGCAGCTATAACAGCTCTGCATAATCTGGGCCTAAATTCATTGCATTCTAAACTTAATTGGCAATCAATTGTTGAAGCTATTAAGGTGTGCTGACCCAAAAATCTTTTAAAAACCTGGGCCAAGTTTAAACCAGTAACCTGGCATCACAGCTGGCAAAGGGGCATGTCTGACTTTGACATGTATATATTGCCATTATTATGTAATCAAAATGAAAATTATTATTGCTGGTCTTCAATAATAATGTCAAGTTAATTTAATGTATTTGCACCTAAAAATGATACAGATTTATGCTGATGTCGTCCAAAACCACAGGGGTGTTTCCAAACTTTTGGAGGGCAGTGTATATATATATATATATATATATATATCAGTGACTGAAAGATCTGATTCATTTTGACAGATTATACTGAAGGTGATCTATTGTAACTTGTAACTGTAATCCCCACCAGCAGAGCAGGGGATCCAGAACAAAAACGAAATTGTCACAAATGTTTTCCTATGTGTTTGATTACACACAGGTGAGTACCCAGAAGCTACAACGATCTATCACGCCACATTAAAGAGCGTCAAAACAATATTTATTGTATGAATTTCCTAATGAAATGGACAGAATTTGAAATCTGCGACTTTGTTTCATATCAGAAGTAACACAAAGCCTATTGCGATTTATTGGATGGCGCACTATGTACTGCTCATTACATCAACTGAAAACAGCATAGACCAAAAGATCAATTAGAGTTTAAAAATCGATATTGGTTCATAAAAATGAGAATCTATTAAAATCGCTGGCACTGCAGGGTGTGGTGTTGAAAATGAAAAGTTACGCAGTCTCATCTGTTCATCTGTTCTCTTTAAAATAAATGCATTTAAAAAAAAGCATTTATCGTCCTTATAGGTTCATAATTAAAATGTGAACAAAAATAAAAGCTATTAAATGTGTTATTATAATTAAAATATGAAAATTAATATATATATATATATATATATACAAATCCTCTGTGATTTTTGTTGACACATTATTGTTGTCTGCATTATTGTTGTTTTTAACAGCAGTGACCTCTTTGCACTATTTGCACACTAAATGCAGTATTTATTTTTGTGTATTTATTTGCAATCTATATTGTGATTGGTCTTTTTTTACATATTTCTAGGTGTCTAGAGTTGCAAATAAGACATGTCTATGTCTTAAAAATGTGCAAAAAAAATGGTCCTAAACATAGGCTTATTTCTTACTTTAGATTTTGGCATGAAATACAACCCGGACATATCCATGGAATGTTTCTTGTCAGGACATTTCTACAAACTTGGCTTTTACAAGGCAAGTAGTAATCAAAAATGCTTCACTTACCAGACAACAGAGTAACTGCTTGGGTTACTTCTTGATCTTTCATTTCCTGCTTCAGCTCCTGATAAGGAACACATAAACGAGCAGGCTACCTTAACATATTTACAAAGTTTTGTCTGAGCCTAATTAAGCCACATCAAGTCGAATAGGGTGGGCAACTGGCAAAAGCACTCCAGTTCACCAGAGCAGACCCAGCTCTCCCCACAACGGCCTGGCTAACAAGCCCCAGAAAGACACTATGTAAACACTTCCCTCCAGTGCTCTCCAGAATCAAATGGTTTGAACTATTTGAGCAATGCTCTCTTAACAGTTTCATACACCAGACAACTATGCCTTAACAGTGTGTTTAGGAACAGCTGTCCTCAAACAGAGCTGGGGGAAAATCCACGCTGGCAGATGTCATGCTGCTATAAAGCATGCTGCAAAACGAGGATGTAACCACATATTCAAGTTTAAATGAGACGGGAAGTTTAATCCTAAGAATCAACCGAATATTACACTGAAAAACACTGGTGTAGGATTTACTTTGAAACAACTGGTAGTAGCTTTCACAAATAATGACAAAGAAACAGCAAGTAACACATTGAATTAAATATAAAAATTTTAAGTAGAAAGACTGAAATTGTGTTTCCTTATAAAACATACTCCAATAATCAGGGGTGAATGTAAGTGTCGACCAACATAAAAAGATGCGCTGTGTGAAGATTGCTTATTGCGCACTGACATGGCTGACAGCTGTAAATGCACAATCACAGTTTTAGATTGAATAACTGTAATACTGTATAAGATTTACATTTGAACTGAACGCATACATCTAGGCTAAGCGCTGCCGGTTTCAGAGCAAATACGCAAAACTGTGACATTTCATTCATTGACGCGCTTCACTCGGGAGCCTGCCAAATTAACAGCTTGCTGATTTAGGTTTGAAAGGTAAAAAAGTAATATATTTGTGTGTGTGTATATATATATATATATATATATATATATATATATATAAAGTGTAATATAAAATAATTGCATTTTTATTTAATTCTTATTTGTTTATAATTAAAAATTATTACTATTATTAATTATTTTATTTTTTATAGTATATGTAATGGGTCACACTATGTGCAGTGTGAGCACCAAACTAAATCTCCAGGTGCTCTCCTTAAAATTATTTTGTACAATCTAGAGAAAGAGTTGTCCATCTCAATGTCTATGTAGTTTCACAAAATAAACCTGGCTATATATATATATATATATTCTTTTAGTGAAACTTTTTTTTTTTTTCTTAGACTCATGAGCGGGAGTGAATAGAGGAGCAGAGGGGAAGATTCATTAACAGCACTCCATTAAATTTTTGGGGAGGATTGAGCCTGAAGGGCCGGGTTGCAAAAAAGAGGAGAGGGGCACTTTTGGATGCTCTTGACTAAAACTTAACCGTGTCTATTTGGCCTTTACAAAGGCCATTTTAGGGAAAGCTGGACTCTGACTCCACGACTTCAGATTAGGTGGAGTGATAGGATTAGTCCTTAATGACTCGGACTTTGAAGACAAAGAGAGCCTCAGCAAAGAGGCTTAGATATGGAAGAATTAACAGAGCTCCAGCAGCGCCCTCCTCTCTCCCTCTCATCCTTTCTCTTCTCCCGACTCTCTGTTTGCTCTGCAGTGCAGGTAGAGGTCATAGAGGGCACAGGGTGACTGCACAAAGCAGTGGTCTGTTTCAAAGCAGCTGTGAGCGTGTCCACTAAATACTACACACTAAAGCTCCAGAAACATTTACAGATGGGCCTGCGCTAATAAATGCAAGCAGACGAACTTCATTGCATGTCTCAAATGTTGCACTGTGAACGGCATGTCCTTGACATACAGTGGTCCAAATAGTATTTGGACTTCATGAAAATACTGTTGGATTTAAATGATAAAATAATATATCAAATTAGGACAAAAGTATTGTGAAACTTTATGGTTGTCAAATGTTAGTGGAATTCTGAACATCTGTGGTTACTCTGATGGACACCTGTGTGAATTTGAGGAGAGCTGACTTCATGCATTCACAAAAAAAAAACAAAACAAAACAAAACAAAAAAAACACCAGTTGATCAAAAGTCATTGGAAAAAAAATCTCAGAAAAGTCAGAGAAACTTCTGCTGCATTTGTGTGTAGATGGCACTTGGTTTGATATTTTAATGCAACAGCATTCAGATATTTCTAAAACTTTTGGGGTTACTGTAAATTCACACATTTACAAGTTGATATGATCCCAAGCCTAAGAGTTGTAGCTACTTTCTGTTTTGTTCCAGACTGTGAAGTTTAAAATCCTCAAAAGTTAGCAGACCCACAAGGGAATTTGTGCTTGCCGAAGTCTTTGCAGATTTCCAGAGAACTGAGAAGTTGTACAAAATGTTTTATAAACGAACTCATATTTTGCCTTTTTGATAATGCTTGTAATTTTCTTGTTTTATATATAAAACTCTGTTTTTCAAAAATCTTTTTTTTTTCACTGTGCTTTCCAATTAATCTCAAACTGCAGTTGAGTTTTTTTTTTTTTTTTTTAAGTAAAAATTACTTTAAATAAATAAATACATAAATACACAAATAAAATATATAGCTAACTAACACAATAAAACAATAAAAACATGATAACATAATAAAAAAAAACATGATTTGGAACAAAACGGAGTTATCCGTTTTTGCAAATATATAAATCTAATCTTACTATTGTTAGTAAAAATGTTTAACAAACCTTAACAACAACAACAACAACAAAACTAACAGCGAGTAGGTTTTTACAGAGGGTAAAATTGTTTTCATGGATTTGACATATGTGTGTTTTATCATCATACTATTTTATTTTATTTTATTTTATCCCCCCACTTGGTTTAAGCATAAAAAGACTTAATATGTTGTATAGTTGTACTTGGTAAACTCTTGTTATTAAGTAATAAGGATGTTTAAATATTTCTCTGTTGGAAAACAAGACTAAGCTAGTCATTAAGAATACAATTTTTTGCAGTGTTTAGCACTTTCAGCTCATTTAACAAATTGTGTCATGTTTCAATCTATTCTGCAAAATTGAGTAGATTTTCCCCTAAAATGGCAGGGAAAAAAAAAACACTCATGGAATGAATGATTGTGATAGTGATTTTTCCCAAGGAAGGTGTGAGCGCACCTTATGATAGTGTGCCTCATCATTTACCACTTTATTTCATTTCATCTGACTATAGCCAAGATTAGTTATTGATTACTGAGCTTTTAAATTATTCTAAAGCAAAAGCCAAATAGCGCAGTCATTATGGATCCACTATTGACATGGCCAGTATTTCATTCCATTTTCTTGGCCATGAAGCCATCAAGTAGAAATGATCAAATAATAAGATGGAGGATTGTTTTATGACTCCTGCATACTGTCATTAGCTTTTGCATTCAGGAAAGTAAATAATAAATGCAGTAAACATCCCCCATCTCAAGCTTTTGTGTCGCCTGTGTTGGTGACATCGATATCCTAGTGGAATTTTGCAATGAGTTTGCTTTTTTATCAAGAAAACGGATGGCGTGTTTGTTTTCAGTGGTTATCATCTCCACAGCTCCAAACCAAAAACTGCATGGCGAGCTCTAACAACATTTAGAGCCAAAAAACGGCATGTGCACTTATCAGATTGGTTTTGCCTGCTTAACAGGGCAAAAGGCAGCAGGGCTGGGTCAACACTGGGGGTTTAGTACCCAAAGTGGCAGAGAGCCTCGGGTGAGTTTATCAAAGTGTAAAATGCTTAAACCAGCAGGGCAACACAATCCTCAGTGCTTAGCGTATAAATCACCATATATTCTTATTTACAGGGCTGCAGCTAAGCCCTTGTTATGAGTAAATATATCCGCTGGCAGTGATTGTATCAGAGTCCATGGGAGAATTAGACAGCTAAAGAAAGTGGAAAGTCACTGTGTGTATGTGTGTGTGGGTAAAACAAACCTCTTAGAAGAAGCAAGATCTGGAGACTTGAATACAATGCCTCTAAAGGATTTGTCTAAACAGATAGAAGTCTGTTCTTTTTTGTTAAAGAGCACAAAGTTAAGTTTTGAGTTATTTTCCTAACCCTAATAACAGGATTTTAGTACGTCCAAAGGAAACTGTTAACTGCTAGTATGCCCAAGAGTGCTAACTTTGCCAGAAAACGTGGCATCTTCTTAATTTACTTTTTAATTAAATGCACAGTTATCCAATCATGATATAAACCCTTTACCAAACACCATGTGAAACCACAAAGCTGCAGGTCTTTATCTCACACTGAGTTGTTGTTTTCTGTTGCATCTATCTCATGTGAATGAGACTGGGGGGAAATAAGAAAAAAAAAAGAGAGAGAGAAAAAAAAGTTTCATATTTCTTTAAACCTCGAAAGTGTTGGCAAACAGAAGAGAGGAAAAGTTGGCCTTAATTCCATCTCACGCTGAAGACTTTGCATTTTAACTTAGTGGGCTCAGTTGGCTGAGGTCCTCTCGCCTGTAAATTGGATATTAGAGGGCGATATAAAAGAGGCTATGTGTGCGCTCCTAGCAGGGAATTATTGCATCCAATATCCCATCCGCCTGTGCAGATCCTCATCTAATAAAGGCGCAACTATATTGGTCTTCAACTTTATGAAGCTCCATAGTAACACGCATACAATGGGATTTGCCCGGGTCTCTCAAGCAGGGGTTTAGGACAATGCAGATATCACTGCATTCCCCTGCTCTTTAAAGCCCTCCGCTCCAATTTAAATACAAGCATCCAAACAGCGCAGCGGCGTTCTGTGGATACGGCTCTATGAAGAGCTCAACTGTTTTAGAAGAGCGGCGTCCTCAATCTTCATCTTTTGCATCGGAAAGGCTTGAGTGGCCCCCTCTGTCCCAGACCCTGACCCAGCCCCCACCCTCAGTAATCCTAAAAAGGGGCAACAGCATCAGAGAGTGTGAAATTAAATACATTACAGCATTAGGGATTAAAGTGTTTTATGGGCAGTTGCTCATCCACATCAGACTTTAGCTTTTTAAACCCTAACATTTGATCTGGGTTAGGAACCAATGGCTGAGAAAGGACTTGGACTGTTTGTAGGGCCCACAAAAAGAGGGAGAGAGAGAGAGAAAGAGAGCGAGTGAGCTATAGAGAGTGTGTGAATCTGTGTAAAAGAGAAGCCATGCGCACTCCTGGGAAGAGAGTATTTACGGCTGATCCTGTTGCTGGTGGAAAAAAGCAAACTGACAAAATCTCCTGCAGGAGGCCAGCCTCGGTTAAGCTGTGCTGCTTTTCATGAGTGTGTGTAACTGAGGGGTTTCCTTGCCACTTCTGAAGAGCAGAGACGGAAAAGCTGCTCTCCAAAGAAATGAGGCTTTTAAACGTAAAACTTTAAAAGTATATAATGCAAATATTACTTCATTTAGCAATTTAGTATAGATGTTAACACTTTACAATAAGGTTCATTAATTAATTATATTAGTTAGCAAGAACTAAGAATGAACAGTACTTCTACAGCATTTATTATTCTTAGGTAAAGTTAATTTCAGCATTTACTAAAGCATTATTAAAATCAGAAGTAGTGTTTGTTAAAGGAGAAGTCCGCTTCCAAAACAAAGATTCACATATAATGTACTCATCCCCTTGTCATCCAAGATGTTCATGTCTTTCTTTCTTCAGTCGTAAGAAATTATGTATTTTTTTGAGGAAACATTTCAGGATTTTTCTCCATATAATGCGGTTGTAATCCCAGCCGAGAAAGAGGGTCTTATCTAGCGTAACAATCGGTTATTTTAACAAAAATAATACAATTTACATACTTTTTAATGCCAAACGCTTGTCTTGTCTTACTCTGCCTGGACTGTTTTTTTTCCGGTTCATGACAGTTAGTGTATGTCGAAAAACTCCCATCTCATGTTCTCCCTCAACTTCGAAATCGTCCTATATCGCTGTCTTACCTTTTTTTTTAAGGGTGTTTGATCTTCTTTACATGTTCTGTGTCAGTACCTCTGCAGTGATGTAGGATGATTTTGAAATGATTTTTGAAGTTGAGGGAAAAAATACGATTGGAGTTTTTCAACATACCCTAACTGTCTTGAGTCAGAATACAGAGAGTTCAGGGAAAGAAAGGCAAGACGAGCGTTTAAGATTAAAAAGTATTTAAACTGTATTTTAATGAAAATAACCAATCGTTTCGCTAGATAAGACCCTTCTTCCTCGGCTGGACTCATTTACAACATATTTGGGATCGTTTGAAGCCGCGTTTAAACTGCATTTGAAAAGGTTCAAAATCGGGGCACCATATCAGTCCATTATATGGAGAAAATGCAGAAATGTTTTCCTCAAAAAACATAATTTCTTTGAAACTGAAGAAAGAAAGACATGAACATCTTGGATGACAAGGGGATGAGTACATTATATCTCCTTTAACCCTTGTGCGTCAAAAAAAAAAAAAAAAGTTACACATAGGTCCTTAGTGGACAAAAATGTCCATGTCAAATTTGTATGTTTAAAGTACACCTTATTTAGTCACCATAGTTTCAGGTGGAGTTTACCTAAATATTAATATTTTGTCATGTCCTTCCATAACTGTATGATTCCCCGTCCTGCTCTATTCCATACAGGAGATGTAAATTGGCAAACACACCATAAAAGTCTGTACTTCTTTTATGACTTCAAGTCTTCTGAAAACAAACTGAATTCATCACAAATCTCATTCATGCTTCTATGTATTCAAACATATTGGATGAAGATACAATTATAATCAAAATTAAACTGAAATCATGATATTTCATGAACTGTGCTGGGAGGAATGACAGAGACGTGGATAAGTCTTGAGCCAGTATACACAGAGCTCAGGGAGAGTAAGACAAGACGAGCGTTAGAGATTAAAAAGTATTTAAAATGTATTTTTTTAATGAAAATAACCGATCGTTTCACTAGATAAGACCATTCTTCCTCAGCTGGGATCATTTACAACCACATTTGAAGCTGCATTTAAACTGCATTTTGGAAGTTCAAACTCGGGGCACCATATCAGTCCATTATATGGAGAAAAATGCTGAAATGTTTTCTTCAAAAAACACAATTTCTTTACGACTGAAAAGAAAGACATGAACATCTTGGATGACAAGGGGGTGAGTACATTATCTGTAAATTGTTGTTCTGGAAGTGGACTTCTCCTTTAACCCTTGTGCGTCCAAAAAAAAAAAAAAAAAGTTACACATAGGTCCTTAGTGGACAAAAATGTCCATGTCAAAAAACTGTCATAAAAATTTGAAGCTATGGAGCACAGACTTAAGTTTGGTCTCATTTTAAAAAGTGAAACCAAAATAAAGTTATAGAGGTTTACGTTTATGAAAATGCGAACAATATTTTATATAAAATATATATTTTATGAAACATGTTAAACTTGTCCAAACTTGCTAGAAAATCAAAGCCATAAATCTAACCAAGCTGTGTTCCAAATTTGAGGTTGATATCTCAAAAAATGAGCGTTCAGGAAGATTTTGTTTGGGCTCAGTACTAAATTTTCCATATTAGATGCCAGCAAAACTCCACTGGTGCACACAGTGGCTGGATTTGTGATTTGCAGTAGAGTTTTTTCTCTCTCAAATATTACAAGCACACACACATTTTTTTTTTTTTTTAATGACACGCATACAAGCAACACTCTGACATCCAATGGCCAAAAAAAAAATAAAAAATCTGGTAAAAATAAAAATAATAATAATAATAATTTTGCAGCCTTGCCAACAGAATGAAAGTCTATTAACAACACAAAAAAAAGCATAATTTTACAGTTAAATGCCACTGTAATTAAAATTAGCAGTTTTAATGGGTTTCAATGGGAACATTTTTTGTCCTTAAGGTCCTGAGACGAAATATTTTTTGTACCTAGTGCAAAATAGATTTATTAAAGGAAATGGGATGAAATAGTAAAATTTCAATAAAAATACACACCTGTGCCAAAATGTATGCAGCTGGCAATGACACAGGCAAAATGATCAAATACAAAACTGAAATGGACAAAAATGTCCAAAAGGTCACACAAGTGTTAAATACACAAGCAAAAACACAGGTGCACAGAATGACTAATCAGACTAAAAGAGAACAGGAACAGAAACAGGGGCAAAAACAACAAAACAGGTCCATAATCATGACATGATAGTGTGACTAATGCTGCGTTCACGCCATGTCATAATTGCCGTAATTTTGAGATGACAACACGTGACATTTTACTCATAGCTTTCCATGTTGTCGGACTCTGAGGTAGCACCTAAGTAGCGCCAAAACTAACCTGACGGCGGTCACATGGTATATCTGTAACTGGTTTAGGTCGTAATGCTAAAAACATTAGGAGTTTACAAGTTGTAATTACAAGTTCAGGAACACGTGAGGGCTTTGGCGTTGATAGCGTTGCCATAGAAACACATAATTCAGATAGAATAGAATGTCACGTTTTCATCTCGAAATTACGGCATGGCGTGAATGCAGCATATCAAACTGCAAAGACTGTGATTTAATTAAAGAAATATATTTGTGTTTTTTTTACGTGCATGCAGCTCAGTAGATTTTTTACACGCATGCAGAGTCGATGTGTTTAAGTTGCTTATAACATGCATTTGAGAACACAATGAGAAGCAATTAGAAACTGCTGTATTGTCTAGTGATAAATATTAGTATTATAATTTTATAGCTGTACAATAAAATAACATGATGATCATTATTATCTTTTTTTTTTTTTTTTTACTGTGAAAATTTCAATAGTAATATTTCTTTCATTTTATATATTTATTTTGTAACAAAAACAACATGATAATTGTTGTTACTAATAGTAGTAGACATAGCTATGTTGATTTATATAATCACAAGTACAAACTATGCAGCCCTGGATCTTACAAATAGAATTAAAATCACATTTTAAATTGCAATCACAATTTTTATGTAAAAAATTGCAGTTACTATTTTTTCTCCTCAAATCATGCAACCGTAGTTTGATATTAATGATGACAAAAGCCATTGTTTTGCTCTAGTCATATAATCAACACTGAAATACCAACTTTGAAAACGAAAGAAAGAAAGAAAGAAAGAAAGAAAGAAAGAAAGAAAAAAACGTTTTCCCCCTCAATTTAACCATTTAAAAATCTATGGCGCCGTTTTACATGACAACATTTTCAGCCAAAAACGGGAATCTTTTTATGCATTTTGCCTGTTCGTTTACATGACAAGGTAATTTTAGGGACTGAAAACGCATAATTAAAAAAAAAGGGGTTCAAAGTGCAAGTTTTTAAAAAAGTTTCAGGGGTGTGCATAGTATGTGTTAGGTATGTAGACATGCGCAGTACGTGTCGATTTTAAAGTCAAGCACAAACAGCTAGGGGTGTAAGAAAATATCCATACATGTGTGTATCGCGATATTTTGTTTGGCGATACTGTATCGATTCTCAAAAACGGAATATCGATATTTAAAAAAAATAATCATACAAGATTCATGACAGTTGCTTTGTTTTGAGCTTATATCCTGATCGCTAGATTGCAGTCTTCTGATGTCTGAACTGACACAGTAACAGGAAATACTAGCATAAGGGCACGCTGCTAATGTTAGCGTTAATGGAGGATGAAAGAATAGTTCCTGCTCCCGCCTCGGTGTAAAGTGTGGCGTCGTTTCAGCTTTTGAGGTAACGTTCGCTCCAGGACACGGCAAGCAGCGGAACCGCCGCGCGGCCGCCACGCATCTGTGCAGCAGAAGCGCCCCATGCTGCCAAGGCGGCGCCCGCGCCGTGGTTCTGCTGCTTGCAGCGTCCCGTGAAAGGGCCTTCGCGCCGGGCACAAAAATGTATATGGTCTGTTTATAAAAGCTTACATTTTATACATTTAATAACTAAAGAATCTTGCAAGCACTTTATTTTCCCCCTTTACTTGTACTGCACAAAAAGTGATTCAATAACATTGAATGGTTTGCATATGGTGGTGTGTTCTTAATTACAGATTTTCTAAAATTATGTCTAAAAATTATATATTCATAAAATAAGAAATATCCCAATATATCACCTTGTTTACAATATTGCAATGTATCGCAACATATCGTATCACAACCCATGTATCGTGATATGTATCGTATCACCAGATTCTTGGCAATACACAGCCCTACAAACAGCGTGCTAACTACTGGCCTGGAATACGTAATACAGTGTTTTTGGCAGGTTTCACGGATATGTGTAAATCCAAATCGTTTTGAAAACGTTATTGTGCATACGTGAAACTTTTTAAAAATGCAAGGGAAAAACTTTTCTGATTTTGACTTTATCGTTTTCGTGTAAAAGTAGCCTAAATGCACTCTTTGTCTCAAATGACACAAACAGCTATAACACATTTCCTCCAAAGCTCAGTAGTCTCATTGGCTACTTCCTGTTTCCTTGGAGAATGGCCCAAGATGGGAATAGCTATCAATATCCAACAAACCTGTTCCTCTCTTAAACTACCCTAGTCAGATTACCAGCTATCATCAATCATTCCCAGGAAGAAGGACATTTGTCCTTGTCTGACAACATCATGTTCTGAGAAGAAACTGAAACTTCGTTCGGCTCCATACTCTCAAATCTTAGACCCAAAACTTTGTATTCACCAACTGGGTTTCTTGAACAAATTGTGAGCTGAAATGAACTGTTAGATGTTCTCTAATGTGCTGAATGGGGCTGAAAGGATATCAGAGGAGAGAAATGGCAGCTGTCTTTGAAATCGCTGTTCAGGCTTCTAATGAAGCTCCTGGGATTCAACTCCAAACTTCATTAATTGGTTTGGACTCTCTTCAAAAGGGTCAAATCAAAGCCTCATATGAAGGGTCACATTGTTTACTTTGATCATCAATATCACTTTACACATCACATACAGAAGTATCCATTTCCAGCTCGAGCCGAAATGCATGAGACCCAAGGTAATGTCATTGTCAGACATTCAGTGTAGACGACACACAGTATTCTGTTCAGACTTCACTGTCAGTATTTGATATGAGATGGGAAAACGTTTTAAAATAGCTAAATGTCACAAGCGAGATATCATGGCCCTTGAGGGCTACATTAGAAGCATTTGATTCCACGGATTACAATGCTTATTCAGTGCACATGGAGGGAAAATATGAGATGGATCTTTAATCTTTGCTCTATGGTCTCCTGCCGTTCGCTGCTGTCTCCGACGGCGGGATTTGATTTCACCTCCTCCAGAGCAGAGGGCGGTCTCCGTCACTGAAAGACCAGGAGCCAGGGCACACGGGGGCCACCCACTCAAGTAGAAAGGCACTGGGAAATTGTGTAGCGGGGAAGGCTTAGATACCTTTCCCTCAGGAGTAATACAGGCCCATGGAAAGGCCTTGGCTGAGATCTGCTTGGATCTGAGCCCAGGCTTGTGGTCCAGAGTAAAGGATGAATGATCCACCAAGAGTCCATGTCGTGTGAACTTAAACCATTTCGCTTTCTCCGCTTTCTCTTGCCTGCCGTCTGCCGATGACATACTGTTTTGGGAATGGGATTCTGCACATGCATTTCAGTCAGCAGAACATGCACAAGGAATCCTCTAGGTTCGGTACAAGTAAAACATTAGAAGCATAATGTTGATTAGTACTCGTCACACATTTTCTTATTTAGAAAAAGTAAAGTAAACAGTGAGACGCTTAGAATAGAAGTAAATGGGGACAATTTTTGGAAGATTTAAAAGCAGAAATTTGAAGGTTATTATTCAACCCAGGCTTACTGGAAATACGTGCTAATGGCGACAATTCTGCAAAACCTATATTACATACCTTGCTACAAGTTTCGCTGCAGTTTCAAGAGAGGCACTAAAACACACATTTAGTATTGCTTCAGGTACAGTTGAGGTCAAAAGTTTACATCCTCTTATCAGAATCATTCAAAATGTCAATTATTTTACCAAAATAAGAGGGATGATACAAAATGCAAATAAACTGTTCAGGACAAACAAGGGACTCATGATTAATGATCACAAAATGCCGAATGTAACGCCGTACTGCATGAGCTACGGAGCAAACTTACTGCATTAGAAAAGCCAAATATATGAAGCTGTGTATGTGACGTTAACGTTCAAAAGTAGACTATCAGTTTTCAAATCTCTCACCATGTTAACATAATTTCGAAGTTATAGCATAATCGGCCTGTGAGAAAACTGGGCTTTCTTAATCAAAACTCTGCCCCTGTAAATCATACTTTGTGTGAAAAAAAAAAAATTAAAAAATAAAATAAAAGTTTTACTGGCTCTAGTGTTCATTTAAACAGAAACTGTAGTGATGTCGTACATATAGGTACTTATTTTTTTATTTTTTTATTTTTTTTGGAGTTGTGAGTATTGCAGAAATGCCACCACAGGCATGCATTTCCAATGAGCCTGGGTAGTTATTACCTTAGAAAAGCATTTACATTCATTCCTCTGTGAACTTGTATTGTTTAATCTGTAAAGCTATTTTAGGGTTCATTTTAGGATTTAATGTTTATGGCATTGTGTTGTCATGGCAAACAGTTATAAAATTTGATATAATGTTACACACACACAAAAAAATAATGCCCACGGACCGCTGGCTGAATGTCTGATGCATGCAGTACATAAAATTGGAAATCCTTTCAAAGTTGTCATTTGATTGGTCAAATTCTACAGGATTTCGAAGGATGTGTGTGTCAGGTTCTTTAATGTTCCGTCTATAAACAAAGATGTTGTGACGCCAAAGCCCTCATGGAAGAAGAACGCTGCCGTGTGTGCAACTGTGACGATGACTGCTTTTCGGGATCAACTAAATGCTGGACTTTTAAAAGTATGTAAAATCACGACATAGACTATTTAAAATACGTACAAGAGTTTTACACAAAGTTTGTTTTTGTGGGGACATTTCCACACCCCTAAACATGACATGGCACAAAACGAAATGTGATTGGTTACTTAACCTACCATTTATATGGCCTCTTAGGCAGTCTTTGGGCATTCAAAGTTGCCAAGGTTTCCAGATCTTCTGCCGTCAGTCTGAAGGTGTGGCTACGCAAGATTAGTTGTGGCTATACTATTAAAACAGTGCGTATTTTTGTGGTGTAAATTAACTTCCATTAAAAGTTCCTCATTGTAACCCCGATCAGCTGGGAGTTTAACTGTTCAGGACAAACAAGGGACTCATGAACAACTATCACTAAACAAAACAAAACAAAACAAACAAACAAACAAACAAAAAAAAAAACTGCTGTGGATAATTCAGGTAAGAACCCAGTATTAAGAATCAAGGAGATATAAACATTTGAACCAGGTCAACTATTATTTTCTCTTGTGGACTATATGTAAACATCTTTTATGTGAAATATCTTATTCAGGTCAGTGCTAAATAAACAATAACATGCATTTTGTTTGATCCCTCTTATTTTGGTAAAATTAACATTAAAGGTTTCTCATTGTAACTCTGATTTTTTTTCTTTTTTTTCTTTTTTTTTTTTTGGAAATAAATTTTTTGTGGTCAACTGTGCATAACGTACTGAATTTTATTTCTTTAACCCACTGGCAGCACTGTGTTAAGCACAATAACAACAATGTAGAATATCTTGGTGTCAGGTGGGTGCACTGCCCCAGGGACTTCTGGGAGAAAGTGCAAACAGGGTGAGTCCCTGAGGATTAACTCGATTACTAGACCGAACAGGATTACGGCAAGCCAACTCTAACACGTTTTGCTGCTCTCACCTGACGGGAGCATAAACAGTATGCACTTATGTTGCCAAGCACAGCTACAGATTTAAACCCATAAGCAGGTTTCTGCAGGTGACAAGTCAATTACTCTCCAATGTAAACATGATTGGGGAGCTGACATCTATCCACAACTGAACATGTCAGCAATGGCAACACAAACAGCCCAATACACACAAACCAAAGTAAGAAAGAACAGATAAATGAAATATCAACAAACAAGGACCGGGTCCTGGCACTGCATGCTGGAGAAATCCAAATGAGACTGTATAATGTGGGCCCTCATGGGCTCCATCCATGGCATTCCCCTTCACATTCCCATTCTTCCTGTTAGAATTGAAGGATTATGGGAAGGAAGTGCTTTGATTAAACACAATGGGCATCTATCCTCTGTTGATTTGAGGGATTCGGGAGGCAAATCCCTTACAAACCCGATACAGAGACTGAGAGTGCTGAAGGAGGAGGAGGAGGGGTGCGAGAGGAGGAGGAGGAGGATGAAGGGGTTTGAGGTGGGTTAAGATGCTCTTCTGGATTGCACTAGCTCTCCGTAACACTCAAATAGAGGCTTCAGATCTCTATTTCTCCCACTCCGACTGCTTAAGCCCAGGTGCCAAGTGGGTAAATTCTGCAATATCCCATAAAATCTTGTATTGCTTATCGCAGATTTGATCATTATCGAGTGGCCATGTGGATATGATTCCATGTACAAACCCGATCAGCCAGTTTATGAGCTGGTGATTGTTTCGACCTTGTGGTTTCGTGCGAGTACCAAATAATCAAATAACACGGCGGCAGGGAATGCAGCGTAGTGAGAGCAGCCTGATATCGAAAAGGTGTTGCTCATAAACAGGGTCTGTAAGACATAATGACAGTGTACACAAAGGACAGCACCATGCAAACAAAAGCCTTGTCATTTATTGTCACTTAAGATAAATAAACAGCAAGAATCAAGAAAAGAATGCGTTCATTGATTTCAACTGATTTTCACATTATTAACTTTAAGAATCAATGAAGTGACATTCATTTGTCTCATCTATTTTATCTATTTACTTTACTGTAAGTTCGTACAGCAATATGAATACACATATGACGACCATGCATTTAATTTCCTAGGGTTAGTTTAGGGTTAGGGTTAGGGTTAGGGTTGGAGGGCATAAAAAATAGGGTTATACATCTGCCCTGATATTATACAAAGTTAAATAAATAAATAAATTCTTGAAAATAAAACATTGTCAAGTAGTTTTGCACAATATTTTGTCATATTTATTAGATTTTTTTTTTAAATAAAACTGCTTCAATAATTATTACAAATACAAAAAAAAGTTAGAAAGAGAAATAATTATTAGTGAATTATTTTATAGCACAAAATAACAGTGAAAAATAATTAAACAAACAAATCAATTAATCAATCAATCAATTCTTAAAAAAGAAAGTGTTATTTGTTTTTTGAATTAAACTGCTTCCATATTTAATACAGCTTCAAAAATGTTAGACAGAAAATAATTATTAGTCAACTATCACAGTGAAAAACCAGTAATAATAATTAAAATAATTTAATTAAAATAATTTAATAGAATAATAACAATAAAAAAATATAGCTGCAAGCAGTGATGGCGGACCCAAGTCATCAGCGCAAAACCACCTCGGTGGCATCAGGAGAACGGTGCGTTTACATGCACATGCATTTACAGTAACCCTCTGGCAGTTTGGATTTAAGGGTTACAGCAATGAAACAGGTTACACTTTAAAATCAACAGTGTGACACACACACACACACACACACACACACATTATTATTTTTTTTTTGGCATGTTTGTTTTTACTTCTAAACAAGGGAAGATAATTCCAATAACTGCGCCTTAGTGGCTTGAGCCCTAATAATTATACTTGACGGTCGCACCACATGGCATAAGAAACCATAAATGTAACTTTTTTTTTTTTTTTTTTTTTTTTACATGGAACCAATATAAATTTAAAGAGTACACTAGATTAAACTAGACAGTCCCTTTTATTTATTCTGGACACTTTTATATGTCATTAACCCATATCTCAGTTGAAGCTATTAAAAAGAGTGGGTTCAATCGTGCATCACATCAACCCACTTAAACCCTCTAAAACTCTCTCCCATTTTCAGGACAAAGGTAAAAACAGGGTTAAAGTCCAATTATTTCATACTAGTTACCTCATGTCCTCATTAAAGACATTTTTTCGACCTCGGTTTTAGGTTACAATCTTTGCAAATAGTGACCCGGGTCCTGCCTTGTCAAGCCCCCTTATCCCAAATGAATCATGAGGTCTTGTAAACAGTGCAGTGATCCAGTTTCTTGAGGGAGTCGGGCTGTAAGGGGGAAAAAAGGTCTGGGGATTTGCAATGGATTTACACATATACAGTTTCAGCTAAGTTCCCCAAGGTCGGCCCGCGAGACCTTCACCCGTCAGTGCCTTAAACAAGGCGTTTACCACCCAGCCTCTTCCTGACCGTACCACATACAGAGGGCGAGTAAGGAGGGGGAGTTCCACACATCAAACGCGTGCTCTCATTTAAATTCTTCTATGTGGGCTGTGGGATTTCATTTAATGAGCTGAGAAGCGCTGTTAGACAGCTGACTCCGGAGTTGCCTACCGAAGGAGACGCGGGCAGACGTCTCTCACCTCAGAAGCCGAATGTACGAGTGCAACATCCTGGTCCGTACAAGATCCGAAAGCATCGTACATCTAGAGCGTCTGTAACTCTGGCTTCGCTGCCAGCCGTGGTCGCCGTATTGTACGTGAGCACAGCAAAGCGGAGCAGACCCGATTCAAAGCGCGGAGGAGAGGAGGCAGGCCGGTTTCTGCTGGCAAGGTGAGCACAAAGAGGCTCTTCTGTTCCTGTGGACCCATCCCAGGCCCCTGCCAGGGCACTTTGGCAGCTTGGTGCTTCCCTGGGGCCGAGCACCGGAGCCTGCCCAGTCTTGCCCTACCACAGCAGCTGCCAGCTCTCGGCCTCACACACACACACACACACACACACATTCTCCGTGGAAGCTCCAGTCCTTTTCTCCCCACACATTCAGTCTCTAACCCCTCAAATCTGAAAACTCTGTTTCCTGAGTCTGACACCACTAAGCCTCCCTTTGGCGAGGGCTTTTTTTCCTTCGCCATTTTCTCTTTTTTTTCCCTCCTTTCCATGAACGTCATCTCTCTGCAGGAAATGATACCCCACATTCTTGACTGTTTGGCTCCAAACAGAACTGTGCAACAGAAGGAGAAGCAGAGTATGAGAAGAGACAGTGTCTGGAAGAATTGTCTCTTTTTCATTATCTCAGCGTGTCTCTCCGTATCTTCCACTCCCATTCACTGTCTCTCACATACAAACACACACACAAATTGTATGGAATTCCACAGGACTGGGAGAACATACTGTTTGTCAGCAGCCTGTTTTGCATTTAGAGAGAACTAAGCTGTTAACAAAATAATTGCTATACAATTTCAAATATAAATATACTTTATTGTTCAAACGTTTAGAATTAGTACATTTTTTTTTAAAAAAGTCTCTTATATGCAGCAAAGCTGAATTACTATTTATTTTTTTTAAATATATTCTATATGAAGCTACATTTACAGCAGTCATTACTTTACTGTCACATAATCCTTTAGAAATTCAAAACAGAAAGTTCAAAAGAACAGAACTGATTATATATTTATTATATTATATTTAATGTTTTGCAATAATACATTTATTTTCACTTTTGATTAGTTAATGCGTTCTTGCTGAATAGTTGCTTTGATGTTTTAACTAGCTGTATTTTTGCACTGGTTAAAAAAGTCCCATATGTTACCAGAGAAAATGTTTCTTTCTTTGTTTCTTTCTTTGGTTCTTTCTTTCTTTCTTTCTTTCTTTCTTATCTATCAATCAATCAGTTAGCAATGCCGTCAACCCAGAACACTGTTGTGAACTGCCTAGTGACAGCGCAAACAGTCCTTACATCTTATGCTACTGCTTTAATTGTAAAAACAAATATGTTTTCCAAATTGCACTGGGAAAAGGAGAAGTCTGTGAAACAGTGGAGTCCATGTAGTGTTTTACTAGTCAATCTCAGAAGCTCTGGTGTTAATCTCCACCCTGCAGGGGTGAAAAACATTTACATGAGCTCCAACTAAACACTGTTTGTTAGCCCGATGTGTGTTCCATATTAGTTGAGCCGTGACTGACTAGCCACAGCCAAACAGTACTGACAACCTCTGAAACAAGCAGACATCATATACCTTTTTGCCAATTTTTGTGGGGCCCAAGGAATTATTCATGCTTGAAGAAATGCAGTATTTTCACACATGAGTATCTGTAACAGAACTAAACCTCCTTTAAGTGGTCCAAAAAGTGATTGGAATAATCCTTTACATTCTCAGCCTGAACTTAAAACTGTTTACTTGTTTTTAAATTTAGTTTCCATTCACGTTGTTGTTTTGTTCATTTCGGGACCAGTCAAAATGATTTATTTTTTTTTTTAATCAGTTTAATCAAACTGAATTAATTGTACTTTTGACTTCACCTTTTTCTTTCCAAGGCACATCAAACGAATTCAAATTGAATCAACACTTAGATGGAGCCACTGGTCATTACGCTTTTACAGTATGAACACCTACTGAGTGAAAATAAACATATCGTTAGCAGATACAACAACAGTTCTGGGTTACAAGGATCCCTGAATACAGCAGGTATGAGGAGGGAGAGAGTTGGCAGCTGCAAGACTTAGATTTCAGGACATCTGTGTGTGTGGGTGCTTGTGTGCTCATTTGTGTGTAAACACACGGGGTGAGGGTGAGTCTGCTCTAACAGTGTCAATAAAGGGACATCTCTATTGGGCTGCTCTGTTATGCACTTGCTAAACAGCTTTCTGGCAAAGCCAGCACAGATTCCTCAATGATGAGTCACGGACAGGAAGCTATGGCGTGACATTAGGTTACAATTAAAACCAAAATTAGAATCAGATGATAAAGAAGGGAATTTGCATTTTACAGTGCGTTCGCTGAAACGTGGTTGTAGGAGAGAAATACAGTATGATTTGCGAGATTTGGGGATATCTCTATTTATGACAATGAAACAGCGGTGAAACAGACATGATTGCCATTGCCAATGTGAGACTTAACAGATAATTTGACAACATTTTGATTTGGCTGGAATGTAATCAGGGAAAGACACAAATGTAACAAAATATAACATATTAGAGAAACATAGTGTATTAGAGCATTTTAAATCAGCATTCTAATATAATTTTTAAACTGGGCATTCTAAATCAGTTAGGCTTATCATTGTAAAAAAAAAAAAAAAATTGGAGATTTTATTATAATGATGATGATAAATGATGATAATATTCTTATTATTCTAAAAACAAAAAACAACAATTATAATTAATGGAATTTTTTCAACTCTTCAACTAACAAGTCTAATAGTTAATAAGCTAATCAAGTTTATTTTGTGCTAATCATGGTGAAGAAATAGAATGCTAACTAGTAGTAGTAGTAATAGTAGTATAGCTATTCTAATCATAAAGCTAATCATTAATAAGCCATTTTTTGTACTAATCATGAAAAATACAACAATAACAACAACAATAACAATAATAATAATAATAATTGATGTATTTTTCATGATTAGTACAAAAACTAATAAGCTGGCTTCTTAAGTATTAGCCTAAATAATAGTAGTTTTTTTTTTTTAATTTATTTACTTATTTTGTACTAATCATGAAAAATACAACAACAATACTACTAGTACTACTACTCCTACTTGTATTTTTTTATAATTAGTACAAAAACTGATAAGCTGACTTATTAAATCAACAACAACAACAACAATAATAATAATAATAATTTGTTTTAACTAATTGTTTGTAACCAACTTATTTATCTAAGTAAGAACAAGTAAGAAAAAATCTCACCTGATTTTAGTCTTTTTGTGATCTCCAGGGCTTTTTTTAATGTTTCATAAATGGCATTTTGGTGTTGCAATATTCCATCTGGTTGGCCAGGAAAAGAAAGTTTCAGAGGCGGCTCTCGTTTCATTCTAACCCAAAGCTACTATCCTAGCTCCCTCTGGTGGCAATTACAAATTAGTGAGTGAAAATCTTTACCTTCCTGTTCCCCATTACAGCTCAGTGCACTTTGTGCTCATCCTGAGGTCATCACTTCAATAATGCAACTCATTCATAGTCATATCAGACACATACCTCTGAGAGACACAAAAGTTATAATAAGAATTACAGTCATCTAGCGCAGGGCCAAAATGAAAGCACACACTTTGTATCTACATACAAAAGTATTGATTATCCTAAAATCCTAAAAAGTCTCTTTAGTGTTTAGATTGAGCTGCAACTCACACAGCAGGTACAGGTCTGTCTGGAACAGGTCTCTCTCCCTGGAGGGCAGGTCACATCTCCTGCATCATTCAGGGATTTTCTAGATCCAAATGCCTTCTGACTAGTCCCACACAACACACACGGCTCCGTAAGATCACAGGAGGGAAACACGTGTTCGCGTCAGCCTAAAGCCCTGAGGAAGACTCTGACAACCTTTTAACCCGTCTCCCTGTGAAATAAACAGACACACAAGAGGATGCTCATCCAGTCTCCGCTGGCCGAGCCTGAACACTGTGGATAATTCATGACAATTCGTATTCAAATAGTTACGAATGGGACATTCGGAGACTGTAGCTCCCAAAAAAAGACGTATGGACTGCGAGCGTAACATATGCAGAGATGCTTATGCGGCGCTTTGCAATTCATCGTGTGAAACGGCTCAGGTGGCCTGATGTGTTCGGTGTCAATCACTTTGATTGGCAGGCATATGTCAGAATTGGAAAATGTCACATGGAGAAAGAGACAGAGCTAGGCTTTCCAGCCTAGCGCCAAGGCATGGCCTATTTTAATATTTCATCTAGCCAGAGAGAGTCTTTCGCTCCATAGTTTAAATTCTAATCTTGTTATGGCAGAGGTGCATGTAGTCTGCAGGCTGCAGCACCAAGCATCTCTAATTCCCTCTGTTTCTCTCTCCAGCTAAACAAATTATTATAAATTCCATTATTTTTCCATTATGCATATATGTTTTGGTGGCAGAGCCACTCTGCAGAGCTCTCTCCATTAAGTGGTCTGGCTTTTCCTCATCAAAGGCCAATACTCCTGGCCCTAAACACAGCTGAGTCCTGTAGGATCCTCCGAATAGGTCATCATTAGTACATCATTCAAATGCCGTTCATTCGCTAATGTGGAGTTATATCTAATAACGGCATCTCTGGTGGCTTTTTCCCCAAACCCCGGAGCCGCTCGGGACAGAGGCCGCTTCTATCACCCGAGCCTTCCTCGAAAGATATTTCTTGGTTTCATCTCTCCTAATAGATAATAATCCCGATATATAAGCCTGTGGAGATTTTTCCAGAGCGTGAGGGACATATGGTGAAATATCTATCGGTCTGATCGATGCACCATACCGTAGCCTTGGACGGCGGGCCGCGGCAAGTTATTTTTGGCAGGAGGAGCTTCTGTTTTCGTACGTTTAATAGGCAGAGTATTTAAATGTCATCATGATTTCATCTTTACTACCTCGTCCGAACTTCCTCTTTCATAAATCCTGGGGTCAGTCCATAATGGAGATGAGTTCATAACTCTCCATGCGTGTCGCTGTGTTTGCACTCGGTTTTGAGCTTTCTGAATGATGCATCTTAGATAAAATGATGACCTGAGAACTTGAGATGTGTTTTTGCATGTATCTCCCTTCCTGTAACCCACAGAACTGACTGCTTTGGAGAAAAAATACAGAGTTAAAAACACGCCAAAACTGCTCAAAACGTTTAATAACATCTATCATGTACAACTGAATTCGACGAAAAGAAAAAACTACTTACGTCAAATGAGCCAGCATAAATCTACACTGGAATTGCTTTTCGTCCTGAAGTGGTGTCATGAAATGCCTGGGAAAAAGCCAGTGGCTCATTCATCTGACTGCCCGTGCAACACAATCATGCTAAACAGCTAATCACTCACAGTCTTTTTTTTTTTTTTTTACCACAACAATGTCCTCTGTAAGCCGACAAACAAATTACCAGCAAGTGAGTGAGGCGACACAATAAATCCATGTGTTTCTTTTTGTGAGTGTGTGAAGCTCTTTGTGTGTGGGGGAAATGGGGTGTAAGACACACACAACACATAGCAATTATCTCACAGTGTCCCTGAAGCAGTGTAGCATTACCCTAGACTCCTGAGTTATGCTGTTTAGCTCACTGCTGTGTTCGCCTTTGTTTTAATAGACAAACACAAAGTTTAATTCCTTCTGGGTCAGACGAGAGAACTCAATGAATGGGCTAGACCTTTAAACACACACAAAACGAGGGACTCATTTAGCGTTAATTACTCTTTGTCATTTGCTGTCTATCCAGCAGCGGCGCAGTAAAATGTCACCACTGAAATTAGCCTCGGAGCCGGGCAATTTTCGCAGCTAAATTGCCGAATGAGTATCGCTCTGTAATAGGTAGCAATCTGCGGTAATATGATGAGATCATTTCGAAAAAGTCAGGGGGACTGATCAAAAGCAGGCATTATCCACACTGATGTGGTGACCCGGGGAACATGTGGACACAGCTGTAGTGTCATGTGACGCGCGGGGGAGCAGGTGCCAGTTGGCAAAGGCGCAAAGGCGGCGAGCGACCGAACAATTACTGTTATTCATAACAGAGCCGCTCCGTGCTCAGAACCAGATTCGTGCAACGATTTTGTCTTAGACGTACCCAAAGAGTAGAAATACTCTTAATCGTCTGTCAGTCTGTGTCTGGGCTGAATACACACTGGAGGAGTAGCTAATTATGATTCATAAAAAGACACAAAAAGTTTCTAATCAGGCCCACATGGAATCAGTACACTGATTTACACAGAACCGGGGCTTTTGACTTTTACAAACTTAGTTTGTGACATATTTTGGCTAATTTGATCAGCGAATTTCAGGTCGGTTTAAATATGTTCCACAGAATTCCGCAGTACATTCCGTCTGGTTAGAATTCAAAAAAGGGTGGGAAAGAATATTAGAAGGAGGATCTGATATTGGCGGTTCAGCGTGCAACACAAGCGTAAGGTGTGCCCGCATAGGGCTTTCTTTGTCTCAGATGTGTGGCCGAGTGAAGTCTCTACAATTTCTTCTAACCCACTTTCTCTTCAAGTAATTGTTATTAAAAGAATAGAAATGGGGTCAGAACTGGAAGCAGTTCTTGCTTCTCGCCCTGCGTGTAATTAACATTTCACAGCGCATATCTCATTACAGAAGACAAGGCCACTTTTACCGAAAAGAGTCTGATGCATTAAGATTTCACCAGGCTATAATCTGACTTGCTATCATTAAAGAATAATGTAAACCTTCAAGTGATTTAATTGGATGTCTATAGAGACATAATAGAAGAGTTAAAGTCTTTGTTTAGTATTCACTTGAACTGTCTGACTCTCTCACTTTGTGTGTCTTCCTTTTTCACTCACAGATGAACGAAGGCCGCGACTAGGATTGTGCGGTATGATGGTAGATATTGTGTTGTTAGACATAAAAGATGGAATTTAGCCATGATGCAACAATGGGACTTTGTCACATTAATATAGAATTCATATCATGAGTGCTTAACATTGGGGAACTGGTTATACTTATTTTGGTAACACTTTAAGTATTTAAAAATTAAATTTGCCTTGTAATGCACCTATTTATGTGAACTGCAGTTATAATACATTATAACACACATTATATTTATTGTTACACAGAATGTATGCATTAAAATGCACAATAAATTAAACAAACCATCACCATTATAATGCATTTTAACTTTGGTTACAATTATTTATGAAAAGACAAAGCATTACAAAGTACATTATTATAACTTTATAATGTATTAGACATAAAGGCTTTAAGTAAAGTGTTGCCCTTATTTTGAATAGGGATGTTGCAATATCCTACTAATATTTAAAAAACTGTAATATTTAAAAAATTAAACATTACAATAATATCGTAAACAATTCAGCACCAATAACTGGTCGACAATTCAACATAGTAGGTGGCAGTATTGCACCTTAACGCTGGTTGCTGGCCGTCATAAAAAGGAAAAAAAATAAATAAATAAATGGCGCAATGTAGCTACCACTGCACCACAAAATCAGAGGGGATGACAGAAGAAAGTGAGACACTCTACCCACATCTGAAAAAAAGCTTGCCAGTGTGGAAGTTTTCTGGATTCCATAAAGAAAATATTTAGCCGTGTTTGATGACTAATTACAGGCAAAATCCAGTTATTTCAAATAGAATCCATGCAATCTGTAATTTCATGTAATTTTATGAAAAATTACCCCACACAGGTTTCGCATTGGTTCAGTCATGTGAATTTGCTGCATTAACAAACCATTGCTTTCTTTGAAAGGGACTTCAGATTGCACTTGGCCTTATGCACCTCTACACTAATGACCATAGACAATTGACCATTTTTTGCGTGCAAATTTCCACAGAAATTTCTATAACACCAACTAGCTTTTTGCTTTCCTGCATTCAAACACTCAAAAAATTACAGACATCACAATAACGATATTATTGTGATGTCTATCATTTTTTCAGTGTGTAAGTGCACTTTTGTCAATGATAATCATGTAGTGAGAATCTGATATTGTGAACTTGTTCCAATTCTTGAAAAAATGAAAATAACAAATGAAAATACCGAAATTGAACATTATTGGGTCCTTGTACATGCATTTGTATGGATGGAAAACCATTAAAAAAAATTAACTGGCATTGCAACAGTGCCATTGAATTTACATGTACTAAAAAAAAAAAATTGGAATTTTTTTTTTCGCAAGACACGGAATACGTAGCACCATGTACATTTTGTGCCATATTTGATGTGAAATGTCAACTGTGTGCTGCTAACTATGTGTTCTTTTTTCCCCCCGGAACATATCAACAATGTTTTATGTGATGTTGGTTTTGTCACCGCAGTTTTGACTTGTGTCTGTTGAGTGGCGCTATAACTTTAATGCTCCATGACGTTTTAAAATAACGTACCATCTGCACTACACCTACACTGTAAAAAAAAAAAAAAAACTGTAAAATTTACGGTAAAAAAACGGCAGCTGTGGTTGCTGGAATTTTACCATAGAGCATACAGTAGCAACATTTTACGTTGTATGGTTTTCACTTAAATTTACAGGTAAGCACCGTAATTTAATTAACTGATATAATGTTAATGTTAGGAGAAGTCCACTTCCAAAACAAAGATTCACATATAATGTACTCACCCCCTTGTCATCCAAGATGTTCATGTCTTTCTTTCTTCAGTCATAAAGAAATGTTGTTTTTTGAGTAAAACATTTCAGCATTTTTCACCAAATAATGGACTGATATGGTGCCCCGATTTTGAACTTCCAAAATGCAGTTTAAATGCGGCTTCAAACGATCCCAAATGCGGTTGTAAACGATCCCAGCCGAGAAAGAATGGTCTTATCTAGCGTAACGATTGGTTATTTTCATAGTCTTACTCTGCCTGGACTGTTTTTGTTTCGGTTCATGACAGTTAGGGTATGTCGAAAAACTCCCATCTCATGTTCTCCCTCAACTTCAAAATTGTCCTATATCGCTGTTTTACGTTTTTTGTTAAGGGTGTTTGATCTTCTTTGCATGTTCAACTTGCAAAGACTGGGTTCTGCAGTGATGTAGGATGATTTTGAAATGATTTTTGAAGTTGAGGGAGAAAATACAACTGGAGTTTTCCGACATACCCTAACTGTCTTGAGCCAGAATACACAGAGTTCAGGGAGAGCAAGACAAGACGAGTGTTTGAGATCAAAAAGTATTTAAATTGTATTTTTTTAATGAAAATAACCGATCGTTTCACTAGATAAGACCCTTCTTCCTCGGCTGGGATTGTTTGAAGCCGCATTTGGGATTGTTTGAAGCTGCATTTAAACTGCATTTTGGAAGTTCAAAATCAGGGCACCATATCAGTCCATTATATGGAGAAAAATGCTGAAATGTTTCCCTCAAAAAACATAATTTCTTTACGACTGAAGAATGAAAGACATGAACATCTTGGATGACAAGGGGGTGAGTACATTATATGTGAATCTTTGTTTTGGAAGCGGACTTCTCCTTTAATGTACCAACCTATTGAAGTACTGAAATCTGTTTTGTACTTTTGTAATACACTGATAACCACCAAAAGCAGGTGGTGATGAGAAAGTCACATGATGAACCAAAGCCCATCACAAACAGCTTTTAAATATTAACATATATAGAAGTTGCACAGTGTCATTCACACAAACACTAAACACACATGAAACTGAAATAATGCAACAAACATAAATTTTTACTGTTAAATTCGTGGTCATTTTTTACAGTGTAAACCTACCCGATAGTACGAACAAAAGAGAATGTGACATAAAAACAAAATCACAATCATGCCGTTTTAGCTTGTTTTTCAATCTCTCATCTTTCAGCTCTTTCATTGTGAGTCATGTTTTTTTCACAAGACTCGTCCCCAAGTCCAATTCCGTGCCTGCTGAACTACCAAGCAAGCTTGTTACATCCAGAAAGTAAAACACATGGAACTGTAAGAATGACTGTATGAAGATGATTACAAGCGCTCACTGTTTTACCTCCTCTAGTGTTAATTTCTGTTGAAAAACCCACAGGTACATTTTCGTCATGAGATCAGAAAAGAATTGCTAATGGAAGTGTAATGAATCGTGAATCATTAAAAGAAAAGTAACTTTTTTTTTTTTTTTCACTGATTGTGGTGTGCATTATATGTGTTATGTGTGCTATTTTATTGGCTTTGAATGTGGCTAATTCCAATCAGATTTTAGAGTTGGAACTATTAGATTTATAATATTAGTTACACTTAATGAAGATTTATTTTTCAACCTAAGTGAAGCTTTTTTTGGCTGATGCTGAATTATAATTAATTTAGACCAGGGGTGCCTGACCCTGTTCCTGGAGAGCTACCTTCCTGCAGAGTTCAGTTCCAACCCTGATCAAACACACCTGTCTGTAATTATCAAGTGCTCCTTCACATCCTAATTAGTTGGTTCACTTGTATTTGATCAGGGTTGACACCCCTGATTTAGACATTGTACAATATTGCCAGTGCCATGCTATAAAATTTTGCCTTTACCAGGCCCACCACTCATCGCAACCATGCTGGTTTGCTTAACCAACAAGCGGTTGGGACCATAATGGGAGTTTTAGGCACAACATCTTTTTTGTTTTGAAAGACGTGTATGAGTGAGAGAGAAAGCGAATGGAACTAAACCGTGACGCTCATAAAGTCAGAGACACTCATATGCATCCAATTTCCTACAAACACATAACAATCTCTCACGCGGGCTTAAACGAATCCAGGACTGATCCTTTGCCACAATAAAAGCAACTCGAGGCTGCTCGAGATTTCCACGTCCATTAAGAGAAATGCAGCACGGATGGCTCTAAGCGGCGCGTCGGACCGCGCTGGGATCATTTCCACGGCAGGCTGGCAAGGAGGGAAGTGTTGATGGTGGCAGACAGTGAGAGAAGAGACGCGGAGATATGTGTCAAATTAGTCATGCCGTTCAGGGGCTTGCGTGGCTTTATCTCAGGACAGTCTCACTCCCACACTCCCCACCCAATGCCCTGGGACGCGCGGGGTGAGAGTGCCGTGAATACCTTACATACACACAGCTTCTGCAGCTGGAATCATGTGCGAGACATTACGATATTGAGCAGAGCATGAAAAGGCAAACCGTCTAGAGTGCCACGTTTAAAAATGTACACGCCTGTGGTATGTTTTTATTTTCCTCCCAGTCGTTCACACCTCCATTATGGGAGCAGGTTTGTGAGGAACGTCGAGACCTCACTCAGCCTAAACGAAAGATTGTTGGCAAAACAGTGGGTTTTGGCTGTTTCTGTTTTGTTTAACTCTAGGCAACAAGAACAAGACCTTCAGGAGTCATGCCAGATTACCCACTAACTACATCAGAAAGAGACTCGTATAAAATTAAAGGGAATTTAACCAAGAAATAAGCCTCACTGTCTGAAAGATCTGAAAGGTGTCCTTTAGGGAGAAATTAGCGCGATGGCTCTCACACGTCGGAGCTCATCGTCTGTTTTATTTTGCTCCCTAACGAGCCGGCGTGGCCATACGTGATTGAGATTTTTCATTATTGCAGCACACAGATGGCCATTAGTTAGACGCTACCTCAGCCAGACATGAGCTGTCTTTGTCCTACTGAGAAATACTGCACATGCCGTCTACAGGGGCTTTCAAACATTCAGCCCGCCGCAGCGACAGTCTCAAAACATGAGGCGCTTTTCAAAAAAAATATGGATTGCATCCCAATTAACAAACTTTGCTGCTTAAAGAACTCACTTACTTTCTTTTCGGAACCAGCAGGAGTTATGTCAATCAAGTGTACAAAAACAGAAAGACAGTAAATCAGTGTTGGAGGAAAACTACTGTAGCCTGTCAAGCTATGAGCTAGTCAGAATTTAAAGTAGTTCAGCTACAGTAAACATCCTGTAATCCTTTAAAAGCTACATTACAAGCTATCAAAACAAACAGCAAACAACACTGAAGCAAAAAAAAAATTCACAAAAACAATGAGCAAACCAGTTTTTGTAAGAAGTCTCTTGTGCTAACCAAGGCTTCATATGAAAATACATTAAAAACAGAAATATTGTAAAATATTATTACAATTTAAAATAAGTGTTTTCTATTTAAATATAATTTACAATATCATTTATTCCTGTGATGCAAAGCTGGATTTTCAGCATCATTACTCCAGTCGTCAGTGCCATATGATCTTTAGAAATTATAATAATATGCTTGTTTGGTGTTACATTTCTTATTATTATCAAAGTTAAAAACTTTGCCACTTTTTCTGCCACTTGATATTTTTGTTTTTATAATAATTACATCAAGATGCATTGATCAAAAGTGACAGTATAATGTTCTAAAAATGTATATTTCAAATAAATGTTTTTTTTTTTTTTCTATTCTATTCATCACAGCAGAAAAGCTATTATTAAAAATTGAGCACCAAACATAATTTATAAATATAGCTGCAAGCAGCAATTACCGGGGTTCAAGTGCTTTAGGTATTTAAGCACATAAGGAAAAAGACATTATATATTAATTTAGCAAGCATGTAACCACCTAAATCAAATATTTATCATAGAAATATGTTTTTATAACATTTATGTCTGTTATAGCACCAGCTTTGGTCTGATCTCCCTGAAACTTTGCATGCTTGTTTAGAATCACCTATCACATGTGCTCAGCGGGTTTTGTGAAGTTTTGAGTTTTTCTTTAGGCTTTGTAGGCTTTTGGGTATATTTGGACAAGCCCTTTTTCTAAAGAACCCAGTTCTAGCTTCCCAAAGGGTAAATGTTAACATGTTTTTTGATAATTATTGGTCTAGAGAGTCCAGACAATTGCACTGCGGCGTATTTTTTTTTTTTCAGACTGAGCGAAAAACCTAGGGCTAGTTCGCAAAAGTAGGTTTTTCACATCTTCTCAACCATTTAAAAAACAGTTTGACTGACAGCAGTGGTTCTAGAGGCAAAGTTGTTCAGAACGAGGAGGTCTATCATACAATATGAATATCGTGTGTATATGCAGAAAACCGCGCAATGTACAATCGTTTATGCCCTCAAAAAATGCAATACCGCCCCCCAGTGGCCAATTTCTTTCAAATTTCTCACAGAACTTCGGGGCTGTGAGTCAAACAGGCCCACCGATTTTTGTTCCGATCGGCCACCGTTAACCTTATAGGTGCTCAAATTTCATCAGCCAATGGTGTCCATGTTTTTTTGAGATATGCAAATCCATAGACACTTGTGGCACTCCACGATTTTTTCCCCATGACCTTAGCTTGAGCTCTTGCAAGTGTGCCATGTTCAGCGAAGATATCTCATTCCGTTCAGGAGTTATAGGCATTTTAC
Source organism: Labeo catla (assembly GCA_012976165.1). Classification (NCBI taxonomy): domain Eukaryota; kingdom Metazoa; phylum Chordata; class Actinopteri; order Cypriniformes; family Cyprinidae; genus Labeo; species Labeo catla. The sequence goes on along the minus strand of VONZ01000494.1, from coordinate 199,306 downwards.
TAAAAGTGGCCCTGCCCCCTTCAAATGTTTTGGCATCCCTTTTCCACTGTGAATTTTTTGATTTATTTATTTATTTTTTTTAATTATTTATTGATATTCACTCTCCAGAATCTGCACTGGTTTGGTTCTGACCGGGTGAAAAAGCTAGGACTAGTTTGCAAAAGTAGGTTTTGCAAAAAACTACGCACTTGAACCCCTAATAACTGACCACCAAATCAGCATATCAGAATAATTTCTGAAGGATCATGTGGCACTGAAGACTGGAGTAATGATGCTGAAAATTCAGCTTTACATCACAGGAATAAATCAGGAATACATTATATCTTAAAATATATTTAGACAGAAAACAGTTCTTTTAAATTGTAATATATATTTCCCATTTCCCTTTTTTCACTGTATTTTTGATCAAATAAATGCATGAACATAAGAAATTTATTTCAGAAACATTCATATCTTAGCTATTCCAAACTTTTGACAGTAAGTGTAAATACACTCAATAAAGCAAAACAACTAGAATAAACTTTAAATTACAGTAGAATTCAGGATGAACAACAGAATTTTCTGAATATGCAGCGAAACCTAAAGTACTGCACAGGGCTTTGAACTGGTGAACTGGTGTTTTTGGAATCAAACAGATCAAATAAAATGACTTTTCAGTGCTAGATATAACACTCAGGACTTGTTAAGAAAGCACATTTGATAAAACTACAGCTCACTCAACAATAAAGTTAAATACGTAATACAATGTGACAAGTACAACAACTTGTTTGAAAAAAAGTAAATTGTTACTGGAACACTTTTTTTAACGTCGACAATTGCCTATTGCAGTAATATCTGTGCAGTTTTGTGCGATGCTGCAAACTGTTGCACAATGATGCCATATAAATCCTTGGATTAAGCAGATTTTCCAACAGAACTTCTTAGAAATCAAGCCATTTATGAAAATACTGGGTCTAAACCAACATGTTTTATTCGTATCACTGCCTTTCTTTTGATTCTCACACATTAGGAGCCCGAATCAAAGTGCCAAATCAAAAGCAGCAGTGTGCGCGCACAAGCTTAAACCCCAGAGGTCATCTTTAATGATGCCAGCAGTTTAGTGAGGCCAACCCCTTAATTCATACAGGCCCGTGAAGCATCAAAGCAATCCGTGGTTTGTACAACTGTCAGTAATGAGGATAATCATGTCATTTCATTTCAAAAAACAATTTAGACTACAAATTTAGAGCGACTTCTTGATATTATCATCATGATTTTTGACATGCCGTGCAGATGCACATTTAACATTTTAACTTTTGTAACGGTTTAATGCACACAGAATATTCGCACGGATGGAATTCGCATTCTGTGGAGAAACCTCGAGCGATTACGGCTAGACACCGGGTCAAACATGTGCAGACGCACAGCTTCGCTGGTCATATATTTACCGCGCTGGCTCTTTGATAATGTGTTTATGGGCACTGGCAGGCCGGTGGGTTCAGGGCAGGGAAGTAGTGTGCTACTAACCCTCTCTTTCGCTTGTACGCACCCGTGCACATGCACAAATTCAGAGCCTCAAAAATTCAAACTAACATTAAAATTGTTTTATGTGTAAGATCCAGTGAACTCCATTATTTTCCTGCACTATTTGCTTGAATAATTGAAGAAAGAGAGCTGAATTATGGATAAAGTGTACAGTCTGAAAAAGGGGTTCATGCGCAGCCTTGGGCAAAAGCCAGTCCTTAATGATGTCTGGAGTTGGTTGAGGAGAACTCGTTAGCTGGAGAGTAATTTTCCAAAGGATTAAAAAGCATCTTTTAAAGCAGCGGGCATGGCTGCGGAAAGTCAGGGAAATACCCCCTCCAAAACCAAAGCTCTTCACGTTTCAGACGGGAAGAAATTGTTACATTAATTTCTTTTTTGATCTTACTGTGAATTAATCATTTTGTTAATTATTAGTTTAACATAATTGTCTTTGGAATTGACGCCTTAATTGCTCTGTTAAATTGTTATTCAACAGTCTCAGTATACGTCAGTATTCCGACTGTTTTGTCAGTTTCTGTAATTGGTACATAATGATTGGAGCTTATTGACTTGTCAGCCTGATGAAGCATGAGAGAGAAAATTAGCAGGCATTTATTCAATTACAGTGTCTTTTTATACGAATGTTTATCAAAAAATTCGGAGCTTTACTATGAGATAAAATAAATAATATATAAAACTAGCATACATATTTTATCTGAATGGCTTGAAATCACATTCTGTATCAGGTAGAAGATATTAAATAATATTATATTTTATAAAACAGAGAATTCCCATCTGGATATACTGAGCAAATACAGCATTCCATCTGTGTTAAAATATGCAATAACTATATAGTCACCTGTTTGCCGAATAACCGTGTACCATTTTGTTTGTATAAGTCTCTGACACTCACCAAAACTGCACTTATTTGATTAAAAAATACAAAATAAATAAACAAATGATAATATTGTGAAATATTACTACAGTTCAAATGAAGTGTTTTCTATTTTAATATTTTAAAATTTATTTTTGTGATGGCAAAGTTGAATTTTCAGCAGCTCAATTTACTCCAGTTTTTGTCACATGATCCTTCAAAAATATTTTATTTATTAGTTATTGTTAAAAAACTTTTTTTTTTATTTATTTATTTTTTTTTTTTTTTATCCATCCATTTTATTATCCATACAGAAAACAGTCATGCCAATTTTTTTTTTTTTTTGTGGAAACTGATTTTTCAATGATTTAAAACTTTTTTTGTAACATTATGATGTCTTTAATGTCATGTTTAAACAATTTAATGCTTCTGTGTTGAATAAAAATATAAATAAAATAAAATAATAATAAAAAAAAAACCTCTTATTGACACCAAACTTTCAGCAAACAATTTAGTTCATGGCTAACTTTTACATGTCAGGGATATAAGTTTTAATGGAAATGTGACATTTAATCAGTTACCTCAATAAAATAACATTTAATGAAAAGGTTTATCCTTAAAAATATGTAATCTTAAAAAAGAACTCAAGGCCAAGGGAAATTACTGAGTGCACATTTCAAAGCTGAAGTGTGTAATTTCTGCACCACTAGCCACAGAATTGTACGGCGGTCTGTAAGAGAAAGTCTCATTGTTAAACGTTAAACTTTAAAGATTTACACAGCCGGTCTGTGGAGGTGACGTTTGCACACGGCAGCATATAAACAACCTTGCCGAGTCAGTGGGGAGTCTTCCTGCAGTTAGAAAGCCAGGAGAGAAAGCAATTACACACATTTGTCTAATTATCCAATCATAAAGTCATTATCGGTTTGGCACCTTATTAACATGCCTTGGCTAACACGCAGGCGCTCATTTGGCCTGCACTGTGGCCTAAAGTTAGATAGCTGATAATAATCACCCCTGTCAGACTAGTCATTAGCCCTGAGCTGTTCACTAACTACAGGCTCACTTGCAGCTATCTACCACACTAAAGTAAACTTCATGACCTTGAACCCACCAGTCAGCAATGATTCAAGCTTCTCAGCTGTTTTCAAATTAACGTAACTCTTCCAGTAGCAAGATATTACAGCGTATGTAGCTTTACATTCAAACGTTATCGTAAACTATCCTCAAAAAACTTTACATGACGTTTAGTTTAAATGTAGTTAGCTTGTTTTAGTTTACAATGAAGCTGCTTAATCAAAAAAGTGGTTTTATTTAAATTATAAGATTTCAGAGTAACTTTCTGGGAATGTACGGTGAGTTTCCTACTAGTGTTTAGGCTATATGAAACACTTGAGAAAAAGAAATGAGAGAAAAAGGTAAAAGGAAAAAGAGAAGGAGAGTGTCATCTCAGCACATTTATAATTGATAAGTCCAGATCCCAGAGGATGTGTGATGCAACAGAAGTTCCAGATTGTTCTCTCCATCCACTCTGCCAGTCAGAGGGCCGTGCTGAGATAGGAGAGAACGGGCCGCACACGGGAGCCGCGGCGCACAGATGTTGGTGCATCTGTGCTAGCGCGGGAAACTGGGCGAGTTTCATACACGCATATGCACACACCAGCAGGGTGGGCTGATGCAGAAGACAAAACTGCTGGACTGCTGCTTGTAGGTAAAAATGGCCAGAATGCAAAACTCCAAAAACATACCCATATATAAAATTCACTGCAGTTTGCAGTTTTCATGCAATTTTGTTACGACCTTAAAACATTTTTACTTGCTTTTACATGTAAACTAATACATTTTGACTTTTGCACACATAACCCTCTCCATATGTATGCCTTTTAAAGCATAGTAAACTTGCTCAGTGGCTCACCCGGTACAGCACTGCACTTGCAATGCAAAATGCTTGGGTACAAACTCTGTGAAAAGCAAATCATGATACAAGAGCTCAAATACTTATAAAAGCAAGCTAAAATAGTAATAGGTTTAGTGTAAGTGGGACCTATTATGCAACAATCACTTTCATAAGGTGTTTGAACACAGTTGTGTGGTCACATTGTGTAAAAACAACCAGTCTGTAATGGTAAAAACCCACAAACTCATTTTTATAATCCCAATGAATCATAAACAGTCTCTGTGAACACTAGATTCCAGATTTTTTCCTACGATGGCATCATCGTAAGGAGAAATCTCACCTATTTGTGATGATCTCTGCCCTATTAGCATAGACACAGTGAGAAGTACCAGTCTGCCATTACTGTTTTCTTGCACCAAAGAAGCATTACAAGGGTTGTGTTTTGGGATGCACCAACAAACATAGGAGTCTCCATAGACTCCCTCCATCTGACCCGCTGAGGAAACTGTGGTTAAATTACATTTTTGAAGCAAATGTCCTATATCTTGCAAAAAGGAGCATAATAGGTCACCTTTAAATACAATAGAGTTTTAACCTTTAACCACACCTCATCTGACATTTCCAAGTTGCCATGATACATACAACAAACCAAAGTAGTAAAACATTCACGTCAACTGGATTCATGTTCATCTGTTTTGAATAAACTAAACTTGCTGGTTATTGTCAACCAAGGCTCATTGAAAATGTGCAACGTTTTTGCACATTTCATGACAGTTTCAAAGTGAAATGTCCAGTGAATGGTGCGGTTGCGCTGCATCCAGTGTAGACAGCATCATTGATTACAATGGGTTCTACTGTATTTTGTCTCATCGTGCCGCAACACTTGCGTCCGTTGTAGACACGGTGTAACATTCAAAAGTTTCAGTTTTCAAATGTCACAGCATGTTCAAATTGTTTTGAAGTCACTGCATAATATTGTCCAAGGAATTGTGTGAAAATTGTTTTTTTAATTGAAACTCTGGACCTGTAAATCGTCATTTGTGTGTAAAGGAATCAAAGTTTTTGAAGTTTTACTGCCTCTAGTGTTGATTTTCAACTGGAAATTTCAGTGATTTGTATGTATAGGTATGTTGTTTTGCAGAAAAAAAAGGCACGTATTTCCAATGAGCATGGGTAGGTCACGTTGTGAAACATGCAAGAAGCAACATAATATCATTTAGCAGAAATGGCGCCATAGGCACGTTTTTCCAATGAGCCTGGGTTGAATTTGGCTTAAATCATGAAATTGAACCATAACTGATGCTGTTCACATAAAATTTGCATTTTTTGATGATCCCAGTTAGACTTATTGTAGTATAAAACACTTGGTTTTTTACTTCTGAGAATTAGAAGTCCTTGAAGCTACAATAGCAGAAGACAGACAAGGGCTAAAATGAATGAAAAATCAACTCTACCATTACAATTAAGCTGTACATCTGCTGTTAGGTAAGTATTATTCACAGTGCTGCCTCGTGACGCCATTGTATTGGCTGTGTGACATCCTCCCCAAAACATTTGTCTAAAGTGCCAGCTTTATAAAATCTCCATTATAAGTCTGACACAGATGAAGGTGACTGTGGATAATGGGGCTTTATCCTGCACAGCACAGTCAAGGTATAGACAGACAATCAGTTTGTCTCTATAAAGACGCACAGCTGTGTTTCTGCACAATCAAAGCACCAGTATTCAACAGAAGCCAATAAAGGCCTCCTTTGTTTTAGCTGGCATGAATCGACTGAGCTCTGATTGTCGTTTTATCTTCGTAAGGTTTGTCTCATTTAGAAGAGCTTTTTGTTTTGTTTTCTCAGCCTCTGACTGATTTTCCTGTGAGGGACAATAGTGAGCTTTCTTTGTTTTAAATCAAGAGTTTCTGAAGGCCCAATGTCCAAAAGCGACAAGTCAATACGGAAGGAATAAAAGACAGAGTTTGACGTCGTCCCTTTGTTGAATGGAACGGAATTCTACAGCAGGAGATTTGTAAAGATGGACATTTATTTAATGCAACTTCTGGGAGACATTAACACATGTCATCCTGCAACTTTAATTGTTTGCTAATTTGAGTATTCATATGCCTTTCAGTTGTCAGTATCAACTTCAGACCGCCTGACATATTGTATGCAAAATTTGCAGAACTTTCTTTGAAACTTTTAGCTGATGCAACAAAAAAGTAATGTTATCTACAGTCAAGTTTCTGAAACAGATTGTCTGACGCATAATATTATAAACTCCAGTCTGACTGGTTGGAGAATTTCTGTAATCACAGTGCATGTGCACAGGATTCAAAGTCATTACGAAGTTGTATACAAGGAAGAACTAGTTGCAAAGGCATACAATTTTCGAGAATAACTTTGAGACACTTAGAATTATATATAAATATTTAATCATGCTCTATTTGACTATCAGCATATAGTCTGTTCCACTTTGCTGCTTATTCAATTATGCAGACAGAAAAAGACTCATAAAACATATTTTTGAACGTTTTAAAACGTTTTTACATTATGATGACAATTTTACGCCATGAGTAATGGAAATGTGTAAATGTATAATTAATTTGAATGTAAAAATTGTAAATAACATACATTATTATACACTAATATTTGATGGTTTTAAAAATGTTGTAGATTTAAGTAGCATATTAGAGGTCATTTTAGGTCATTTTAATGATTTTCAGTTTTGTTTAAGATAATTAAAGCAATGGTTTTTAAATAATCAAAGGATATTTAAAAGTATGGTATTAGGGGTAAAAAGCACCCCTGCTGTTGGGGCTAAAATGCACAATAATTAACATGATAATAAAAGAAGGCTGACTTTTCCATTTGTTGACATGACATTGTTAGAATCAAATGGTAAATATCATATATTATGTTGGGTGTCCATCTTACATTTAATCACCATGTTTAGAATGAAACCATCATATTTAAAAACATGATATTAATCATATCATATAATAAAATATAAGTTGTTGTTACTACTGTAAATCTATATTCAGTTACTATGGGATCTCCTGCCATGCTTTTAAAATATTTACATTTTAAAATGATTTTGTTTCTGTATTTTAAAATATGTGTTTTATATGAACATATTTTAATGACAGTATATGTACTGAATAAAAAAATAATTATTTTATTTATCAAAATAAGCAGAAAATAGTACAAACTTGTGTGTAAAGTGATTGTTTGGAACAATTATTAACTTAGACACTAAAAAAAAAACATTATTTTAGCCACCTCATACATTTATTTAAGATTTTTAAACAAAATGAACAACTCCTATGATTTATTTTCACAGAAAAACTGTTGCTCCATAAATGCTCAATACAAACATATATATTTTTCTGCAATCTTACACTTTGGGTGCAATGAAAAGCACATTTTTTCTTTGGGTGTGCCTTTAGACCCGTTGTACCTTGAATCATTTCAGAGACAAAAAAAAGGTTCCACTTTTTAATAGGTGGCCTTAACCACTATGTACTTACATTTAAATTAATAATTTGATATAATGCACTTATTGTGTAAATACATATTTTACATTTATAATTACACTGTTGACCCATCCCTTATGCCTTAACCCACCCTTAAACCTACCCATACCACCAAAACCTGTCCCTAACTTTACCTGTATCCCAAATCAAAGGCATTAAAAGTGTTTTGCAATATGAACACAATAAGTACATTGTACTTATTTATGTAAGTACATAGTAAGGCCACTTTATATAAAGTGGAACTCAAATGAATGTTGAGTATCTTTGATACAAATAACCCACCAAACTTTCTTCCTCAAAAAGCACTCATAGCAGCCCAGGACCTTCAAAACACAACCTCATCACCAGCAAAACTGGTGCATGCTGAGTAAGTTGTGTAAAGCAGTCAGATTGGAACTGCTCAGTCAAAGCAGTCAGATTAGAACTGCTGATTTTTGGCTAGCGCCTGCCAGTTTTGTGTGCAGTTTTTATCAAAAAATCATTTAACAGACTGTGGGTGTGCCATCTGAGGTTGAGACTGAGGACGCATGAGACTAATAGCCAATAAATGTAAATAAGTCCTAATAGCGCAGTCAAGCGAGTGTTCCGGCAGTAAGGATGTTCTCTGAGACGACTAAGAGAGCACACACTCCTCACACATTTCCACCGTCCGTGTGCTCCACATTCACTCCCCCTTCTCGTCACTTTCAGGTCATAATGTGACATGACACCAGTGTGCTGTGTGGCCGGCTAGCCAAACCTGAGCGTTTAACTTCAATGAATCTCATTTGCTCCTGGCTGCTCACTTACGCTGACGGACGCTGGCACCGTCAGCCTCCATCAGCCATCAGCAGACGAACATGTTCTCAAGCCTGACTGTTATCTCTCACACCTCTGTCCAGACTCGCATCGAGCCTCAGAGCAGCTCGTGGGCTCACTCGGGGTAGGGTTGCGTTAGCCGTTTGTGAAGTCTTATTCAAATGGAGATGTGAAGATCACACTAGGTTCTTAGTAACTTTGTGTTTGTAACCAATTTGGTGCATAATTTGTTTACAGCAATTGTTCTTAAAGGGATAGTTCACCCAAAAATGAAAATTCTGTCATTATTTACTCACCCTCATGTTGTTCCATACATTTAAGATCTTTGTTGATCTTTGGAACACAAGTTAAGGTATTTTTGATGAAATCCAAGAGCTTTCTGGCCCTGAATAGACAGCAACGTAATTACCACATTTAAGGCCCAGAAAGGCAGTAAGGACATCGATAAAACAGGCCATGTGACTTCGGTGGTTCAACCTTAATTTTATGAACCCACGAGAATAGTTTTTGCGTGCAAAGAAAACAAAAATAACAAATGTATTCAACAGTTTCTTCTCTTTAGTGTCAGTCTTTGATGCAATGTATATGCATTTCTCTGCTTGCAAACAAGGTGCAGCACATCCAGGATTTACACCAGAATGTTGGCTCCTGCATCTACAGCACCACATGCATGCATTATAGTAGTACCTGACAAGGGGTGAACAGTCAGTTTTTTGAATTTCACGTGTTGAAAGCAAGAACTTTGACAATGGTCAAACAGGTCAATGATCAATGGCTAAGACCACTGGGTCAGAGTATTTACAAAACAGCAAGTCTAGTATACAGTGGTTACCTACCAAACGTGGCACGAGGAAGGTCAATCAGTGAACCAGCGTCAGGGTCATGAGCACCATCTAGACCAAACAGAGCTGGACCATGGAGCAATGGAAGATGGTTGCCTGATCTGATGAATCACTTTTTTCTTTTAGATTAGGTCAGATGCCATGTTCATTATTAACCTGAGAAAGAGATGGCAGCAGGATGTACTATGAGAAGAACGCAGGTCATTGGAGGCAGTGTTATGCTCTGCTGGGAAGCCTACTTTGAACGTACCACCTGATGGCAGTGGCTCCTTTCCAACCCATGCTCATTGGAAATACGTGCCTCTGCATACATTTCGCCATCATTATACATTTCTACATTTCGCGGCAGTTTCAAAGCGAAATGTTCAGAGAGTGGTGCTAAAACACACATTCAATACATGACTGCGACATGTTTTTATTATGTTGGTACAGGCACATATTGTTGTGGTTTTATCACGCGGCTTGAAGTACGTATGACAGTTGTTCAGAATTCAAATACCCATGGAGTGCTGCTAAAGGTTAATGCTCTATCGTATTGGAAATATCCCCTACATAAAACCCAAACCTAAACCTACCCAATAGTGTTAACAAATGCAAAAGTGATATAAAAATGCATTTGTTGAGGCAGCCGTGCTATTTTAACTTTAACTTTTTTGAGCAGTTTTGTTGAATCGTAGTTTCAACGGAGCTCTTTATCACTCAACTGCAACACTGTATAGCGAAAGCTACCGTGAAAACCTATCGAATTAGAAAACTCATGCATATGAAGCTATATATGTGATGACAAGGATTATCTTTCAAATCGCGCAGGCTGTTAAAATCGTTTTGAAGCTATAATATAATATTCTGTGTCACGCTGGCACAGAGGGGCAGAGGCAGAGATAACGTTTCAACAGTTTATTTACACAGGGGTGCAGCAACAGAGTGATACGAGGAAACACAGGTAAGTAGCAAAGTCTTTTGAGCAGGTAATTCACAGCCGTTCCAGAATACACAGGTGAGTACACAGTCAGCAGTTAGAACATTCCACAAGAACAGGTCAGTCACTTCCCTTAATGTGTTTGTTTTCCTTCCTTCACAGATCCGTAACAGCCAGAGTCCTCCAGGAAGTCCACGTGAAGCAAATCCACAGACGGAGAAGCGTACATCCACATGTAGCGTCAAAAGCTATGATACCAGCCGGTGAGTGAAGCAAACAGGTAAGTTTTTATACTGTGGCGGTGATTGGGTGCACAGGTGTACGTGATTAGTATTCAGGTGAGAGTTCACGCGTGCTCTGGCTTAGGGATCGTGTGGATGACGTGACATTCTGCAAGTAACTGTGTGAAAATTAGCCTTTATTAGCTAATCAAACTCTGTGTGTAAATCAAACTGTGTGTAAAAAGGAATAAAATTTGTCAAAGTTTTACTGCCTCTAGTGTTCATTTCAACTGGAAACTGTGGTGATTCATACATACATACGTTTTTTTAATTTTGCAGAAATGTATATAAAGGCACGTATTTCAAATGAGCCTATGTTGCTTCTTTCAGCAGAACAATGCACCATTTCACACTGCAAAAATTGTTCAGGAATGGTTTGAGGAAAACGATAAATTTGGCCTCCAAATTTCCCAGATCTCAGTCCGATTGATCATCTGTGGCCTTGTTTAGACCTGGTATTAAGATGTGTTTTGGTCGTTTTGAAGACACTAAATACAGGTGTAAATGGGGTGTAAAACGTTTCGAGCTTATCCACCATCCACATTGCTCTCATAGTGTGGACACTCATGTGGTTGAATGTTTTCAAATGGCCACTAAAGACTGTATACTCTCTGCCTAATTCTAAAACATTACGGGATGTGTGTTTGAAGTGTGCTAGCCAGACAGGAATAAAACTTTGCCGTCTGAAATTGTAAATTTGGTATGAAGGTTAAAAAATGTCAATGCTGTCTTACCAGTCCAGATTTTATGGCTATCATAGCAGAAACGAAAGCTGCTGCTCTCCATATCATTTTCCGTTGTCTAATGTAAATTGCACAAGTTTATTTCGCAATATTAGGTATGGGAAATATGGGATGTGCTGGACAAACACATTCGATCCATTGGCCTTGTCTCAAAAACTCGCAGGACTCAAAGAATCTGCTGCTAACGTCCAAGGAAACCACAAGACACATTCAAAAGCCTTGTGAAGCTCATGCCTCAGTGCATCAGAGCTGTTCTAGCAGTATGAGTGGCACCTCCATGATATTAGGCAGGTGGTTTTAATGTTGTGTCTAATCCGTGTAGTTGCCTTATATGAGCCTTTGGGCAACTGTTAACTAGAATCTTTTCAGGAGTGACCTTTTTTAATAAGCCACACACATTTGGATGGATTATATGTCAGCAGGTTTTTCCTACATATTAATAAAACTCATTGAATTGTGTCTAAATTTAGTTATTCTGCAAAGATGTCACCTTTGCTTCTTATTAATTATAATCAGTTGTACAGTATAATTTTCTATGAATAGTTTTATGTGTAATACTATTATAAAAGTAGAATATAAGATAATATAAGTAACTGAAAAGCTTAGAAGTTGGACATTTTCTGATCATTTTTCGGTTTTAGTAGAATAGATGTTTTGTTGGATTATCTGGCCTCAACTGGTCATTCGAAGAACCTCTCATTTATTAAATTACTCACATTATGATTAACCAGACCCAGATTTTGACATGAGTGACATGCTTTCCCTTTCGCTCTGATTTAATCAAAATGCATGACCCTCTTAATAAAGGATATTTTGCATGTACTTTATCTATAAAATCTTTCTAGCTGCCAGACATCCTGGATATCAAAGCAGATTGCAGATACAGGAACTAAATTGCTATTTCATCAAATTAAGGTTTATTAAGATAAAACGATGTTTTGATAAGACCAAATATCAGGAAGTGTGAGACGAGCAAAAAGGCGATCTTCCCTCCTCTTAAAAAACGAAAAACAACATATTGTAAAATGCCTGCAGCCAGAGACTCTGAAGACAGAATAAGTTTTCAAAGAAAGTACAGTATTGATCTTGAAGGGGAAAAAACACTGGAAGGGTGTAGTGTAGAGAGTACAGCAGTCATCTGGCAGGGAAATAAAGACACCAGAGCAAAGGGTTCTGGCCCTTTGAAGATGACAACTCGCCAATTTGCAGTTAATTATGTCACAGTCATAACGCTGGGATTCGCACATAAAGAAGTGACATACGATAGCAGCTGGAAGAAGGTTTGTTTCTCATCCGTCTCCACTTACTAAAAGTACTTTTATCCTGGCTGTGAGGAAACTAATGAGGAAATTAATGGCTCTGTAAGCAATATGCCATTTTGAGGCCATGTATTTCTCCTCAAAATTTTCCGAAAATGTCCCAAGCTATTTTATCAGCCATTACGATTACAAGCAATTTTTATAAACACTAAAGAAAATAGGGAATTACTTCACCACTGGAGAATGAAAAAGTCTGGAGCCAAATAAAAGAGATCAACAGAGACTGTAAGAGTGTGTGGCTGTGTGTGTGTGTATGTGTGTAGCTTCAAGAAAGAGAAAAGAAACATACTGTAAAATGACTTGCATAAAAATACATACCGTATGTTGAGTGTCTGGGCCAGTGACAGTGCTTACATGCTCAAGAAAAAGTTGAATATGTTCATATTCCGATTATGTTTGTGTAATGTAAATATGTTAATCCAGATGCCATAAACGGATTAAGTAATATTCCAGTTCCTGGAATATTCCTGGAAAATCTGAATATGATAGCTGGCATATTCTATTTATGTATGATGTTTTTTTTTTTGTTGTTTTTTTTTTTTAATAATCCAATTATCATATATACTAAAATATTCCAAATGCCATGAAACATGTAAACCTTTGTGCGAATTAAGGCTTAATCATAATATAATATGCATATAAACAGTGTCACAAGTTTCTATTTTGGAAATAAAATATTGCACAATCCTACCCAATACCTAAACTTAACAGCTACCAAATTAGTTTACTGAGGCAAAAGTTGTAGTTAATGGTTTGTTAATAGCGAGAATGGGACTTTAAAATAAAGTGTGACCTTACTTCTGTATTATGTTAGTTCTCAGATCTCTTTTTACATAACAGCAGAATTGAGGAAATATCACATTTAAACACATTCTGCCATTTAACTGGTAAACGGAATATCACATACTACTTCTATGATGTATTTTTGTTCTTTTTCAAGCTTTTGTTAAAGCTTTTTTTGTGTTTCATGGAAGAATAAAAGACTTAATAATGACAACATTTAAATTTCAGAGTAAACGATTCCTTAAACTAACAAAAAGTAAACCCAAAGTAATGCTACATGTAAGCATTTAGTCCGGAGTAGATAGAAATAAGCAAAAAAAAAAAAAAAAAAAACATATGATTTTATAGAGAGAAGGAATATCAGGGTTTCCTGTAGCATGAGCATTATGAGAACTAATTGTGAGGCTGGATGAATAATGAATAACGGAGGAGATGTGCTTCCTGGAACTGTGCTGAGCTGAGCCGAACAGCTCCCTGATGAAGCCCACAGCTTCCTCTCCATGCATTTGCCTCCAGGTGAAAAATCTGCCATCTCCCCCTCCACCATTCCCCCGCCTCCCCCTTCTCTACTACTGCTGCTGCCGAGACCAGCGGGAGCTGCAGCCATCTTGGCCGAAACAAAACACAACGCTATGAACCACAGGCCTGTATCTTATGTAGCTTATGTGGCTTATGAATGGAATTAGACATTCTAATGTCGAATAAAACAAAATATAGTACATTTTGAAATTGAGCAAAGATATTTAACGTGAACGAAACTGGTTGTGTAACTGGCTGACAGACCACTAAGATCCATGTTGTTCTTTTTGCAGAATATTACAGTGTAGGAAAAAGTTGATAATATTGGTTTACATGTCTGTTAAATCAAAGATTTTGTGGATAAACCCTCCTTCAAATGTTTTTAGTGGTCCACCATTGGTCAACGGTTTGGAAAAATAATAATGAAGTCCATTATCAAAATGCAGTAAATTCAGTAATACTGGGAGATATTTTTATGAGCTGTTTTCTATTTTATGTTTTAAAATGTTGTTTATTCCTGTGGTGCAAAGCTGATTTTCCAGCATCATTACTTCAGAGTCAGAGTCAAATGATCCTTCAGAAATCATTATAGTATGTTGATTTGCTGCTCATTTCTTATATTGTTGTTATCATTACCAGTCGTGCTACACTGTAAAAAAAAAAAAAACATACTTTGTTGAATGAACTTAAAATAATTTGTTGCCCTGCAGCCTTAAACTTTTAAGTTCAGTCAAATCAAAAAAGTTTAGTCAACTTGAGATGTTAAGCTGTACTAAGTGACAACTTAGATATTTGAGTTGACTAAACAAAAATCTGGTTTAGTAAACTTAAAATCTGGGGTTGTTACGCAGCTGCCTTAAAACTTTAAGTTGAATCAACTCAAATATCTAAGTTGTCACTAAGTACAACTTAACATTTCAAGTTGACTAAACATTTTTGAGTTGACTGAACTTCAAATTTTAAGGCAGCCAGGTAACAAATTAGTTTAAGTTGACTCAACAATTTTTTTTTTTTGTTTTTGTTTTTATAGTGTGTTTAATTTTTTCTTAACGTAAACTTTAGTATGGTAGTCTATCACAGTTTACACAAATTAAGCACCACAACTGTTTTCAACATTGATAAAAATTATATATGCATAAAAATAACACTAAATATGTATCATATTTTACAATATTACTGTTTTACTGTATTTTTGTTTCAGTTAATTTAGCCTTGGTAGGGAATTTCCTTCTAAAACATAAAAAAATAAAATCTGTCACAGATTGCACACTTTTGGCTGGTAGTGTAAGAGTGAGAAACAGTATTTCTAGTAATAACTGCAATGCATTTAATCTACAGTATCTGTTTTATAAATAAGATGTTTTATGTATAAAGTAACCCTCCAATGGTGTAAATTGGAGCTCTGGTGCCCACAAACACTCACCACTGCAGAGGAAGTCAGACGTGTAGCTCCATCTGCGCAGTCAGTCACCTTTTCAACACATCCAGCGCTGACCTGCTTCAGGAAACAAGCAGAAGGATTTTCAGCGAGCAAGGAAGGAACAATGACAATTAGATTCAAAGCCAAGGGCCCTGAACCCGGTCAGTGCGAAGCCTAAACTACCATAATCCTCTTACATCTTTTCAGCACTAAAACTGGGGCTTTTATTGGTAAATACCCATATCAACTTTGTTGATTCTCATTTTATTGTAGCACTAAACCTGTCTTCCATATGACTGAGAAAGTTGAAAGCTCACTTTTCTCCATTTGAATAAACAACACTTCAATCTGATCATCAGACAAGGAGGATTCCAGAAACGTGCGTGGGTGCTTAATACCCGCTTTTATACCCTTCAACAAACAAATCTGATGACAAGTGCTTGTTAAAAAGGCTTTTGCTGTCTGAAGATCTGAGCGTGCATCTACACGTGACTGTTTCTCGAGGAGAACGGGGCTCGAAAATCTCTCTGCTTACAGTTTTGGCCAAAGGAACAGGCGGCATCAAAGTTTTTCTCATTAGACGCAGACTTGTGTTATATCTACATGTGTACTTCTCGAAAAAGAACAAGGCCGCTTTCCTTCAAAAGCCGCTTGTGAAAGCACTACTTAGAGTTTTGGGCGTAAGAACAAACATAAATTTTACAGCATCAAAGTTTCTCATTAGAGGCAGACGCAAGCTGGACTCTGATCAAACAGAGATTGCTTTTAAATCGCGTGGATGGATAACTTTATCTCGCGGGCCTCAGATATTGTTCTCATTTTCAGCCTTGATCAAGATAAGCGCACGTCTTGGTTAAGTCTATCGATTCGCCCCCCGAAAACGCTTCCATTCATCCACGAGTAATGCGGTGTAACCGGTCGCTGTCAGAGGAGAGCGACTCCGGGACAGTGAGTGGTGCGCCTGTGTGCGCTATCGCTATTAAAATCTTTTTAATTTGCAGGCGATGATTAGATTCCCTGGCATCTCTGATCGCAGCTCGGCGAGTCATCCGCGAGCCGCCGAGTGATGTCGGACAGCACCTATTAACGTGATGTTTGATTTATTTCAATTTGATGCGGACCACACTGTAGATATATTAAAGATAGATCCGCGCTCTTTTGTTTAATATGCTTGACCCAAAGCTTAATTTGATAGGATCACTCAAACTGGCATCAAAGTGATTAATTCTACAAGCAAACTGCTCGCGGAGCATGTCCCCATGTGCACACGCCAGTGAGACAGGGAATATCGCAGTAATTGGCTTTGCTGCAATTAGAAACTCTTTTACCTAGGATGCTCTTTGTTCCTGGATTTAGGCTTTTTTACATATCTGGAGTATTACATGTGAGAACCATTTCCCATGAAGAAAAAAAGAGGCAATATACACTCCATTTTGTCTAATAAAATGATTCAAGCTTTCTTTGCCAGGTCATATAATCCCAGAGCACATAAAATCCTTAATAAAGGAAAAACTATGATTTGTGGCTGGAAGTGTATGAATAAAAACTACATTCTTACATTTTCTGAAACTCTGAAGGCTCACACAAAAATTAGGATGTTTATAATAAATACAGATAAAAACGTACAGTAATTAACAGCACAGTACAGTGATTAACAGCAGCATTTAAGTGGACATTTTGGTTGCTTACTGGCTCAAAAAAGGACATCCTTATGTTTCTTTCAGGCTCAGTTCTCTTCTTTACTGTAAATGTTTCAATGTATATTTGTTTCACCATTTTTATGCTCTGCCATGCAGGCAACAAATCTGATATCTTAGAAAAGTAATAGTATCTCTTTAACAAACCTCTATTTCTTATATATCCAGTATCTACTGCCTCATATTAGTGGAGAATCTACATAATTTATTTGCACTTTTAATAATTCAATTATCACCAAATTTAAGTGAACTGCAAAAGCTAAAAGGTGAAAAATTGTGAAAAATCAGTTGCACACTCTACAATATACATTTCCACTTATGAGGTGGGGGGGGGGTCAATATAATAATAATAATAATAATTAGTAGTAGTAGTAGTAGTGTTTATTATTACTAGTGTTTATTTAATTTTTTACGCCATAATTGGATTTATGCCATAATTTTGACCTTGTATCTCATAATTATATATTTTTTTTATTGCAATTATGACTTAGTTTCTCATAATATTGACTTTTTATAAAAATAATGACTTTATCTCAATTTTGACTTTTTGTCATAACTTCATCTTTTATGTCATAATTAGTTTTATGCTGTAATTTTGACATTTTATCTCATAATTATGCTTTTTAATCATTTTGATTTCTTTTATCTGAATTATGACTTAGTATCTCACAAAATTTACCTTTTGTCAGGACTTTACCTCAGTTTTGACTTATGTCACAGCTGGTTTTATGCCGTAATTTTTACATTTTATCTTATAATTATGATTTTTAATCATTTTTATTTTTAATCTTAATTATGACTTAGTATTTCAAAATATTGACTTGTTTTGTCATAATAATGACTTATATCTCAGTTTTGACTTTTTGCCATGATTTCATCTTTTATATATAATATAAAATATATATATTTTTTAACCCCAAGTTTATTTTATAAAATAAAATAAAATAAATAAATAAAATAAAATCATTCTAAAATAATTTATGCAATAGCAGAACTAAAAGAAAGACAGATTTGATGTGAGATTCAGGCAGAGTTAGAATGGAAATCTGGATATTTTAGTGCTTTCTCCTAAAAAGAAACCACTTGTCGTGTTTGCATGTTTGCAATTCTGACCATATTTTACACAGTAAATCATGGCTCTTCTTTACAAAAGTTTAACACTCAGCATTGCAGAGCTGAACCAACCTCTAAGTATAAACATTAGTAGCCGCCTTAGCAAAAACATTATTAAAATATTAAAATTACCATCACAATTTTTTTTTTTTTTTTTTTTAAATATTGTCAAATCGTATATATTCTAAACAGAAATCAATATTTGGAAGAGAAATGATGTTCTCTTTGAACAACAGAAAAAAAAAACTGTAAAAGAGGATAAAAGTATTTTTGTATTGCATGAAAAAAATACTTGCCTTCCTCTAATGTTTTCTGACATTTGCCTATTTTAACATTATTATATTACGAAGGACCTGTAAAGTAGGAAGCATAAATAATTTCAGTGCTTTTGGTTGAGAGCTGATCATCTAAAACAAGCCATGTTTCAGTCTGGAAGACCGGCTAGATCCAAAAACTCCATTAACCAGGTGGCAGCGCATGAATTAAAAATAACCCAACACGGCTTTGCAGTCAGACCCTGTTCCTGCCCGCTGCGTCGTTCCGCGCCACGACTGTTGTTGCCTCGCTCTGGCTGTCTTTCTTTCTCTGCGCCATATCCTACAGGAGAATCAGTCTAGTGTACATTTCCAGTGACCCGACCCATCGCACAAAGCATGCACATGATATGGTCTCTCTCTGTCCGTTTCCCGCCGGACAACATTACCGAATCCTCGTCGGCAGTGTCTTTACCCTGTTTCGGCTGCACTTTTGTGAGTACATGTTTCTGATGTGTGAATTAGACGGCAAATGGGAAATGTAGCGGAGACACCTCAAGCGGCTCTAGTTATCGAGTTGTCATTGAACCGCAAAACCCCACGCCTTACTGGAGAAGAGGTGGAATTAGCATCAGGATGACACACCATCCGAATACAACGTGTGAGAGGGGTAAAATTCCAGCGAAACACATGCACCGACACACACATGCTTATTTAAAGCTGTGATGTGACTCCCCCCGTCACAAACCTCAATAGGTAATCCAACGAGAGAGAGAGAAAACGAATATCAGCGTATGTGAAAGTATGTCAGTCCCTCAGAAACTGCTGCCATGTTGAAACTGAGAAGGTGACGGAGGGGGGAGAGGAATTGCAGGCCCATTTCGTGTCCCAAACAACAGTCTGGTGAGGTGGGCCACCCCAGCCTCCCTTATCTTTAATGGGTACTCCATCATTCTGCCTGCTGCCCGCTATGTTCGTCTTTCCACTGGGTCGCCCAAACAGATGGGCTTTGTAAGGCTCAATGGCACATTCCGGCACCGCAATCTGTTTCCGCGAGTCCGTGATCAAATCTGAAGAAAAGCTACGTCTCGCGCACATTGCGGCACATATGTACCGCCTTAGCTTGTGCCTATGTCAGTGAAATTAAAATCACTGGAACGTTTTAAGTACTGACGGCATGACAACAAAGAGAAAAGACGGAAGGAGGGGGGAGCCGAAATAATCGCCGCTTGCTAAGGAGAACTTCCTGCCGTACGTGCATGGAAATAAACAGTGGGGAAGAGAAAAAAGCCCCGGCCAAAGTGGATATTATTATATACCATTACAAACATGTTTATCTCAATCCCTCACACCCTCCGTCTGTGGGTTAATTCTGTGTGATGTAAGTTCAAAGCATTGTAGCGTTCACCATGTAACAACCTTATCCGAAAGGATTTCTTTTCATTGTCTGTCACAATTCCAAATTTAACTGGAAGAAAAGTCTTTTTGAGTAAAGTAAGTGCGGGAATTGAAAACATTTTACTTCCCCTTTTGCTTGATTCTTATTTGTTGATGCTTTTTTCCCGATGACCCATTTCATACGCAACAATTTCCTCTATTTGAACTCGAAGGCCTAAAACTTGTGACAGAGCAACTAAATAAATAGTAGCAACATTGCTATCCTTTATTACAGTAACTTAGCAGTTTTCAAAATAGTGTAGCGCAGCTTTTCCAGTTTGATGCTGTCATCCTAATTGAAGGTATTCATTCAAAAACCCTCAATTTTTCTGCGCAAAAACACTCCTTCAGTGTTTGTATCCACCTTATTTTTTATGTGGAAGAAAGCTGTTTTCTGTTAATGTGTGAGACTTCCAACATAGGCTGGCAAAACGTACCTGTACACTCTTAAAAATAAAGGTGCTTTAAAACGTTCTTTGCAGCGATGCCATAGAAGAACCATTTTTGGTTCCACAAAGAAATATTCAGTCAAATGTTCTTTAAAGAACCATCTCTTTCTTACCTTTTTAATATCTGAAGAACCTTCTTTCACCACAAAGAACCTTTTGTGAAACAGAAAGGTTCTTCAGATGTTAAAGGTTCTTTATGGAACCGTTTACAGACAAAAAGGTTCTTCTATGGCATCGTGAAGCAGCTTTATTTTTAAGAGTGTATGTACGAATCACTGCAGTTTCCAGTTGAAATGAACACTAGAGGCAGTAAAACTTAGACAACTTTTTTTCCTTTTCATACAAAGTATGATTTACACACAGGGTTTTGATTAATAAAGCATGATTTTCACACAATTACTTGCAGAATATTATACTATGGCTTCAAAAAATTTGAACGTCCTGCGTGAGTTTGGTAGGTTTGCTCAGTAGCTCATGCAATACAGCGTTGCAACTGAGAGGTGAAGAGCTCTGATATGAACCCCATGAATATACAGTTCGACAAAACAGCTCATATAGGCATAAGGAAGTTAAAATAACATGGCTGCATTAACAATTGTGTTTTTATATCACTTTTGCATTTGTTAACACTATCGGTTAGGTTTAGAGTTTAGTTTGGTGCAGGGGATATTTCCAACACAACAGAGCATAAACCTTTAGCGACACTCCCTGGATATTTAAATTCTGAACAGCCGCAATACAGTATGTACCTCAAACAGCTTAATAAAAATGCAGCAATACATGCCTTTACCAACGTAATAAAAACTTGCCACGGTCACTTACTGACCGTGTGCTTTAGTCCCACACTCTGGACATCTCACTTGGAAACTGCCGCGAAATGTGCAGTAAGGTACGTAATTATGGTGTTGCAGAAATGTATATAGAGGCATGTATTTTCATGAGCCTGGGTTGGAGACTTCCGGTTCATAAGCTGCCGTAAGGAAATAAGGAGAAAAATAACAAAGTTCAGTAAATGGTAAAACTGTTTGCACTACAAACCATTGTGTTCTTAATTAAGATAATACATTAAAATAATATGGTAAGACACACCTGTTTTCAATATCAAGCAGCAAATAGTTGGACACAGATGAGACCCGAAGCCAGACACATTAAATTTATCGATGGCCACACCCGCTCTTACGGGAAAAAATAAAGTTTTGGGATTCCTTTTACTTCTTCCAGAAGAGCGCACGCACACATCAACCAGGGGTGTGTTTCCAAAAAGCAATTAAGTTCTGTTGTTACCAATAGAGTTCAATGGAACTAATGACCATAGTAAGCTAACAATGCTTTCGGGAAAAGCGCTCCAGAGCGAGAGCAAAATCTGATAAAACTAAAGACTCTTCGGAGATATGAAGGGCACATGAGATTAGCAAAAACTGTGAGTCCGTTTTAATGAACAGTTTGATTGACAGCAATAGATTTTGTCATGTGACCATAGGCTGAGGTGTTAAAGTAGTAAAAGTGGTCTCGCTTTGCAACAGTGATCTAAAAATTATTATTTTTTTTTTAATAATTATTGATATTCACTCTCCAGGGGATCTTTTTGGTTTGGTCCCGATTGGGCGAAAAACCTAGGACTAGTTTGCAAAAGTATTTTTTTTTCAAAAAATCCAAAATAGCCGCAAATTTCGCCAGACGATGAGCGATTATGTTCTTTTGATCATTGCAGCACCTCCGTCAGGCCGATTTGGGCAAAACTTGGTACTACCATCCCTCAAAGTTTCAGGTTTCTACGTCTTACAGTTTTGTCTAAATGCATCAAAAAAAAAATTCAAATATTCAATATATGTTAAAAAATTATCTCTGAGAGAAGCACGTTTGTAAATGGCCGCTTGTTCACATGACACAGTTGAATTTTCTCAAAGTTATCCCTAAAAAAATTTAAAAAAAAAAAACAGTGGCAATGTAATATGCACAGAAAAACATTTCTCAGGTCAGCCAAAGGACTAATGTACAGCCATACAGCTGCAAGTGGCACTGGTTTTTATTATAATAACCTTTTAAGAGCTTTCATTGTATCTAACGTTTTCAAAAGTGTAGCTTGACTGTACTTGAACTATTTTAAATTCCAAGTTGTACAATTTCTCAGTAGCTTGCTCAATACCGGTAGTGATTTATTTGTCATTTCTCTTTCTCTCTCTCTCTCTCTCTCTCTATGAGGGGTTGATAACATTCTAACTGCATTTACCACTGTCTTGCAGTGCTTTGTTTAAGACAGCAGAGATGTAAAATGGAATTTGACCTGCATGATTCCTGAGCTGTGAAAAGAGAAATTAACAACTCCCAATACATTTTTCATCCATCCCACACACGCAAGGTGAAATAAGTGAAGTACAGCAGCGCCCGGATGTGTAAAATGTGTTTGGATCCGACCGCGAACACGGCAGAGGAACTCATGAAAGATGCATGGTGCCACTGGAGATGTATAAAGAATTTAGAGATATAAAGGATATATGACAAATAAATCAGGATGCAAATCTCAATGGGTGCCTTTGGGAGTTCTCCAATGAAAATCACCTGAAATATTAAACGAGGAGGAGAAACATTCTATCAATGAGTGAAGGACTAGAGGGGAAAAAAGCTCTTAATCTGTTTTCTTTTCTTTTTGTGGTGTTTTCTCTTTTGTTGTTGTTGTTGCTGTTAACTCAAAGGCAGAATAATGCACTTTGTACAAGCGCTAAATCATCTGAGTATTTCTCTCTTTACAAGATTTTTCACCCAGTGCTTTTTTTAGTCTTTGACACCTTCTGTAGTAATCTAGTCTCTCAAAATGGACTGAATGTAGTCACAAGGGAGACAAATGCAAGACAGGAACAGTCGTTCTATTTAAAGAAATGTTCTGGGTTTACAATAACTTAAGCTTTATCTACAAAAATGTGTGGCATAATGTTAATTAAAAACAAATTTTAATTTGTCCCTAAGAATATATATGTAAAAAATAGAATAGAAAAAAAAAGTTTATATTAATACAGTTCTTAAAGAAATTCTGTGGGTTTAAAATTTCCAGAGGACATACCATAAGGGTTTTAGAACAGAAATGTGAAGCTTGTATATTATTAAAGCACTAAAATGAAATCTTCTGTACAAAAATGTGTTATTTTAGCTGTAAAGTCTAAATTGTCCATATAGCAGATGAAAATCTTATGAAGTGGAGGTTATGTGTTACAGTTGTGCTTCATATGGGTGGATTTATGTCTATGTAAAACAGTTGATTTCTGGTATTATTGCCTATCATTACTAGATTTACTAACTTAGTTAATATGTTAGATATAACTTTTCAGATAGAAAGTGAGGTAACACTTTATATGGACCAATTCACACTATTAACTAGCTACTTATTAGCATGCATATTACTAGAATATTGTCTGTTTATTAGTATTTATAAAGCACATATTCTGCATGACCATATTCTACATCCCTGATCCTACGCAATACCTAAACTTAACAACTACTTTATGAACTAACAAGCAGCAAAAGTCGTAGTTAGTGGTTTGTTTATAGCAAGAATTGAACTTTAAAAAGTGTGACCAAAAAGGGATTTTCTTACAGTAACATGTATTTTTTTTTTCTTGTGACTTTAATTTTAAATTTATATATATATATATATATATATATATACATATTTCTATTTATTTTTATAACATATTTTAACAAGTATTATTAAAATTACAAAATAAATACATATACAAAATATAATTATTATATATTATATATTATATGTATATATATATATATATATATATATATATATACACACACTCTAGAAGTTTCTGTAACATTCTGGAATATTCCTGAACATTGTGGGACTAGTCATAAAAAAACAAAAATCATCTAATGCATTCTTCTGAAGTTTTGGACAATTCACTTTTGTTAACTGTTTATGTTAAACTGTGGTTAGCTCAGTAGTAGGCATGTTAGCGTGTAATTACCATGTAATTACAATTACTATGTAATTTATATGCATATATATATATGAGCTAAACTCAAAGATCTAAGACTTTTTCTATGTATACAAAAGGCCTATTTCTCTCAAATATTGTTTTTACAAATCTGTCTAAATCTGTGTTAGTGAACACTTCTCCTTTGCCGAGATAATCCATCCACATCACAGGTGTGGCAAGATGTTGATTAGACAGCATGATTATCGCACAGGAGAATTTGGCAGTACATCCAACCGGCCTCACAACTGCAGACCACGTGTAACCACACCAGCCCAGGACCTCCACACATTCAGCATCTTCACTTCCAAGATCGTCTGAGACCAGCCACCCAGACAGCTGCTGCAACAATCGGTTTGAATAACCAAAGAATTTCTGCACAAACCGTCAGAAACCGTCTCAGGGAAGCTCATCTGCATGCTCATCGTCCTCATCGGGGTCTCGACCTGACTGCAGTTCGTCGTCGTAAGCGACTTGAGTGGGCAAATGCTCACATTCGATGGTGTCTGGCATTTTGGAGAGGTGTTCTCTTCACGGATGAATCCCGGTTTTCACTGTACAGGGCAGATGGCAGACAGCGTGTATGGCGTCGTGTGGGTGAGCGGTTTGCTGATGTCAACACTGTGGATCGAGTGGCCCATGGTGGCGGTGGGGGTTATGGTATGGGCAAGCGTATGTTATGGACAACGAACACGGGTGCATTTTATTGATGGCATCTTGAATGCACAGCAATACCGTGACAAGATCCTGAGGCCCATTGTTGTGCCATTCATCCACGACCATCACCTCATGTTGTAGTATGTTGATAATGTTGATAATGCACGGCCCCATGTTGCAAGGATCTGTACACAATTCCTGGAAGCTGAAAACATCCCAGTTCTTGCATGGCCAGCATACTCACCGGACATGTCACCCACTGAGCATGTTTGGGATGCTCTGGATCTGCGAATATGACAGCGTGTTCCAGTTCCTGCCAATATCCAGCAACTTAATTTGAATAGTCAATTTCTGTTTACTGCTTTACCTGCTGTACTCAGTAAATGTATAAAACTATTAAAATGAAACTTTTTTTTTTACTATCCATAAAAATAGTGAAAGGCAATTTAGCTTAATGGAAAGCAACTGAAATCACAAATATAAAACTATCCTGCTGATTCAGTGCAAAACTGCCAATTCTTTCCCGGTGCAATTGGAAGAAAATGAACAAATACCTATCGCAGTATTTACCAGATTCCATTGGGGATGTAACGAAAATACAGCAAGCACTCAAACAGTAAAGATGTCTCCATTTTCCTAATCTTTTTCTTATGCGTGTCTAGTGCTTTCTTACAGTACTTTAGCAGATGTGATTGTTGGGCCTGGCACTTCTCCTCCCCGAGTCTTTCTCGTACTCGCTTTCTCTCTCGCTCGCCCCTGTCTGT
The DNA here is from genome assembly GCA_012976165.1 of Labeo catla. NCBI lineage: Eukaryota > Metazoa > Chordata > Actinopteri > Cypriniformes > Cyprinidae > Labeo > Labeo catla. Next base: position 173,537 of record VONZ01000494.1, on the reverse strand, counting down.
TTCATAAAAAAGAGCCTTGGCTAGAAAAGGCCAACATTCTGAAAGGAGATTTATATAATGGCTGTATGTGTCTGAAGGCAGACATTCAACATCAGGAAAGCAACTATCCTAATGGGAGTGATCACCATGGTGATCTTGGGTCGCCATACAGGACTGTGCTGGCAGCCGTGTGTGAGGATCTGGCTCGCTGGCGGTGGAGCTCATTGATTAGTGCTGGAACACACCGGAGCTGCTAGAGCCATTAAAGCCTGTATTTTCTTAAGGGAGAGAGGCACCAGAGAAATAAGAAACAAGGGAATTGTGGGCTTTTGTTTTATTTTTTCCCCCAGCCACATATTGCTGCTTGTATAGCTATAATGACATCATTAAGTTTAAATAAAAGAGTTTTTTTTTCTTTTTTTTTTTTCTCTCTGAACATCTATTAGGTGTGTAAATGTGGGCCATCATGTTTATGTGTTCAAATTTATTCATCTGACTTTATAAAGCTGCCATCTTTGTGGCGTAGTTTCAATCAGTGTTACAGTACTATATGATAAAATTACTATATGATATGTTTTCATAGGTAGGGAATAAAAGTAGCTAAACGATTCAGCTTCTAATTCCTCTAAATGGTTGTAGTTAAATAATACCGTTATTCCCTTCGAGGAAGATATTTAAGATTTTTTGATTCACCAAAATAACTGATTCATAAAAAGAGCAGTCTTGTACAGGATGATTTGGTCACACTTTATTTTAAGAACCAATTCTCACTATTAACTACTATGACTTTTGCCTCTATAAACTGCTAATTTCCTGTTTATTGATAGTTAGTAAGGTAGTTGCTCAGTTTAGGTAGGGTAAGGGATCTAAAACATGTTCATGGAGAATAAAGCATGAATATGTACATATATTACAGGTTTTATAGGCATAATGATGTTTGACATCAAGCTAAAAAGTCATCAGAAAGCACAAATCTCTTAAAAAGTTGTTCACATTTGTTAAGTACTGTTGTATCTTTTTGTACTATACATCTTTATACAATCTGCACATCTTTATTCATTCGTGTTTATGTTTTGTCATTTTCCCTCCTTTTTTTTAAATCATAGTCTTTGTTAATCACAATCAGTTCCTCATAATGAAGGTTCTTTAAGTTGACGTGCAGATGAATGTAAACACATCTCAGAGCCGTGTTGTGTGAGGCTTGTGTTGAGACTCATCCCACGCTCTCCGTGACGAAGCAGCATCACACGCTGACACTTTGACGCGTCCTGGCATACGCTGAATCCCCTCCGCCGTTGTAAGGGTGGCAGTGTTTTCTACCTTGAAAAGGAGACGAAAGACGTTTCCTCCTTTTAGCAAAGGGCACATAAAGGTGGCCAGGCGCCGTGAGGACAGCACTGGTGCAGGGGGCTTTTGTGCCACCGGCCGGTCATCCGGACACATGCCCACTTCCCTCCACAATGGCTTTATTTGGCCTTGGAGAGCCGCCATGAGCAGGGCCCGCAGGTTGTCGTGACAACATTGTCGCATCAACATCATCACATGGGACTAGGTGACAGCACCAATGGGTGGCCACTTGCACTATTAACCCTATTATCATTTACTATTTGCATGAAAACACTATTATTTATTTATTTATTTACTTACTTACTTAATGGGAGGTGATGAGAATGACAGCATTTCGACATTTAGTTTGAGAGTATTTAGTTAAAGAGTATCTAGTTTTAATAGTGTGTTTGATTTAAAATTCTGTAGCAAAATATTTTGTGGATCATACTGTCCATTTCAGTTAATTGACTCAGTTAATTGATCTTTTTTTTTTTTTCATCACAAAAAAAAAGGTTCATGCAAGGCTTCATGTGGCATTTCTCACACTCAAATGTTTGAGTAATAAATATTTCTGCCAATATTGCTATTTAATACTACTATATTACTGGTGCATAAAATAGAAAATATTATTAAAGCTAAACTAAAGCAAATCTTTTTTGTTGATAAAACAACAACAACATTTTTTTTTTTTAATGAGAGAGTGCAAAATAAATAAATAAATAAAAATAAAAAAAATACATACATACATACATAAATAGGCCATAAAAAGACCCCCCAAAAAAAGAGAGAACAGAAGTCCTATTTCAACTTCTGTTTCCAAGACTTTCTTTTTTTCTTTCTTTCTTTCTTTAATTTTATTTATTTATTTGAAATTCTTAAATCTATTTCAGAGGTTTTAAACAAAAAAATAAATAAAAACATAAATAAATAAATAAATACATACATACATACATAAATAGGGGGGAAATCTAAAGATTGAGAAGTCCCATTTCAACTTCCATTTCCAAGGAAAGATTTTTCTTTCTTTCTTACTTTCTTTCTTTCTTTCTTTCTTTCTTTCTTTCTTTGTATTTATTTGTATTTCAATTTATTTTTTATTAGACACTTTTAATCCATTTCAAAGCAAATACATAAATAAATAAATAAATAAATGGGAAAGTCACATTTTTTATCTTTCCTTGTTTCTTTAATTTTATGTATTTATTTATATATATATATATATATATATATATATATATATATATATATATATATATATATATATATTTTAATTAGATCAGGTTTCAAATAAATAAATAAATAAATAAACACATAAATACATACATACATCGGAAAAAAAGACCAAAAGAGAAGAAGTTATTTTATTCATTTATTTTTTATTTTATTTTTTACACACTTTTAATCCATTTCAGAGGAAATCAATAAATCAGTCAATTAATCAACCAATCAATCAGAACAAAAAGACCAAAAAGTCCCAGAATTCCCATTTCAACGTCCATTTCCGAGGAAAGATTTTTCTTCCATTCTTTTATTCTTTCTTTCTTTCTTTCTTATCTTTTAGTTATCTAGTTATCTTTTTTTTTTCTTTTTGTAATGAAAAACATGCACTGACATGTAGATTATTTGCATGTCATTTTTACACTGTAAAACAGTTTATATATATATATATATATATATATATATAGTCTGCACAAAATTATTAAGTGTGTGTATACTAAATATAGGTGCAGGGTGTGAATTCCCCAGAACGTTTGCCTTGTCTTGCTACTTCCAAAAATAATAATTCTGCAAATCAAACACGTTATCAACAAGCAAGAGCTTGTTCAGTCCTCTCTTATCCTTTGACTTTATTTCTCTCCTGCTTTTGCCAACATTCTCTCATTTATTTTGGTTTCTTACCTGCGGCACAAAAGAATATGAGAACAGTGTTTTTGTTTTTGCCTCATAAGAATCTATCAGCCTAAAAGTATGTTGGCGCAGGAGAGCAAGAGGGTTCCTTGAAACTTTTAGTTTCTCAGCTTCATCTGTTGACTGACACATGCCCCTTTTCCACTGAAATGATGCTGCTGTTTGGCCAGAGGACTAGTGAACTTTACTCAAAACCGGGCCATGTTTTCACTGAACAGAGCAATGAAGTCAGTGCAGTAGTATTTAAACACAAAATAATTTACACTGGTAATTTAAATCAGTAAATTACGATCATGGTAGTGATCTAGTTTTTTTTTTTTTTGTTTTTTTTGTTTTTTTGAGTTCAGGCAGGTAGTGAGAGCTCAGGTCTACAGCATGAAAACAACCTTTCCTCCTCTTTCTCTGTATGCCTGCGTCTCACAATGAGGTCTTTGAGCATCCGGCGGTCACTAGCATCAAGGACAAAACGGGTAATGTTTAAATAAATCCCCTTTCCAGTAGGGAAGCCAGGCCAAAGCAGGTCCAACCGGCAACTCTCCCACACAAGACCGCAGTGTCTTGCTTTTCCAATTAAATTATCTTTCGGACAATGCAGAGTCTTCCCAATTCACACCTCAATTGACAGTGTGGCGGCTTGCATTGTGAGAAGACAGATTTCCATTCCCTCAAAAATAGATTTTCCCTAAAGAAGCAACAATGGAGTGCACAATCCCTCCTCACTTCCTCACAATGAAAGAGGGATAAGGCCCAACTGTTAAAAATCACCCCCTGAGAGTATATTTTATTGTGAACTCAATATATTGAAATAAATTTTGACAATAGCTACTGTATCGTCAAAAAACACCTCCTGCTGTTAATCAAATATTGCACAGTACCTTCCAAATACACAGCAATCTGAGATTTTCACCAGCTTGATTTAATGCTTCAAATTAATAAGATGTGTGACTTCCTCTGCTAAAGCTATTTTAAACATATTTATTGTGTAAAACTTGCTCTAGGACTAAGGGATACCGTTCAGATTTAGAATGCACTCTTTTAAGAATAAAGTCTTGAAGTGAAGTATGTTAAAAACTCAGACAGCTGTATATGCAATGTGTATATTCAAAAATTAAAATTCTGTCATTTACAAAACTGTGTACCATGTGTGCGCTGTATTCCAAGATGTACCAAACAATAACATCAAGTTATAAACAGTCCAGAATGTTATCTATCATAATCAGGCTTAAACTGGGATTGTGAAGGTTGAGGGACCCTAAAATGTAGTGGTGATTCTGATTCCCTAAGGAAGATATACCCAATCTTTCAGGCATTTTCTTACAGGAAAACATAGCTATGTCATGAGGTGCACTGTAAACAAAATCTGTACAATTTACGCCAAAAAAGCTGTTGTTGCCAGAATTTTACTGTAAAAAATATGGTAGCAACATTTTTGGTTTTACAGTTCTAACCTATATTTTACATTTAAATACCATAATTTCATTACCTGATATAATGTTAATATGCCAACTTATTGAAGGTGGTGATGAGAGTCACATGATGAACCAAGCAACTGAACAAGCAGCTTTTAAATATTAACATATATAGAAGGTGCACAATGTCATTCACACAAACAATAAACACCATCATGGTAACACACATGAAAATGAAATAATGCAATAAACACTCATTTAACAGTATTAGATGTAACATACAACCCTAATGTACAAAACTAAGAAGAAACATAGTTATTTCAACAACAACAACAAAACACTGGGAATTCTGGTAATGTCAATTTACTGTAAATTATACATTCTTTTTTACTTCAGAAAATGGTACATTACTGTAATACAGTTTTTCACTGTATATAGGGGAATTTACTGTTAACCCTTTCAAACCGGCTGTGTCGGCACCGTCACATCAAACCAAGCTAAATCAAAATAGTTCAGTAGACAAGTAGACAATATGTGCTTTGGCAGCCGTGGCCTAATGGTTAGGGAGTCGGGCTTGTAACCGAAAGATTGCGGGTTCGAGTCCCAGGTCTGGCAGGGATTGAAGGTGGTGGGAGTGAATAACCAGTGCTCTCTCCACCCTCAATAACACGACTGAGGTGAGTCCCATGAGCAAGGCACCGATCCCCCAACTGCTCCCCGGGCGCCGCAGCGATAGCAATATGGCTGCCCACTGCTCCGGGCGTGTGTTCATGGTGTGTGTGTGCGTGTGCGTGTTTGATCACTTCTCAGTACTGTGTGTGTGCACTTGGATGGGTTAAATGCAGAGCACAAATTCTGAGTATGGGTCACCATACTTGGCCACATGTCACGTCCTTTCTTTTCCTTTCCTTTCCTTTCCTTTCCGGCAATGTTTGGCTTATTGTGATAATTTCTTGCCCTCTGTCGGCAAATGGTGGCAGATTTCTGGGAGAACGGGAAGAAAGAATTTAAATGGAGAGATAGGGAGCACAGAGTTTGGATTGCGTAAAATAATAAAAGAAACAAACAAAAACATGGCGAAGGAGGAGTAAACAGCACAAAAGGTGACTGGGTTGATTTTTTTATGAGACTTTGGAGTAGGCTGAGTAACTTTTTCACATGTGGTGTGTGCATCTCTATAATGTGCGTTTAAATGTATGTGCTTATGTGTGTGCATGCATGTGTATATGTGTGCGTGCATGAACAAAAAAAGCCTCTTGAATGAAAATTGTGCAACACAGTATCACAAACACACACAGACACACACACACACACATATATATATATATATATATATATATATATAAAATATACTAATATATATAAATATATTTGGTATGTATTTGTTGCTTTACAGTTCAAATGTTTAGGGTTGAAAGATGTCTTTTATGTTCACCAAATTAAACCAAATTAATCAAAAATACACATAGTACAAAAAAATGGCAGCTGTGGTTGCTGGAATTTTACAGTAAAAAAAATACGGTAGCAGCGTTTTACAGTTTATGGTTTTCACTTAAATTTACAGGTAAATACCATATTTTCATTAACTGATATAATGTTAATGTACCAACCTATTGAAGTATTGAAATCTGTTTTGTACCTTTGTAACACACTGATAAACACCAAAAGCAGGTAGTGATGAGAAAGTCACATGATGAACCAAAGCCCATCACAAACAGCTTTTAAATGTTAACATATATAGAAGGTGCACAGTGTCATTCACACAAACACTAAACACCGTCATGGTAACACACATGAAACTGAAATAATTTAATATACATTAGTTGTAACATACAACCCTAATGTACAAAACGAAGAAGAACATAGTTATTTAAAAAAGTTAATTAATTAATTAATTAATTAATTAATTACATTTGAAATGTAACACAGGGAATTCTGGGAATGTCAATTTGTGGTTATTTACTGTAAAGTATACATTAAACATTAATTTAACAACGTTAGTTGTAATATACAACCTTAATGTACAAAACTGCTAAGGAAAAAAAAAAAAACATCACATTAAAAAAAAAAGTAACACAGGGAATTCTGGGAATGTCAATTTACGGTTATTCACTGTTAATTTTACGGCCTTTTACCATTAACCATTTAACAGGTTTTTTGTAGTATTTCTATTTAAAATAACTGTTTTCTATATTAATATAATTTAAAATGTAATTTATTTCTGTGATGTAAAGTTGATTTTTCAGCATCATTACTCCAGTCTTCAATGTCACACGAACCTTCAGAAAACACTTCTGATTATCAATGTTGAAAACAGTTGTGTAATATTTTTTTTATGGAAACAGTGATACTTTGTTTATTTATTTAGTAAATGGAAAGTTTTAATGAACAGTATTTATTTTAAATGTATTTTTCTAACAATGCTTTAATCCATTTTTGTGGAATAAAAGTATTAATTTATTATTACTTTAAGTATGTACTTGTATATATTTAAAACTATTTACATGTATATATGTGTTCCTATTTATATGATTTATATTATATATAAATATAAATTACATATATTTCCTAAATTTATACATGTGTGTATACATATACAATATGTTGGTGATTTGTGTTTTAAATACGAATAGTTGAAAATTTGCTCCAGCACAACTTCTAGTGAATTAAATAAACAAACTAAAAATAAATAAATAAATAAATAAATTAAATAAGAAAAAAGAAAATAAGAAAACTGGTTTGGGTCATGAAAGTGGTTAGAAATGCATATCCTAATTTTATGACAAAATCTATTTATATATTCAGGTGTACATTAAAATCCCATCAAGGAGTGAATCCAGCAGAAAGAGTGAGAAGGGTAAAAGAAATTGACACATCTGAATATTTGAACTGTGAGCTTATATAGTTGAGTGTGTGCCAGTGCTATGACTGGGCATGTGTGAGCATTTGTCACGCATGTTTTACTTTGAAACATTTCAACTTGCAGAGGTAACCATGGATTGAGTCATTACAACAACAAACCGGGGCAGCCTGCCACAAATGAGGCGGGTTATAACCGTCAACACTCAACAGCAGCCAGACTGCAAAAGCACATACCAGCAATACAGTCTGTACTGAGAGATAATGATGTTCAGCGGTACAGTATCAGTAGTATCAGTATCAGTAGATCTCAGCATGCAGTTGTCTATCATGACACATATTTAAATAAGCGTGAGCTTAGAGGGTCATACTTATATTAATCACTAATGCTAGAGCTGTCATCTCTCCCAGGTTATGAAAAACATCAGAAAATAGGAGTATTGTGTGATTGAAAGGTGAGACAAAATGCTATTTAAGTGATTGAGTGGATAGGGGACTAAGAAAAAAAAAAAAATATATATATATATATATATATATAATTTAGTTAGTTAAATAATAAATATCAATGTTATGTCATTATATTGATATCAAAAGTATATATTAAAATTAATCAGTTGATTTCAGAATTATATCAAAATCTCAGTTATTTTCAGCCTTTTAATGATGTTCACTATGTTTTCCAATATTTATGAATATTTATGAATCAATATTTTGATCTAAAATGGCTTGAAAGTTCTTTTTAATCATAAAAGCCATAATTCTGACCAAAGGAACAGCCTCCAAAATGTCAAGTACAAATATTTAAAGAATAATGATATTAAACAGCAGTTTAACTAACAACATATTTAAAGCACGAAAAACATAAAACAAATCACTGAATAAGCATTATAAGCCATGAAACCAAACCAAACAACTGCGAGAAGAATCTCAGCATTACAAACTTTTATTTAAAGCAAAAAGACAAGACTGTAAACATGGGTAATGTAGATTTTCACCACACATTCCACTATTAAACATGATTATTTTAAAAATCAGTTGAATTAGTGCGAATGGACGCGTTCAACAAAAGCATATCGAATCAATTAACAACCTCAGAGCTCACAACAGATCTGTCTTTAAAGCTTTATCGGTTATTGTTAAAAATCACTGTCAAAAACACTGCAAAAATCTCTGAATACATTTAAATCAATGCATTGATTGTACAGTGAATAAACTGATTCACAGGAAGAGATTAAATCTTGGCAGCTTAAACAGGTCTTGCTATTGATGTTTCATGTAATTATATTTGCAAATGAAACATGAGTCACTCAAAGAGGCAGCAACTGAAAAGCAAAGTTGTTTTAAAGGCGAGGCAGTGTATTGTGTATCATAAAATGTATTTGTTTCAGTATTAGCCGTGAATGCGCGCTGAAAGTCTGGTCTGTCCCTGTAGAGTCTACTGCAGTTAATGCTGGGAGGGGGGGTCAGATCTGCACCAATTACTTCTAATTCTACTATTTCTAGGTCACGGTGTAATTGATTTACTGATTAGTAGACCATCATACTTCTACCGGCTTTAAATACCTATTACAAGGAGATTAAAATTGGAATGGAGAGACGTACTAACAGACAGACAAAGACAGAAGTGGGGGGCCGACATATGTAGTATCTGTTCCTTGATTGACATGCTGGTTAAAAGGTAATAATCCAATCTAAAATTAACTTGTCTAATGCACATTATAGTACGTTTTATTCAACAGCACATTAAATGGGTTCCCTGGTGCAAAGAATAATGGAAAACGCTAAAGTTGTACTTGGAAAACCAGCTCTGAAGAATCAGCATAAAGTTGGACGGCTTGAGCGGAGGGGAGAATTTATTACAAAGCTTTGCCAATTTCGCACACTGTGTCTCAGTGAAAACGTCTGCATCATATTTACTAACCATCAACAATCCAGGTTAACCAGGTGCTAGCTGCACTATGTCAGGCTGTTTAAATTAAGTCATTGTCATTCTTTTCAGCACAAACATGCTGAACAATTTCTATGCAAATTAGACTTATAATAAATGCCGTCTTAGACCTGTTTCACACTGCACATGAAAGCAGCCTGTATTTATTACTTTTATTACAGTGCCCCAAAAGGTAAATGTTTCCGTACTGTATGAATTAGCAGCGTTATGCAGCGATATATATATATATAGATAGATATATATATATATTTTTTTTTTCTCATAAAATGCACAAATTCAGCAGTAAAACTTGATCAACAGGTTTTGCAACAGGCTTCTGATGAAGCTTTATAAACAAAGTGCTCAGTCATTGTTTTACAAAGACGTCTCATGGATTTAACGCATGAATTAAAATTCTGTCATCATTTACTCATCACCGTGTTATTCTAAATTAATAATTAATAATTAATTATATAATATAATATAATATAATATAATAATATTATATTATATTATATTATATTATATTATATTATATGTGACCCTGGACCACCAAAGCAGTCTTGTGTAGCACAGGTATATTTGTAGCAATAGCCAAAAATGCATTGTATGGGTTAAAATTATCGCTTTTTCTTTTATGCCAAAAATCTTTAGGATATTAAGTAAAGATCATGTTCCATGAACATATTTTATAAATGTTCTATCGTAAACATATCGAAACTTGATAAAAATGTTTTGATTAGTAATATGCATTGCTAAGAACTTCATTTGGACAACTTTAAAGGTGATTTTCTCAATATTTAGATTTTTTGCACCGTCAAATTCCAGATTTTAAAATAGTTGTATCTCTACTAAATATTGTCCTATCCTATCAAACCATACATTAACAGAAAACTTATTTATTCAGCTTTCAGGTGATGTGTAAATCTCAGTTTTGAAAAACTGACACTTATGACTGGTTTTGTGGTCCAGGGTCACATATATTATATATATTATGTTATATTATATTTTATTATATTATATTATTCCTATATATCTAAAGCATTCAGTAATCTTACTTAATGTTCATTTTTAACATTTAATAATGTGGTATTAAAACCAAAAGTTGTATAAACCTGAGCTAACATCAGCTGTTGTATATTTGAAGAGTTGGTTTGCAAAAACAGATTACTCAGTTAACCATTTTTAAAAAAGTCATGTTTTTCCATGCACATTCCTAGCATATTGTGTGTTTATTAGTATTTATAAAGCACATAATAATGCCTTATTCTGCATGACCATATTCTAGATTTCTTAAGCCTACCCAATGCCTAACCTTATCTACTACAACAGCTACCTTACTAATTATTAATAAGCAGAAAGGTTGCACTTCATTTTACAGTCCTGTTCTGTGTATATATAATATGTATTTATTATAACAATTATAATACCTGAGTAATAACTAGGTACTAACCCTGAGCCTAGCCCTAAACCCAACCTTAAACAAATTAATATTGAATATGTTTTCAAATCTAAAGTGTTACCACACTGATTAATAAATACTGTAACAAATATATTTCAAACAAATATATTTTAAATGTAGTGTTACCATATATCTTTTGCGTTACATCATACAGGTTTGTAACAACATGAGGGTGAATAAATGATGAGTTTTAAACTAGTCAGTGATGATCAATTTTGCAGTTGATCTCAATAGTCAATTTCTGATAATCATTTTATAATTCGTGGCAGTTGTTATATTTTCTTTTCACATTTTGGTTTTGTGCATTTTGTGCAATTACTTGATTGCATGAATCAGACACTAAAACAACACAGACAGTATGTGCATTTAAAGTTGCAGTTTGCACAGGATCCAAAGTTTGACGGTTGCATCTTTTGGATCCATGTTTTGATATGCTGCAGTTCTGCCAAGACCCAGTAGGCCCCATTTAGATCAGGGATGGGGTCCATGTGTTAGATCTGCTCATAGCCGACTCTGTGTCTGTGTACTGTACTGTACGTGTGGTGACACTACATTTAATTTCAAACGCAGGTCTTTTACAGACAACTTCATTTTGTTATTAACTCAAATACTTAATTAGAGTGCAAAATGTTTGTCATGCTAACACCGCAAATATGAAAAACAAATAAAGAGAGGGAAAATACACAACACATACTTGCTGAAACTTATGCTAAATGAATGAAGAGAAATGATCATTCGGTTGTGTTACATTAATTATAGCAATCTACTCTTCAAAAACACAATATACGCATGATTTTCAATCCGCTCTCATAATTATCCGATCAGAGGCCTAATCGACATGCCCAAGAATAGAAGCGCAGCACGACGAACAAAGTTTCCACACCAACTCACTGCAGGGAGATTTTTTCAAGTGGAGAAAACCAGCTTTAAAAAGTTTTAAAGAAACATCTGAGATGAAGTTGATACTTAGGGGAATAGTTATCAAAAAAATGAAAAACTGCTGAAAATGTATTCACTTTCGGGCCATCCAACATTGAAATTGCTTAAATAGAGGACTTGTACTGTAGCTGGAATCAATGGTTTGAAGTTAAAATGTCTTGAAGAATTGGTTCATTACAAAAACATAACGTTTTTGCTCATAAGACATTTATTGATGGACTGGAGTTGTGTGGATTGCGGATTATTGTGTTGTTTTTCAGATGTTTAGACTCATTCTGACGGCACCCATTCACTGCAGAGGATCCACTGGCGAGCAAGTGATGGAATGCTACTAGGGATGCTCCGAATTTTCGGTCAATAAAAAATGGAATTATCGGTTTTTGGTCAAAAGAAAAAAAGATTTCAAAATGATCTCTATATGCAGGTGGCTGAAAGATAAATCCGAAAGGGACCGTCTGCAAAGTGTAAAACCTGAAAAGCATTACTACAAAAATAGTCAGTAACTTCAATGTTACACACTGTACACTCTTAAAAATAAAGGTGCTTCACGATACCATAGAATAACCTTTTTATGTCTAAATGGTTCCATAAAGAACCTTTAACATCTGAAGAACCTTTCTGTTTCACAAAAGGTTCTTTGTGGCAAAATAAGGTTCTTACAAAGTTCAAGTTCAAGTTCAAGTTCAATTTATTTATAAAGCACATTTACAACAGCCTTCAGGCTGACCAAAGTGCTTCACAGAAAAGCATAATCGTAAAACATACCCCAAAAACAATACACACAAAAATAAAACAACCCGTTAACACAACTGTATAACAGAATTAATAAACTAAAGAGAAAAAATAAGTTTTGAGCAAGGACTTAAAAGAAGACAGAGAAGGTGCCATTCTAATCTCTAAAGGCAAGAGATTCCAAAGTTGAGGCCCTGCTACCGCAAATGCCCGTGCCCCTCTACGCTTGAGCCTCACATGTGGGACTACTAATAGAGCCTGGTCACAAGATCTTAGTGTTCTAGAAGGAGAGTAAAGGTGAAGAAGTTCAGAGAGGTACGCTGGTGCTAGGTTATGTAGAGATTTATAGACAAAAAAAAGGATTTTAAAATGAATTCTCTGAGAAACTGGCAGCCAGTGTAGATCTTTCAGAATCGGAGTGATGTGTTTATGTTTACGACATTTACGAAGAAATCTTGCTGCAGCATTTTGTACAAGCTGTAGGCGAGCAATTTGAGATTTGGAAATACCGCAATATAAGGAATTGCAGTAATCTAGACGAGACGTAACGAATGCATGAACAGCCATTTCTAAAGTTTTGGGGGTGAGAAAGTGTTTCACTTTAGCAAGTAGTCGAAGCTGATAGAAGCTGGATCCAATAACGGCGGCGATATGTTTATCAAATTTTAAGTGCTGGTCAATGAGGACACCAAGGTTACGCACCTGCGATGAACTAAAGACAGATAAACTGTCCAGGTCAGGGCTAAAACTCTGAGAGTTCTCATTAGGACCAAAAACAATTACCTCAGTCTTGTCTTCATTTAGGAAGAGAAGGTTTTGAGCTAGCCATGATTTAACCTCCTCTAGACACTGCAAAAGATTAGTGATAGCAGTAGCGTTGTTTCTTTTGATGGGAAGATAAATTTGAGTATCATCTGCATAGAAATGAAAAGATACACCATGTTTCCGTAAAATAGAGCCCAGAGGTAACACGTAGAGAGAAAACAAAGATGGAGCTAAAATAGAGCCTTGTGGAAGGCCACAGGTCAGAGGTGCCGGGGAGGAAGTGAAATTACCCATCTTTACTAAAAACTTTCTATCAGACAAATATGACTGAAACCATTTCAGAACATTAGCTTTTAGACCCACCCAGGACTCTAATCTAGATAATAGTATAGAGTGGTCAACAGTATCAAAGGCCGCCGATAGATCCAGGAGAAGAAGAATCACAGAATCTCCGGAGTCAGTTGAGACATAAATATCATTTAACACTCTCAAAAGGGCGGACTCTGTGCTGTGAGCAGACTTAAAACCAGATTGAAAAACCTCATGAATACCCTTATTAGTCACAAAACATTGAAGTTGATCCAGCACAATTTTCTCCAAGACCTTGGAAACAAAAGGTAAGACAGAGATTGGCCAAAAATTATTTAGGACAGAAGGATCCAGTGAAGGCTTCTTGAGCAAGGGAGTGACAATAGCCACTTTAAGATTGGCCGGAACACAGCCCGTTAGGAGACACTTATTAATGAGAGACACCAAGCCTGGCCCAATCGAATCCAGAATTAATCTTAGGAATCTTGGATGGATAATATCATTCGAGCAAGAAGAGGGTTTAAGTTTGTCAATCACCTCCTTCAAAACCTGGAAACTGATAGGTTCAAAAACCTCCCAAAAAGTAGAGACAGCAGGCATGATAGGTGAGTCATTTACTGTTAAAGTTGGGCAAATGCCAAGTCTTAGGGTAGTAATTTTGTCACTAAAGTATCTCAAGAAGCCTTCACAGACAGCATCAGAAGCAACAGGCAAAGTGTTAACAAAAGGATTTACAACAGACTGAATAATTGAAAACAAAACCTTAGGTTTAGAGTGATTAGTTTCAATTATATTGGAGAAATATGCAGCTTTTGCAGACTTAGCAGCAGACTGGTAAGAAGTAAGAGAATCTTTAAATAATAGAAAGGAAATATGCAACCTTTCCTTTTTCCATTTTCGTTCTGCCTTTTTACAGATTTGTCTTAAAAGATGGGTCTCCGAGTTTTGCCACAGTTCAGATTTTGATTTCTGCTTATGAGGTTTCAAGGGAGCAGTAGCATTAGCTACCTTAAGCCAGGCAGAATCCAAGAGGCTAAGATGTTGATCAGCATCCAAGTCCGATAAAGGTTGATCCAAGTGCAACTCTGAGCAAAATTCAGTAAAGCACAAGTTGAAATTTGAGCTAAACTGTGGAGAATAGAACCGAGACAGAGTAACAGATGCATTAAAAAAATGAGAAAGATCAGGAAGAGACAGTGAAAATAATATAGGCTTATGGTCAGAGAGCAGAAAGTCTGAGAGCACAATATCCGTCACATCAAGTCCATAAGAGAGTACAAGATCCAACGTATGACCCTGGATATGAGTAGAGCTGTTGATCCACTGAGTTAAATTAAAAGCATCAATAAGATTGAGGAAATCACGTGAGAGAGGGTTAGACGGACAACAGACATGAATATTAAAATCGCCTACCAACACAAAACGATCGCAAGTTGTGGCAATATTGCCGATAAGTTCAGTAAATTGCTGTATAAAATCCTTAGTGGAGTGAGGAGGGCGGTAGATTACCCCTAAACAGACAGGACCATTCCAGTCTAAGTAAAGGAGCTGAGCTTCAAAACTTGAGAAGGCCGTTACGGGTCCCAGCCGACAGCGAAAGGAGTTAGATCACCAACCTTTATCCAGGATTCCGTGATGAACATAAAATCCAGATTGTGAGATGAATAAAAGTCATTTAATAAAAAAGTCTTGTTCACCAGGGAGCGAGCATTTATTAATGCCAACTTCGGTGCGGAAATAATAACAGAGGATGAGGACGCTCTATTCAGTGAGCGCAGATTTCCGTGCGTTACTCCTCGTTGACGGTAGCCGAGGCCAACCCGGCGGAGACCGGTGTAAGAAACCGGACTCAGATGCAGGGGGGAAACCGGACGAAGCCATCGGTGGACCAAATCCAGCGGACGCCAGATAGTAGAGCCGCCATAAAACGATTCGCAGGAGGGAGCCGAGAGAAAGCCAGCCCGCCAGTAGGCTTTCAGCTTTACGATATAACCTCCACGGTTGCCTCGTTTCCTCCTCCGCTTTCTCCGCGAGATGTTGAGGGGCCAGCGGCGAACACAATCCGGAATATCCATTCGAAGCGACTCATGTGAGTTATCAAAAGAGCAGTCCACATCTGTGTTGAAGTTCGTAATAGTATCTGCAACCAAGTTGCGGATATCCGAAAGTGCTTGACGGGACAGAGGTAGACCAAACAGCCAAACAAGCAACCGAAAGAGCAGCAGACGGCATGCCAAATACACCGGCGCCATCTTGACTTGACTTTTTTCAATAAGGTAAAAATATAAAAAGGTACAAAAAAATAAACATATTAAAAAAAAAGATGGTTCTTTAGTGAACCTTTGACTGAATGGTTCTTTGTGGAACCAAAAATGGTTCTTCTATGGCATCGCTGTGAACAACCTTTTAAAGCACCTTTATTTTTAAGAATGTGTCACCAGATTCAGTTTACACACCAATGATTTTCTACTGGTTATAGTAAATAACTTAGTTTGAAAAAAAAAAAATGGTTTTGCTTAATTTTTGCTAAATTTAAGGTCCAATTCTCACTATTAACAAACCATTAACTATAACTTTTGTCTCAATAAATTCCTAATTTGCTGATTATTAATAGTTTGTAAAGAAGTTTTTAAGTTCAGGTATTGGATATGATTAGGGATATAGAATATTGTCATGCAGAATATGTGATTTATAAGTACTAATAAACAGCCAATTTGTTAATGATCAGCATGCTAATAAGCAGCTAGTTAATTGTGAGAATTGGCCCCTATACTACAGTGTAACTGGATTTTTATTATATATATATAAAAGCAGCAAATTAGAGATTTATTGAGGGAAAAGTTGTAGTTAACAGTGATTAAGTGTTCCCTATTCTAGATTGTTACCAAAATATTTCATAAATTCACAGTTATTAGAAAAAAATTGGCAATAACTTTACTGTAACACACTGTACTGTCACCAAATTCAGTTCACATGCCAGTGCTCTCCTGCTGCATATACTACAACACTGAAAACTGTGCTACTTTCAAAAACATATTCAAGTGTGATTATTTTATTGGTATGCAGTTTTTCAGTTTAGATTCATTACATTTCATGAAATTAAAAAATCTAATATGTGACCCTGGACCACAAAACCAGTCATAAGTGTAAATTTCTCGAGAATTGAGATTTATGCATCACATGAAAGCTAAATAAATAGGCTTTCCATCGATTTATGGTTTGTTAGGATAGGACAATATTTGTCCGAGATACAGCTATTTGAAAATCTGGAATCTGATGGTGCAAAAATATCTAAATATTGAGAAAATCACCTTTAAAGTTGTCCAAATGAAGTTCATAGCAATGCATATTACTAATCAAAAATTAAGTTTTGATATATTTACAGTAGTAAATTTACAAAATATCTTCATGGAACATGATCTTTACTTACAGTCATGTGAAAAAGTTAGGACACCCTATTGAATTTCATGGTTTTCTGTATTAGGACATAATAAATTATCTGGTCCTTGGCAGGTCTTAAAATTTGAAAAATAATTCCTCAGATCAACATCATCACATGACATATCACACAGTGTCATTATTTATTTAAGAAAAATACAGCCAAGATGGAAAGGCCATGTGTGACAAAGATCCACTTTTAGCAGCAATAACTTGAAGCATTCATTTTCTGTGTGACTTTATCAGTCTCTCACATCGTTCTAGAGGAATTTGGACCACTCTTCTTTTCAACGTTGCTCCAGTTTATTGAGGTTTGTGGGCATTTGCTTATACACAGCTCTCACTACAGCATTTGAGTCAGGATGAGCCCTGGACTTGGACAGGGCTATTGCAACACCTTGATTCTTTTCTTTTCAGCCATTCTGTTGTAGATTTGCTGGTGGGCTTGGGATCATTGTCCTGTTGCATGACCCAATTTTGGCCCTACTTTAGATGTCAGACAGATGCCCTCGCATTTGACTCTACAATACTTTGATATACAGAGGAGTTCATGGCCAACTCAATGACTGTGAGGTGCCCAGGTCCTGTGGCTACAAATCAAGCCCAAAATGATCAGCCCTCCTCCAGCATGCTTGTCTTTTGGTATGAGGTGTTTGTGCTGATATGCTCTTTAGGTTTTCACCAAACTTGGTGCTGTGCGTTATGGCCAAACATCTCCACTTCACTCTCATCTGTTCAAAGGACATTATTCTAGAAGACTTGTGTTTTGTTCAGATGCAACTTTGCAGACCTAAACTGTGCTGCAAATGTTTTTTTAGATAGAAGAGGCTTTCTTCTGCCAAGCCTTCCAAACATGCCATTTTTGTCCCATATTTTTCTAATTGTATTGTCATGAACTTTATCATTTAACATGTTAACTGAGGCCTGTAGAGTCTGAGGTGTAGTTCTTTGGTTGTCTGCCGTTTCTCTGAGCTTTACATGGTCTGATCTTGGGGTGAATTTTCTGGGACGTCCACTCCTGGAAGGAGAGGTGTCTGTTTTAAATGTCTCCCACTTGTGAATAAACGTCAGATTGTTTGGAAATGGCCGTATTACTCTTTTCAGATTGATGGCAGCAACAATTGCTTCTCTAAGATGATTGCTGATGTCTTACCTCCTTGGCATTGTGTTAACACACACCTGAAGGCTCCAGACCAGCAAACTGCCAAAGCTTATGCTTTTATAGAGGCACTCAGACTTGCTGATGATCAGTTAATCAAAGGTATTTGGTTAGCAGTGCTTGACTGTTATTTACCCTCTTAATTCCAATGTTAACAGTAAGGGCGTCCTAACTTTGTCACACATGGCTTTTCAATTTTGGCTTTATTTTTGTTCAGTAAATAATGACACAGTGCAATTTCCCATGTGTTTTTGTTCATCTGAGGTTTTATTTTCAAAATTTTAAGACCAGCCAAGGACCAGTTTTTTTTAATGATGTCCTGATATGGAAAACCATGGAATTCAATAGGGTGTCCAAACTTTTTCACATGACTGTAATATCCTAATGATTTTTGGCATAAAAGAAAAAGAATTTAAAGGAGACCTATTATGCCCTTTTTTACAATATGCAATAACAATCTCAGGTCCCTTTACTATGTCACATAGGGTACAAAATCTGACGCACAATTTTTTTGTTTTGTTTGTTTGTTTGTTTTGTTTTTTTCACAAGCCTGCAGACAAAGGCTTACCAAAACATAGTTACTGGGTTGTTTCACGTTTTTGGGGTTGGCAGAAGCACTGGGGACCCAATTATAGCACTTAAATATGGACACAGTCAGATTTTCATGATATGTCACCTTTAGAGAAAAGTTGATACTTGAAAGGTATTTGAAAACTCAATTACATCAATTAAATTAATATTCTTTCCTGAAAGGACTTTCTGTGTCATGTGTCTGATTGACCTGTGTTGGTGTATAAAATGCAAACAGTCAAAGATGTAGAGCAGAACACGTGTAGCTGTTTGTTGTGCTTGGCAGGTCCTTTCTTGCGGGCTCTTCACATGTTGATACAAGACTGGATTAACTGCGTTTGTAGGACGTGTTGATGAAGTGGAAATAGTGATACTGAGTAAGTTTCTTTAGTCTACCTGATGACACATTAATCCTGTTCTCAGGTTCTGTACAGGTGGAAACTTAAAACATATCTGATGCCTCATTGGAAAGGCATTCGGCACAATGCCCATAATCCTTGCTGTGGCCGCCTCTTTCTTGCAGCAGAGCATTATGTACAGTATCTAACTTGTCAAGAAACACACCACCAGTCAAATGCTTGGACACACCCACTAATTCAGCTCATTCAAGAATAATAAAGTCATCAAAACCAAACACTAATCCAATTGAGCTGCTTCTTTGTCTAGATTCCAGCCACACTCTTGGCTTCTCTTAAGCAACGTCTCAACCAACTTGTAAAACAGTATTGAAGGAGTTGTCATGTTGCTGTTGTTTACAATTATCCTTAATTAAGCCTATTTAAATTTCAGTCATATATATATATATATATATATATAAAGATATGCCTGACCGTGCACAGCTGCAACGTGATCTCATGATAATTCGTATGCATTTTATGTAAAATGTGGTTCTACAAAACGTACATTTACTTACATTTTTCCACAAACTAAAACGTACCATACTGACGTTTTTACAGCATCTAAATGTACAAATACTTATGTGTTTTCAGCATTTAAACGTACAATACTGACGTATTAGCGACACCTAAAAACGAAGCCTTATGGATTTTCAAACTGCAGCATTAATTTGATTATTGTTGTTGTTATTTATTATGTCATACCAATGACATTATGTTTTCAATTGCATTATTAAATTGTTAATCGTTTATTTAATATGAAATTATAACATGTCATTCTGATCTGTGTGATTTCTGCTGCCCGCTCGTTTCCAAGAATAGGCCTATATAATGTTAAACAAGACTACACTTTAAACCTAATCATTTAACCATTCATGTACTATAGTGCCATGTAAATAGTGCCGCATCAAGAAACCACATGTTTTACGGCAGAAAAATCGAACGCTCGTTGGTTCTGCGACATGCCGTCTTTCTGGTGAGGTGTGTTTTGAATGATGCGCGCGCGCCTTCACGAAGTGGATCTGGAAAATAATCTGGATATTTTCAGCGATTAACAACATAAATTCTGCTCTACACCTCACACAAACCTTCCGTATTCCGCCAGAGAGGACTGTCATTTGGACTCCTTTTTGGTACTGCGTTTGACATTGTTGCAATAAATAAATGATTGCGATTGCACTCATTTGCTCGTCATGCGTTTCTTTATTAATGTATAGAGAGAGTTGGTTAGGTTTAGAGGTAGGAGTATTATTAGTGACTATAAAAAATATTTTCATTCTATATTGTTAATAAAATGGTCATTTCCCTGCATAATTTGGTCAGTTACGTTTTATATCCTTTTATATTCACTATAAAATTGGAGGTTTAGGTTTGGGGGTGGGTTAAGGGGGCTAAAAATCTAAATGTAAAAATATAAAAATGCATATTTGCTATAAAATGTTGTGTTTTTTTTTATGCATTAGTAGCACAAATTGCATGGGATTGTATGGTTTTGGTTTTGTGAGAATGATCAGCAGTGTTGGGGAGTAGCTACCTACATGTAACTGTTACATAATTTAATTACAAAATAAATGTAACTGCAGTCCCTTACTGAGAAATGTGTAATTAGAAAATGTTAACAATTACAAAGGGGGATACATATGAATATTTCTTGTATTAATACTATTTCTTGTTATTTTTTTAAATCTGTATTTTACCTCAGAATGATCTCAAAGCAAAGAGAGATGCTAAAGTCTGGTTTTGTGGTAGCCGCGCTTTAAAATTAAATGATTATAATCTTAATTCAAGTGATAAATGATTTTGAAAGTCTGACAGTAAATTTAGAAAATTTAAAAAAGTAATCACAAAGTAATCAAATGTAATCAGTTATTATACTTTAATAAAGTAATTATTACATTTTAAACGGGTTAACTTGTAATCTGTAACCTATTGCATTTCCAAAGTAACCTTACCAACTCTGATGATTAGATATTTTTAATAAAAGGCTTCCTAAAATAAAAATAAGCTACCATAAAAATGATCTAGTTCTAAACACATCAAATGTACAAAATCAAAAATTGCATAAAATGGAGATTTTGGCCTGTCACATCCCAATGGTATTGGCATTATATATTGTTTTTATTGTAAAAATTAAAATAATAAACAGATTATTATTATTATTATTATTATATCTTGGTTTGATAATGCATTACGGTGAAAATATAATAAACTAATGTTAATTACAATAAAAGATAGCATGTAATATTTAGAATTTTGTATGAAATCAGGAATCACAGTTTGTCAGTAACACTTAATATTTGCTGCTACTGAATCACAATGTTGAATTATGCTGAAATTATGTTACTTGCAACCCTGTTGCCCATTCAAATTACACAAATCATTGAGATCTTAAATCTTGGTAACAGGGTTATAAAAATTATAAACCAGCTCATGTAGTATATCTCCTGAGGTTGATGACCAATATTTTCTGAAGTACTTTCACAAAGTATATGCTAAAAAGAATGGAAAAAGCTCATTTGTACCCTGTTTGTGGAACATTTTAGATTTTACTATGGGATCCCATAGCAGACGACCAAAGGGTCACCATGAAAAATACAGAAAATGAGTACTGTGAGCTTATGAAATGGAAACATGCTGAATTGTATAAATGTTTCTCTCCCCAGTACACAGTGTGAAAAGCAGAACGGAAATGACAAGCACGTCAGACGTTAAAGATACTGTGGGAGAGTTAGAGAGCTCATTCACTCACGCCAGTACTCCTCGATCCCCCCTTTACAAAAATAACGTCTTGTGTTTGGTCTACATTCAGGGCAATAGTTTTCAGCAATTTGCCAGACATTACAGAGATATTTTTATACACAGACTGTAACTTTATACCACTCTCTGATTGTGATCGCTCCCAGTAGAAATCCCCACTCCGAGATGAGGCGAGGGAAGCCGAACTGCAATTATAAGACTTTAAATAATTTCAGAAGAGTAGACCACCATTAAATAATTTACACAATTTGATTTAACTGAGGTTCTCGAAAATGTTGTCACTCAGTCTGTTTTCAAGCAACTTTAGGAAAGAAAATATTGTCTTTTCTGTCTTTCACTGTTTCCACAGCCATGATTAAAAAAAAAAAAAAAAAAGTGTCTTGAATCTGTTCCAGGTTTAATACAAGTTACAGGAATGGTTCATGCAAAAATGTAATATAAACAAAAATCTACTATAATAAGATTAATCTTAAAATACACAAAATATGAAATAATTTCATAATTATATTTAACATTCAGTAAAAAAAAAAAAAAAATGTGTTTGTCCATGCACCATTTACAGCCTAAATCCAGTAACCAGTGTTATTTTAGTATTATCTATATACTTAGTTTAAATGTTAGTATTTTTTATGTGCTTCTGTCATTTTATTATATTATAATATTTCTTTATATTATCTTTATAAAATTCTATATAGCTATATTTCAGTTTGTTTTAGTAATTTTACTAATACTTTACTAATACTTCAACAAACATATTTCAGTTAAGTTTTCTTCTTATATTTATATTGTATTATTGTTTTTTAAACTATATTTCAATTACCCGCTAATTATTTTTAATAGAATTAATAAAATTGGAGAAAAAACCTCTGCAAAGAAGGGATTCATACACAGCATAGATATATGAGCTTCACATTATCTCTTTCAAACATATTTTCTGTAGTGATTTTAAGCATGCTATAGATGTTTTCCATAGGAATCAGAGTAATATCCTGAACCCAGAACATTTCTTTAAAACATTATCAGACAGCAAGTTCAAAATTCATTTTTAACGGCCCTAGATACTCTAATGTAGTACTGCGTAAAACCAATTATCCATGCTAATGAAAACTCTTTGTCAGGCTTTTATTCGAGAAACAAAGACATTAGACATAAAAAGTGGCCTTCAGTGCTCAATAACATAGCAAGCGTTCATGCACAGAAACAAATATTGAATATTTAATGAGTGTTTGGCAAAAACATAACACTCACAGACAGAGAGAGAATGACATTAATAATAAGTCATGCTTATCAGACTGAAAAAATATCATATATAAAACATTACATACATGAACATGAAAGCATGTATGGGTGGAGCAACAAACCGAGGGGCGTCACCATGCTCAGAATTAACCAATTAAAAAATAGCTTTGATACCAACCATTTAAAAAGGTATACAATATATGTTAATGTTGTTTTGATGTTGATTTGTTTTTTGATTTATGGATTAATAGGGTTTACGTGACACGTGCAAACCAATGGACTGGAGTATGTACAGTATAGTGACTCAAAATACTTTATATAAATTGATTATATAGTTAAGCTACCGTAATAGTTTACTTTATATGGCGAAAGAGAGTGTGCTGGGAGCTGGGGACCAGAGTATATTCAGCGCTATCTCACGAACAATTTGTATGTATTTTTCGAGGTGAAGGTTAGGGGCGGTAATTCGTACAAATTCCTACGAATATTCCACCTCACAAAATACAATATAATACTATATATGTATATATATATATATATGAAGAGTTCAGATGCAAACCCAGCTAAAAGCCATCTCGGTCAAAAATGAGATAATGATATTGAGTGAATGCTCCTGACACATATTATACGTCCATCAAATACTTTTACTTCAAACTCGCTGAATTCCAGCCTCAGCCCAATCAGAAGTACCAGTATTTACATAGAAACCTATACAAAGCAGCCAGAAAGAAATGCTCATTTTAAAGAAATATGTCAGATGGATTTAGGGGCTTTTGCATCTGAACTCTTCATATATATATTATTATTATATTGTATTTTATACAGTTGAAAGGTGAGGTGAAAAATTTGTAAAATACAATATATACAATGTACAATACATGATTTTTGCCAAATAATACAAAATCATACAAGCAAGGCCATACAAATTCATACAAATTAGCCACCTCGTAAAATATGTACTAATTACCACAAACCTCATAAAATACAATATAACACTATATATATATATATATATATACACACACACAATACATAAAAAATATACAATATATAGATTTTTCCTAAATCATACAAATTCATACAAGCAAGGTCGTACGAATTCATACAAATTAGCCACCTCCTAAATTTTGTACCCATTACTGTGAGATCCGGTTGGTATATTGCATATTCATTATTCGTGCTGTTTTAATGATGAATAACCTGCATGTACTGCCAAAAAAAGCACATCTCCAGAGACAACAGCGATCAGTTCCTCTCGTACAATCCAGAACAAAGTACCTCAAAAAACAAACACACATCTCAAATTCCATCTAAAACAAGTAGCCATTTAGCAGAACCATATCACTCGTTTCTGGCTGTGAATGTCAAAATCTCTGATAAACGGTTTGAACTTGTTCTTATCACTGAATTGTTTGAATAAATCCAAACGTTGAGCTACCAGCTGAACTGGTTGAATTAAGTTGCTGATTGAATCAGCTACTCATTTGAACTAAGTAATCTGTTCATCTGGAATGGATTTATTTGGATAGTAGTTTGGACAAACTGAATCATCTGCAAATAGATTCATTAGATTAATTACAAAGAACCAGTTTGAAACCAGTTCAAAGAAGATCTTATTAAATGTTTCGGTTTAAGGTCCAGTTCTCGCTATTAACAAACCATTAACTACAGCTTTTGTCTCAATAAACTCCTAATTTGCTGCTTACTAATAATTGGTAAGGTTATTGTTAAGTTTAGGTATTGGGTAGGATTAGGGATGTAGAATATGGCCATGCAGAATATGTGCTTTATAGGTACTAATAAACAGCCAAAATGTTAATAACAGGTATGCTAATAAGTAACTAGTTGATAGTGAGAATTGTTCCCTATACTAAAGTGTTACCAAAGTTTCAAGAGATCCACAATAGAAACATCACAGTTTCAAGTTAGTTCTGAATTACATTTAATAATGTATCCAGAAATTTGCAAGTAGGTCTCCAAAATGTTTGCAACACACTAAAAGCTAACAAAATCTATGCAAGTCTGACCTTTTTTTTTTTTTTTTTCTTGCTGTTTAAGTCGCAATCAATCTTGGTCTTATTTGTTCCAAGTAAAAAAGCTTTCAATGCTCAAATTAGATTTCTTCCAAACACTGCATTTGGAATCTGAACTTCCATGTAGCGGGTCCAAACTGGAGGTTTATCCCATGAAACTTGAATGAGGACATCCATTAATCTGGTTGTTATCATGCTTTATGTATAGCTTGCTTTTTATAACATGTTTCTGGTCATTTTGCACTTTATTGCATTTCTTTAGCATTCGTTGAAATCAAAATTTGCTTGGAGAGAAATGCACTTTAAGCAGGCTGAACTCCATCAGCTATGCAGTTTCTTCATGTACTCTGCTGAACATGATTTGTGTAGAAAACGTCCCGTCTTTTCCCGTATTTACTCTCGCTTTCTTCCATTTCTCCAGAGAGCTCTGTAGTTCATGTGAGGTGTATTCATTATGCGGAATGAGGAAATGTTAAAAGTACTGCACAATGGAGTAGTACCAGTGACCAGTGGTAAAGTCAACATGAAATCGCATTTACAGCCTATTTTTCTTCCATCCATTTTCAAATGAAGCAAGATATTCAATGAGGGGAAATGTCGGGTGGGATGGATTATTTCCACTGAGAACTGATAGGATTATGATATGTGACCCTGGACCACAAAACCAGCAGTGGTGGGCAGTAACGAAGTAGCTGTACTTCGTTACTGTACTTAAGTACATTTTTCAAGTATCTGTACTTTACTGGAGTAGTTTTATTTTGAGTAACTTTCACTTTTACTTCACTACATTCCAAAGCGTAAGATCGTACTTTTTACTTCACTACATTTCATAAAACATATTGTTACTCCATTGTTACGTGTTCTGAGATGCAGAAGCGGTATCTGATTCATAAACAAATTGATTCTTTTCAGTGAACCTGTTAAATTGATTCGCCAGTCGCCAAACGATTCATTCACGAATTGGAATGATCCGATTGCAGCTGTTCTCGAGTCGACAACTCATTGATTCAAATGATCCGTTTAGAGCGAGTCTCCAGACAACTGAATTCACAAGTAAGAATTCGGAGATCTTGTGCGCGCGTGACTGATGCTGCGAAGTGTAAGTTACTAATGTCGAATTTTAGGATTAATTATTGTAACTGAAAAATCATATTTAGGTCAAAGCTGTCCGTTGTTTGTGAATTACATCTGCTGTAAAGGGTGATCTGTTTCTGAAATGCTTGAATTCAGACACATCAACATCATGTCTCTGTTTTAGGTCCAAAACGAAACATTTAAATAACAGATTAAATAAAATAACTCATGCACGTTCATATTCCCCGCTGCTGTAACTTTAGCAGTTTTATTAAAATGCTACGTATGTAACCCTACGTGACGTCTGTTTTTATATTGTTTAGCAACAGTATACATTTTCATATTGTTTGGATCAACTAGAATAGACAGATATGATGTTTATTCATAACCATACTGAAAATAAGTAAATATTGTTAGCTGATGCTAACTGTCTAGCTAACAATCTAGCTGGCGCTAGGTTTAGGTAATTTTTAGATTATTTTTAGATTTATTTTATTGTATTTTTTTTTTTTTAATTTTTAAGTCCAAATATTTTTATTCAACAACCTAGATAGATTACATCCGAGGGAAAAAGAAAGGATGTGATGTTCAGATCATGGTGACTACAGCAGTTATTGAAGTGGGAAGTGATGCTCTCTGGGGGCATTTGGCAAGGGGTGTTTTTACACAGACAATGTTTGAAAGGAAAAAATCATTATAAAAATATAATTATATTTTCCTCAAAATGTTCTTGTTAACTTCAGGCCTTATTCTCATGTCATATATAACTGTGACATTATGCAAAACAACAAGCTTTAAAACACTTTTTTCTTATTGGTGAAAATTAGATGGTCAGATCTTTTTTCTCTCAGGGACATTGCAGTGTAAGCTTCACACTGAATATTGCTACATCACTCTCATCAACATAGTCCATATCAACAACAAAAATGTATTTTTACTCCATATAGTGGTTATTTTGAGAAAATCCCAGGTATTTTGAGCAGTAGGATTATAAAAAAATATGTGCTAATATAAAATTCAATTATGTAGCCTATATAAAATAAATCTGTCAGTACTTTTTTACTTAAGTACATAAAAAGTCTGGTACTTTTGTACTTTCACTCGAGTAAAATTGAAAGAGGAGCACTTTTACTTTTACTGGAGTAATATTTTATTATACGTATCTGTACTTTTACTCAAGTACTTGACTTGTGTACTTCGTCCACCACTGAAAACCAGTCATAAGGGTCCATTTTTTAAAACTGAGATTTATAGACCATCTGAAACCCAAATAAACAAGCTTTCTGTTGATGTATGGTTTGTTAGGATAGGATAATATTTAGCCAAAATGCAATTATTTGAAAATCTGGAATCTCAGGGGGTACAAAAAAAAAAAAAAAGTAAATCTTCAGAAAATTGCCTTTAAAGTTGTCCAAATGAAGCTCTTAGCAATGCATATTACTAACCAAAATTAAGTTTTGATATACTGTATTTATGGTAGGAAATTTACAAATTATCTTCAAGGAACATGATATTTATTTAATACCCCAATGATTTTTGGCATAAAAGAAAAACTGATCATTTTGACCCATAAAATGTATTTTGGCTATTGCTACAAATATACCCATACTACTTAAGACTGGTTTTATGGTCCAGGGTCACATATGTGTTCTTTATATTTGTTAATTTAAAAGTATTTGTATTTTTTTCTTTAGGTTTTTTTTTTTTTTTTGAAAGTCTATAATGAATTCTGACAGATACCTGAAACACTTAAAAGACTGTTTACTTCATTTGCATTTTTTCCTGTTGTTTTTATTTGTTTTATTGCTTATAATATTATTTTTATTTGTTATAATTACATTATTATATGTATATAAAACAATTACTTATACAAAATATATAAAATTATATTATTAAAGTATATATAGCCTGATATTAATTTTCATATTAAATCATTTTAGATCTTTAACAAAATACAACATGAAACTAATACATTGTTTGCCATAATACAAAATACATATTTACTAAAAATTTTATTTATGCAAAACTAATAATAATAATTCAACTACAGAAAATAATAATGATATTATTCAAAATTAAAGCATTTATAAATTATGGTAATATTTGTGGCACATTATTTACGCTTATTTAAACAGAAAAATAAATACATTTATTTTTAGATAGATAGATAGATAGATAGATAGATAGATCTAAGATGAAAGTTTGTACAGTGCTTCAGCAAATGATACACCTCATTATTGTGTGTTTGTGGTTTCGTGTGTTTAGAAGGGGGGCGCTTATGATCTGATGCATGAAAGCGTCCTGTGATGAGATGTCATGACATCAGATGTGCTCATGAGTGTACACAATTTGTGTGCAGGCTGTAGAGAAGCTGCACTCTATGTGAGGAGCATGCAATGGGCCTTAGGGCAGAGGCTGTTTGATGTGAGCCTGCAAAATGGATTATCTGGTGGCAGGAGAGTGAATGGGACTGTCTAGCCGCTTGAGGCAGGCTTCACACCGAAATGCGCCTGGCCGTGAGGGAGCAGGCCACCCCGAAGGACACAAAGCCTGCAGGAGCACAGATCTCTCACACGGGCCTGTGTTAATGCTCACTTTGTCACCCAAACAGGTCGGGAAAGATAATCAATAGCCTTTGATAGCTACTATTAGGATTTTAACAAGCTTTTCCTCACGCTGCACTGCTCCCGAACAGAGAACCGAGCACCTGTTTAGCTCCACATCGTCCCTGTCTTTAGTATCGTCCTTTTCCAATCTTGGCAACTTTTTAAGCCTGACTCCAACAACTGATGGTGATCACAGGCTGTATGTTCAGATCATACTACAGTTTTCACACAAGGGTATAGTTTGTATAGTGTTCATAATATAGAAAACCCATGGTGAGCTAATACATTTGGCAGAAACTGGGGAAAATTGTGACTACTGTCTCCAACACTGTAAGGTGACAAATTAACCAAAAGTAATATCAGTCATGATTCATCTCTCATTTTTTGATCACACTGCCAGATGTTAAAGCATTTATTTTTTACAAACTTTAGCTCACTGAATTAAAAATGCAATGTGATGAGATCATGTCATGACAATGCAGCATACGGTGGCATTTCAAATGTTAATTGTTGCATATAGCATAGTTGGATGTTAAAAAAGTAGTGTAGACTGCTGTAGCTGTTTTTTCCCCCTTCGGTAACACTTTAGTTTAGGGACCTATTCTCACTATTAACTAGTTGCTTATAAGAATGCATATTACTAGCATATTGGCTGTTTATTAGTAGTTATTAATGCCTTATTTTGCATGACAATATTCTAGATCACTTAACCCTACCTGGTAACACCTTAGTATACCAATTTTCGCTATTAACTAGTTGGCTGTTTATCAGCACTTATAAATAGGGGTTGACCGATGTGTTTTCCAGGACCAATGCCGCTACAGATTATTACAGATTAGAATGAAAAAAAAAGAAAATTAATGTCAAAATTAAGAATAACAATGGCTCTGACAAAAACTTTCTTTAAATGCTTTTAATTATTATTATTATTATTATTATTTTATTTATTTATTTATTTTTTTTCGCCAGATGGGTATTGGAAATGACCGATAACGATAACCATTAAAATGCTTAATATAAAAAGCACATATTCTGCATGAGCATATTCTACATCTTTAATCTTATCCAATACCCAAACTTAACAACTCCTTTATAAACTATTAATAAGCAGTAATTTTGGATTTTATTTAGGCAAAAGTCATTGTTAATAGTTAGTTAATGGTGAGAACCAGACTTTAAAATAAAGTGTAAACCCCTACCTCATACCTAAACTTAACCACTACCATACATTAATAAACAGCAAATTAGTTGTTTATTGAGGCAAAAGTTGTAGCAATAGTTTAATACTTAGTTAATAATAAGGTAACAATTTAATATAGGGAACCATTCTCACTATTAAAGGGATAGTTCACTCAAAAATGAAAATTAGCCCATTATTTACTCATCCTCCAGGCATCCTAGGTGTATATGACTTCCTATTTTCAGACGAATCCAATTGGAGTAATTTTAAAAATTATCCTGTCACTTCCAAGCTTTAGAGTGGCACAGACAAGTGTTTCTCTTCATCAGTCCAAAACAAGTATAATAAAATGCATCCATCCATACTAAAAGTGCCTCACATGGTTCCAGGTGAATAAAGGCCACCTGTAGCGAATCAATGCGTTTTTATAAGAAAAATATCCATATTTAAAATGTAAGAATCAGTTTAAACTAGCTTACACCAACTGGTTGTACGCGGAACAGCTCGGGGTGGATGACTAAAGATGTTGCCGTTGCGCATGTGCCACTCGGAAGTGACGAATGCGGACGCGCATGGGAGAGACCAAAACAAAACAATGGTTGCGAATTAGAAGAACAAAACCAGGATTTGTTAAGAAGATTGTCTGAGGATTTCGATATAAACCAAGAGGAGACTAGTGTTCTTTTGCTAAAGTAAGGAAAGTTTGCTTCTTTGCTCCTGTAAACAAATGTTGGTTTGTGCAACACTCACCAGCGCATGCACAACACCAACATCTTACGCCATCTGCCTGGAGCTGCTTCCATGTAGGACCAGTCGGCACAAGCTAGATTAAAGTGATTCTTGCGTTTTAAATATGGATATTTTACTTACAAAATGCATCAGTTTGCTACAAGAGGCCTTATTTTCCCCCCTCGGAGCCATGTGAGGCACCTTTTATCATGGATGGATGCACTTTATTGACTTGTCTTGGACTGATGAAAATAAGTCTATGCCATTTTAAAGCTTGGAAGTGCCAGGATAATATTAAATATTGGATTCATCTGAAAGAAGGAAGTAATATACACCTAGTATGCCTGGAGGGTGAGTAAATAATGGGCTAATGTTCATTTTTGGGTGAATTATCCCTTTAACTAGTTACTTATTAGCATGCCTATTATTAACATATTGGCTGTTTATTAGTACTTATAAACACCTACTCTGCATGACCATATTCTACATCCCTAATCCTACCCAATACCCAATTACTTAACAACTACCTTACTAACTAAGGTAGCAATAAGCAGCAATGGAGTTTACTGAGGCAAAAGCCATAATTAATGGTTTGTTAATAGCGGGAACTGGACCTTAAAATAAAGTGTGAACGCATATGCTTTACTAGCTATCAGTTAACTGCAAAAGATTTGAGTTCATTTAAAGATTCTGATTTTGATGTAATGTTTTTATGCAATTTAATTACGTTTCAGCTGCACAAAGTATTTATTTGGATTTGTAGCTGGAAAGAAGAAATATTCTTTTTCAGTGGACTCAAATGAAATACGTTTACTGTGTTCATAAATATTTGTTGTTGAACTTGAACTTGAAATTGAAGAATGATTTAATGCAGTCAGTTTCCACAAATGATTTAAGCTACATTAACTGAATGTTTCCTTCCAAACATTGCTCTATTTTTCTAGCAGGAGTGTTTTTGAAGCGTTTGTTGCTCACAGTATGTGTCCATTTGGTCTTCAGTTTAACTGAGAATCATAGATCACAGACATCAATAAAACATGCTGAAACTTTAATAGTGCTCAAGCCAGCAGTTTCTCAGATATTATGTGTCTCTTTGACAAGTGCCGATAGAAACTTCCCTATTCTGGTTATCATCTTTAAACCTCCACACACTAAAGCTTACTGAACAGCACCAAATCTAAATCCAATTTACAACATCTGCGATTGTCAGATCATTAAAATAATTGTTCCCTTTTCAGCTGTTTCCCTGCTGTTTTCGATCAATTTCCCCCCAAACCAAATGATCTGTTCGTCTTAAAAGCTCATCCGAGTTTTTTCCTTTCTCTTTAAATTATGCGTTCACTTAGAACACATAACGCTAATGACAATAATTAACCAAAGATGGAGTCTGAATAATTACAGGCAGGGAAGGGACTGCTCATCCGCAAGTTCTTGCATTCAGCTTCCATTTAAAGCTGATCAAGCTGTATTGTGTTTTAATTCCAGCACGTCTCCCTGGCGTATGGGAGGACATCTCCAGGGGTCAAGCTTGATAGGTGTTGGGGCACTCCTGTAAAAGTTGTTTGCTTGTTCGCGTTTCATGTTTTTGAAGTGTAAACTCTACGTCGTCATGCGGGTTTGATTGATGACCTTCAAAAGGCCAGGAGACGTGTGGGGTGATGTCACGTCCCCCCCGCTTCGCCACAAGGGCAGAGCGAGGCTGGGTGAGAGGTGTGCGGTGACCCAGGTGGGTTTAATCTCCCCCTCACAGAGATTCAATAAGTCCTCATTACCGAGCCTCGGGTCTGGATTCATTTGAGAACGTCACAGTTAACAATGTTATACAGTGGCCAGATGAAGAGGTAATGTAGCCTCTGCCATTCTCAAAATAATTCATCATCTGAAATCTTACACTGCGCTCTCGCTGACGCTGACGTGCGCTTCACCAGCAGCTCATCCCATCGTAAATGTGTGTAACTTCAGCCAAAGCCTCATGCTGTGTGGTTATGGATGTTGGACCTGTGTCCTTGTCGAGCAGGAGTGTGGCTCTCCCCGTCCTGAAATTTGCTTCATGATGGCCAAGGGCAGGGAGGGAAACGACCACTCGCCGCCAATGCCAGCAGCAATGATGGCAACTTGTCTTTGACAAGACTGTAAATTAGCTGAAGGCTTATTTATTATAATATTAGTTATATTTTGAAAAATAAATAAATAAATAACAGATGAAAAAAAAAAAGCTTGCTAAATGCATTTGATTGGCTGTTTACTCCAGTCATTGGATTGGCTGTTTATTCCAACTGCTGTTCAGCAGCTTGGAGTTCATTAGGGTTATTTTATTTTATTTTATTTTATTTTATTTTATTTTATTTTATTTATTTATTTATTTACTTGCTTACTCACTTATTTATTTATAAGAAATTAATATTTTTGTTCTGCATTAAGCTGTTCAAAATTAACAATATATATATATATATATATATATTTTTTTTTTTCCACAGATTTCCACAAAAATATTAAGCAGCACAACTGTTTTGAACCTGGACACAGGTTTACAATATTACTGTTTTTTTTTGTATCACAGAATTTTTAATCAAATTACCACATACTTTTGTAGTAAAAACACTAATTAATCTGATGTTTTTTTTTTTTTTCAATTGTGCTATATTTGAGTGGTGCTTTAAATCAAAGCATTAATAAAGCATTTAAAATGTGAATTATAAATGAAGAAAAATTCAGAAGAAGAAGAAAAAGAAAAATACGCAAAAATTCCAAAAAAAAATATTTTGGTATTATTATTTTATTTATTTTACTGTATTATTATTATTATTATTATTATTATTATTATTTTAGCAGTGTGAGGCACTTTTTATTATGGATGGATGCACTTTATTGGACTTGTTTTGGACTGTTTTGGATTATCATTTTATTTTTATTTTATTATTGTTTTTCTAGTGTTTTCACAAAATTATTATTAATTGAAGGGTCATGAAAAAAGTATATGAAAGAAAAAGTATATGGAAGAGTACATACTTTTGGTATATGGAAATGGTATATATAAGACCATTTCTGTCAGAAATAAGTTTGTAAATGTACAAGTTACATTGTGAAATGAGAGGTAAGTTGCAATTTTCTTGTTTTTCACTTTGAGATGGAAATTAACTTCCACAGAAGAAGAAGAAGAAGAAGAAGAAGAAGAAGAAGAAGAAGAAGAAGAAGAACAAGAACAAGAAGAAGAACAAGAATACGCAATAATCATAATATTATTATTTTTTTTTTTTTAGTGTTTTCAAAAAAATGTATATGGAAGACCATTTCTGTCAGAAAAAAGTTTGTAAATATACATGATATGTGAAATAAGAGGTAAGTTATAATTATCTTGTTTTTCACTTTGAGTTTTGCAAGACCAGGAACCAGTGTGAATGCAAAGAGAACTGTATTCTTGACAGCTGTCAGGACTTATTTATATAAACTGTGAGTTGAATTTTAGATTGGAAAATGAAAAATGAAAAACGACAGGTAAAAACTGAATGCTTTGTAAATTTCAGCATTTACCAGCCACTGTGGCTGGAAGGCAAAAAAGTCAATTTCCCCATCCTGGTCATGGCGGATGTGGCGAAAGAGAGGAAGAACAACAGAGCGGCATTAATGGAATCTTCCTTTGCTTCCATCTCCTTTTCCTCTCGCTCTCCTTCAAGATCTCAATCTTATCATACAACAATAAAACCTGGGAAAATGGAAGAGGCCGGGTTTGGCTGGCTGGGGTTTTATGGAGTTTACAGTAATGCGCAGAGGGTGAAATTATTCCAAGCCAAGTTTAATTATTTCCTTCTATCAAATACAGCCGGCCTACGTAACTTCCTCGTTTATCTGATTACTGAAATATAAAATTCTGTTGAGCCCGAGCAAATTGACTTTGGTGCCAAAGTCTTGACAAGACACAGACACGGAGCGTCATGCATCAGTGACAGCGTAACTGCATTACATACGTGCTGCTTCCCTTAGCGCTGAGCTCAGAGAAGCCTGTTCGCTGTAAAGAGAAACAGATGAGCGAGAAGATGCGCAGGTACATCCTCACTATTAGCCTTTAATTGTAGTCATCTTGCGGGCTGATTTTTGGACAGAAGCCCTGGGTCTGCTTCTTAGGAATAAAGAGGACAGTTAAACCATCACAGAAGCATCTCATCGCCAGAGCACAGTCGTGCGGCTGAACTGTTCACCTGCAAGAACAGGTGTTTCACGCCCCACTTCCAGTCCTGATTAAGACCCGCCATGCATGCGTTCATCTCGTAAAAGAAGCGATTATTGAAGATCCTCGCGGAAAACAACAGGTAATTAATCATAAAAAGCCTTGATGCATCTCAGCTCCTACTCTTTCTGTTTTTCTCTCTCGTTCCCTTTCCGTTCCGTTTGCTTTAGATCACAGGTCAGGCGGGGAAAGAACAGAGGATTTAGCATGCTGAATGTCTTCCTCCTGTATCATAGAAGAACCTACAATTGGCCTCTGTCATCCCAAATAATTACACAGGAAAGGAGAGTAACAGGAGACTGCATTGGCACAGAATGAGACAAAATGACACCAAATTGGCTCGACATGCTTCTCCTCCGAACGCTTTGACATATATCATCAGTTGTAGGTGTGGATATCACCTCATTATCAGAGATGAAATGCTCTCAGTTTGAGATTGGGTTTACAACATCATGTTACCTTAAATATAAAGGTTGTTTTTCACAACAGGTAAAAAAGTGCCCCTATTGCCTCACAGATATCACCGAAATATGTGCTATAAGATATTACACCTATCTCCAACAGTTCTAGACAGCAAAAATCATCTAACCACACTAGTGTTTTGCCATAGTTACAGTGACGAGTCGGAAAGTTCATCCCAAAATGGAAAATCTCCTATCATTTATTTAACATCATATTGCCCCATTTCCAACTTATATTCATCTCTGAAACAAAGATTATATTTTAATTAAACATGAGAGATTTCTGTCCCTTCACTGAAAGTCCATTCACCTAGAACTTCAGAAAGTCCTTTAAAAGATTGTAATTGATATAAAGCAAGTGATAATAAACATTCATGAACACTGATTAATGCACATACATAGAGCACATCAAATACGATAAACAAAAGCTTAAATGTGCTTACTTGATGTGCAAGAACCAATGAGGTTAAATCTTGCGTGTCAAGCAAGCACTTTCAGGCCTTTACCATATATGATCATATAAAGCATTTGTATTTCTTTAGAAGACTTGGATTAAACTGCTCAGTTCGTATGGCTTTTTTTATAACTTCTTATGGACGTTCAATAGAGGAACAGAAATCTCTCAGGTTTCATTAAAAATATCTTCATTTGCAATCCAGGTTCATTTGAATCACGTGCCTCCATATACATTTCTGTAACACTGTAGTTTAGAGCCCTGCATGGTCCGAGACACTCAGGCCCTAGCCCAGTCCTTATATGACAGCTTATCAGAATTCTCGGCCCAAGTCCGACCTGGGCCCATCTTTTTTTTCCCTTCTGTAAGTAAACTTACTAAAAAAAATTACGTTTTTTTTTTTTTTTTGAAGTAACAACCAAGCAGCCAGCAGCACACAGTGAGCTGATCATAGCATTTAAAGGAGAACTCATGTAATGTACTTTAATTATGCCCCAGATTTCGAACTTCCAAAATGTAGTTTAAATGCAGCTTCAAAAGGCTCCAAACGATCCCAACCGAGAAAGATCTAGTGAAACAATCTGTCATTTTTTTTTTTTTTTTGAAAAATAAAAATTTGTATACTTTTTAAGCACAAAAGCTTGTGTAGCACAGGCTCTGGGATGCGCGTCCTTGAATGATTGGTTCATTTTGAACGGATCTTTAATGTAACTCAGGAAGAACGAGTCGTCTCGGTGAGTGATTCGTTCAGTCGCGCATGCGCAACATCCTTTTAGGTTCTGTACCGGAATTAGTTCACCTGTTTCGAGTCTTCGTGTTTTTCGAGTCGTTCGTTCATCTTATGGGGCTGTCACGTGATGAATGAACGACTCAAACCCGAAAACTTGTCAGATAAGAGGTGAGGTGAGCTAATCATAGACTAAAGACCCAGGTAAACAATGAATTAATCTTTTCTGTTTCTTATAGCATTGCAGTTTTGTCTTGTTTGTAGTGTGATCAACGTTTGTGTAAGCAGTAGATGTGTTAGGGAAGTAACACGTAACATTTTAATTATATATTGCTAAAATGAATGAAATGACTCGAAAAAAGATTCATTCATTTTGCTGAACGAGGCTTCCCATCACTACTACGAATCACGTCTAGGTTCATTGTCTGTGTACTCCTGAGTATGGCGAAAAACTCCATCTTATTTTCTCCAACAACTTTAGAATCGTCCGACATCATTGTAGCTTTTTGTTTGTAAACAGCGTTTGACATACTTGCACTTTGTTAGTCTTTGTGCCGTCGCTTTGTAAACACTGGGTCTGTAATTCCACATGACCTTTCGACATGATTCAATAGTACGTAGTGTCGTGAACGCGCATCCCAGAGCCTGTGCTACATGAGCTTTTGTGCTTAAAAAGTACACAACTTTTTATTTTTCGAAAAAAAATTACCAATCGTTTCACTGGATACCTACTAGACCCTTTTTCCTCAGCTGGGATTGTTTAGAATCTTTTGAAGCTGCATTTAAACTACATTTTGTAAGTTCAAAATCGGGGGCACAATTGAAGTCCATTATATGAAGAAAAATCCTGAAATGTTTTCCTCAAAAACCATAATTTCTTTACGACTGAAGACAGAAAGACATGAACATCTTGGATGATAAGGGGGTGAGTAAATTATTTGTAAATTGTTGTTCTGGAAGTGGACTTCTCCTTTAATGTTTGATCAATTTAGCCATCTCAAATCATCACGACTTGCCTAAAATTAAATCTATAGATATAAAACAGCTCAAGCATATCACAATGTTAGTTTAAATGCTTAGCCTAGATAAATGTGCGCTGACACATATCCAATCGTTTGAGCGGAGACAGACGCTGAAGCGCACTTCACGGGACATGGAGGCGTCAGTGCGATCATGCATTGGAAACATTTCAAAATATGCCATCATTTTTGCTCATAAAGGTGAAAGTAATGCATTGTTCGGAACTGTAAAGGGTCTACTTTTATTTGTGTGCAGCCATAATATCAACAAAACGTTGTTTGTTGAGAAAAAAACAGGATGCGCTCTTTTCAGTTTTGGTTTTGAGCAGGAGCGCCTCTGAAGCCCGGCCCAAAGGGTGTAAATGAGTTGGGGTCTGTTGGGCCTTGGCTGAAATGCAAGGCTCTACCATAACATACTTTAC
Source organism: Labeo catla (assembly GCA_012976165.1). NCBI lineage: Eukaryota > Metazoa > Chordata > Actinopteri > Cypriniformes > Cyprinidae > Labeo > Labeo catla. Next base: position 135,431 of record VONZ01000494.1, on the reverse strand, counting down.
TGCACGTTTCGTGGCACTTTTTTTTTTTTTTACGTTGGTACAGGCACAGGCTACGTATTGCGGCTGTTCAAAGTTCAAATATCCAGGGAGTGTCGCTGAAGGTTAATGCTCTATCGTGTTGAAAATATCCCCTACACCAAACCCAACCCTAAACCTAACCAATAGTGTTAACAAATGCAAAAGTATTATAAAAACGCATTTGTTGATGCAGTCATGCTATTTTGACTTCCTTATGTGGAATCAAGCTGTTTTGTCGAACCTTAGTTTCATGGGATCCGTACCGGAGCCTTTCATTACTCAAAAGCAAAGCCATATCGCCTGAGCAAACTTACTGAATTAGAAAACTCATGCATATGAAGCTGTACATGTGACAACAAAATACAAAATACATCAAAAGTATCAGTTTTCTAATCGCGCAGGATGTTAAAATTGTGTTGAAGTCATAACATAATATTCTGCAAGTAACTGTGTGTTAGGCTTTATTAATCAAAACTCTATTCCTGTTAATCATACTTTGTGTGAAGAGGAATTAAAGCAGTCAGAGTTTTTCTGCTTTTAGTGTTCTTTTCAACTGAAAACTGCAGTGATTCATACATATAGGTAAGTTTTTAGTTTTTATTTTCAGTTTTGCAAAAATGTATATAGAAGGAAGTATTTCCAATGAGCCTATGTTGTTCATTTTTTGAAGATAATTATAGATTGATGTGAGGGTGAGTAATTAATGACAATTTTCATTTTGGGTTGAACTATCCCTTTAATTAAAATGACAGCAAGATGCACAAAGTAATAAAGTTCATCAGTGTAAATGTAGGCTGTTTACAGGTGACAGGCAATGTGCTATATGAGCATCTTAATATGAAATGTGCGGTCACAGATGTGAGTTTATTAGCATTTTACAACAGCTTTGTCCACGACTCATTCACTCTCACTAAACTCCAACCATAACCCAAAGGTCAACCCTAACAACATTAAAGCAATATCAAAACATCTGCTGGGGACAACAGCTAACGCTAGCTAACTAACTCCTACTTTAATAGCTAGAAAAGAGACTCTGTGAGTCCAATGGCTGCTGCGCACCCAGATATGTATGATAATATTAATGAGTGATATAGAGCTGCAGAAAAATTCATTTTTGTAGACCAAATCCCAAAAACATTTTGGTCACACTTTATTTTTTGCCTCAGTAAACAAATTACTGCTTATTTATAGTCGGTAAGGTAGTTGTTAGTTTTAGGTATTTAGTAGGTTAGGGATGTAGAATATGGTCGTGCAGAATAAGGGCTTTATAACTACTAATAAACAGCCAATATGCTAGTAATGTCCATGCTAATAAGCAACTAGTTGAGAATTGGTCCATAAACCAACATTTTAGCATTTCCAGTTCCATTGTTCTCAAGTCAATGAGTTTTTCAAATGCATTTTGGGTGAAATGCCTGGAATAAATCTTAAGATATTTTCACGTTTTATTCTACATCATAAAATACACCAGTAATTTTGACTTGTGATTTTAAAAACGACGCTTGCTAACAAAAGGCTAAGGGACTCTAGGTTGTGGAGGATATTAATATATTAACGTGGCGAAACAGGTAAGCTCATCTACTTTACCATCGACCGCTTTACAGCCTCATTGTTTTTAAACCTGCTCTCTTGCAAACTCAGAATTTTAGGGAAGGTAGTTTCAAATAAAGATTGATTTAAAAAATAAAATAAAAATAAATCAATTACTCACCCTCATGTCTTTCCCAACCCGCAAGATCTTTGTTCATCTTCGGAACACAAATGAAGATATATTGGTACTCTTGTGAACGCACAGTGTTGGTACTTTTGTGAACGCACAGTGAAGATTGACAGGGAAGAGAAGAAATTGTTAAATAATGTTATTTTTGTTTTCTTTGTGTAGTATTTTCGTAGTATTCATGGACTGATGTCACATGGACTATTTTAACGTGTTTACTGCCTTTCTGGGCCTTGAACATGGTAGTTGTGTTGCTGTCTGTAGTCAGAAAGCTCTCAGATTTCATCAAAATTATCCAAATTTGTGTTCTAAAGATGAACGAAGATCTTACGGGTTTAAAACGACATGGGAGTGAGTAATTTATGACTGCATTTTTGTGTGAGCTAGAAAGAAAGAAAGATTAAAAAAAGAAAGAACTAATGTCCAACAGTAACAAAAATGCTCATTTGTATACAGTACAAGGATACATAAAAGTGATGAAGACTAATAAGTATTTTAACAAGTATTTTTCTATCCACCCAAAACAGGGATCCCTATAGAAAGATATTAAACTGTGTATGAGAAAATGTGGAGTGAGGGCCAGCTGCCCAGCCAGATGCCGGTGGGAGTCATGCCGGCATTCCCAGCCCTGAGCGCTACAGAGAAACAGTCCAATCCCACAGACACGTGGGCTTGAATCATGCAAACATCTTTTGGATCTGTGAACCAAAACACAAGGCTGTAATGAGCCTGGTGAGATGAAACAAGCTCTCGCGGAATGTCATACGAGGCGTGATTTGCTGTTGCAATTAAGTTTTATCATTCTGAAAATTCACTTTTTACGAGATGAATTGACTTTTGTAGCATAAAAATCTTGAAAATCCTCATAAAAGGAGATACAATGAGATGACCAGAGGGGCTTTTTGGAAGCGCTTCACAGGGAGATGAGAAGAGAGGGGGAGAGGCATGCTGAGAGACAGACGGAGAGAGAGATGGAGAGATAGTAAGACAGAGAAAGAGCAGAACACAAGGGATCTTCTGAGGAAAAGAGAGAGAGAAACAGAGAAACGGATTAGGCCGATAGGAGCTTGGCATGACCGTGTGTCTGACGACGGCTGTCTATGCATATCTCGCTGTCTGCATCAAAGGCACAGAAACACAACACATACACATTCTGCCTCCAGCTACAAGCACCGCTGCAGCCCAATTAAGGCAGCGGTGAGCACTAAGGCAATCAGTGGACTACCTCCTCTTTTTCATGGTTGGGGGAAACCATCCTCAGTTGGATGAAGCCTTGCTCGCTGCTTGGAAAATGGCCCAAGAAAACTTATTATGCTTCTTCCCATTGGAGGAAAAAAACCTGACTGTGATTTAATAAACAATTTACTCAGGAGACATAACTCTGCCAAAGTAAAACCGCTGGACAGGATATCGTTATCAGGAGAGCTGAAATTCATATTAAAATCCTTGTCAATTTGTGACAAAGAAGTCAAATAAGCTATGTTTCACAGCAGTCCGTTCTAAAATTAAAAACACCAAGACAGAGGTGAGAAATGCTATACTGTATGTTAGTGCTTGAGAACTTGGAATAAAGAAGATTCTGACAATTTATTATTTCTGCTCAACGGGATAGTTCACACAAATACAAAAATACACAACTGAATGCATTTCTGTCACACAAAAGAAGGTATTTTAAAAAATGTCACACCTTAGTTTGGGCACCAATTCTTACACTTAATACAACTTAATAAATTTCAATAAACGTGTCATTTGCTGCTTATTAGTAGTTAGTAAGATCAGGATCATGGACCTGTTTTGTCGTGTTTTGCCCCTGTGTCTGTTCCTGTTTTCCCTTATTTGGTCATGTTCCTGTTCACGTTTAGTTTGATTATCATTCTGTGCACCTGTGTTTGCTAATTACCCTTTGTATTCAAGTTCCTGTCTGCACATTTCTCCTGTCGGTTCTACTTCTGTTCGTGTGTTCGCCCAAGCTCCTATTGTGGATTATCCCTGTGTTTTCTTCATTAAAGACTGTTTATGCTACTTTGTGTCTCAATTGCTCTTCCCACAGCGGTGTAGTGTGACAGAAGACCCGTCGACAAGAGTTTATTTGCGTGCTCCCCCCATTTTTGGGGGGTGTTTTTGTTTCCGCTGTTCCCTAAATGGATGACCTCTTGGAGCAGGGGAGCAGGGGGCCAGATCTCTTGAGGACCATACTGTTTCTTGTGTTAGCTCAAACCACTAACTACCTGGACGATGCGCTTTTCTCATTCTATAACACTAGTTTGAACACAGTGTGCAGATCACCGTCATCCGAAGATGATCCTCGAGAGGACTTTACCCCCTTCGTGGAGTGGACACTGGCGGGAAACAGATTGCACTTCACCATCTGCCCCGTTGATGATCTCGCCAGATCCACTCCTGACCCAGAGCCCAGCCCACCATCTCCCTGCTGCGCAAAGCTAAAGCCCAAGCCCACCATTGATGGAGAGCCCGAGCTCGCCGTGGTCGACAAACTATTGTCACATGGAGCGACAGAGCAACGGATCACTGTGGAGATGGAGCTGCAAAGCCACCACAAGGGAAAATGCCAAGGCTAGTGAGATCTCAGAGAGGAGCTCTGCTCACTGCAACATGGCTGAGGGTGGACTGTTTAAGGGCTCTCATGCCAGAGCTCAGTTCAGAGGATGCTCCCATTCCTGAGCCCAGCCAGGAGAGTGATACAGTCCCCAAGGGCAGCCCCGAGTGCCCAGAGGCTCACAAATGCCTGGCCTCCAACCCGCTCCTGCCTCCTCCTCTGCTGTCGTCTGGCAGCCCCTCCGCTCACCCTCAGTCCTCCATCTGTGCGGTGGGCTCACTGCGGGTCTGCCAGTCTCCATCGGCATTACAGCTGGAGGATCCCCTGTCTTCGCCTTCAGCCTCAGAGTCCAGGACTCTGGCTTGGCCCGTTGACCCAGTGGCTCCACCATGGATCCTAACTCCTTCCTCTCCGCCGTGGCCTGGCAGACAACTGGCTCTACCGGCACCCTCATCCCTCTGGCTGCGCCTTTGGCTGTCGTTGACCATACTACACCTTGGGAATCCACTCCTCCGGCTTCACCTCATCCCTCCATCCCTCCAGCTCCGTCAGGCTCCTCCATCCCTCCGGCTCCACCTTGGTTCTCTGTCGCTCCACCGTTCCTCCCGATTCCACATCTCCGCATCAGTTGCCGGAGCCATGTCACCCTGGCTCATCGGCTCTCTGTCTCCTCCTCGGTAGTCATCAGTCCTTCTATCTCCATGGCTCCTCCCTCCATTGGCTCCACCGTGAGTCGTCATTATGGCTGTGGCCTGGGTCCCACCTGGTTCCTCCTGCTCTCTGTCTTTGTCTGGTCCACCCTGGCTTCTCCTGTCTCTTTCCTGGCTCCTCCCTCCACCATCTCCAGCCTGGACTCTGTTCATCATCCTCCTTCCGAGCTTCCTCCCAAGTTCCTACCCATCCCTCCCTCTCAGACGGAGGACTGAAGATGAGCGGAATAGGACTGGGAGCATCCTCTTGTCTGAGCTCTGGCATGGGAGCCCTTTGTCCTCTTTTGGTTTGATTATCATTCTGTGTACCTGTGTTTGCTAATTACCCCTTGTATTTAAGTTCCTGTCTGTGCATTTCTCCCCTGTTGGGTCTACTAGTGTTTTATGTGTGTACGTCCAAACTCCTATTGTGGATTATATGTTTTCTTCATTAAAGTCAGTTTATGCTACTTTGTGTCTTGATTATTCTTACCACAGCAGCGTAGTGTGACTGGTAGCTGTTAAATTAAGGTATGGGATAGATTAATGGTCAGGCAGAATAAGGCAATAATATGTGCTTTGTAAGTACTAATAAACAGCCAATACGCTAGTTACACTGTGTGCAGAATTATTAGGCATGTTGATATTCTGGTCATATTTTTTTTTCAAACACATTTTACTAATTCCAATTAATAATATTGTCATTGTGAATGGTGCTATTACTTTCCGAAGTGATGTGCTTTTCGTCTGACAGGCGCTAAAATAAAATAAAAATAATTATAATAAAACAAAATAGACAAATTATAAACTTATGTCAAAAAAGGGACCGGAGTAATATCTAGAAGCCAGAACATCATTAGGAGCATTGTATCCGATTATAATTTTTGAGAGTCCAGTCTGAATGAAGATGCTCCATGGACGGGAGGGATAAAACTTTTTAACCTGTTCAGTGGGAAATGTAAACAATTTATAGGATTGAAAACCAAAACAGGAAAGTTTTGCACATGTGCAATGATGTAGAAATGTGGTAATGACGCATGAAGCACGGAATGAGCCGATGTTGTTGTTGTTGAATATAATAAATGACTGTCATGTCTATTCAAAATTCTCCTGCTCTTGGTCTGTGAAGTGGCTCTGGATAACATTGTGCCACATGTGCTTGCTTTGAACTCTCATCTTCAGACGTTTTTTTTTTTTTTTTTAGGAACGGGAATGGCCGTTTTTACTTTATGATTAATATAAGCATCACTGCACAAAGCTTCACGTGCTTGTCATCTCCTAAACAGGACCTGAAAGGGATAAATACTAAATCTGGTTTTTAAAACAAAGAACAGGAGGATGGTTAGTATGCAAAAACAGTGGGAAACTGTATATGCATATGTGTGCATGTCAAAAGATGAAATCTGATTTGAAGCTCATGACATATAAATACGCGATCACTTTATTTAGCATGTAAACAAACATCCATCAGAATGATTTCAAGAAGCATCCATGTAAACATGGCTATTGACTTATTTGACCTGCTCCAGTAAACAACCACTCAGATTTTCATGGGAAAGCACCAGTAACTCAACCAGACAGACAACCTAATATTACAAATCTAGTTGCAATAATGCTAAATCCCAAGGAGACTGATTCCTAAAGATGGCAGCTTTTGTTTTCATCTTCATCTTCATGTGACTGGATGAGTTCACGGGTAATTCAAACATTATTTATTATTCAAGTCCATAACATGAGAGGAATTAAACAAAGACAAAACAGAAGTCAGAAAATACCTGCTGGCCCAAAACTGGCTTTCCATCTGCCTACCTCTTGGACTCAGTGCTTGTACAGCCTGTGAGTTCCTGCTCTGAGAATCTCCCAGCTACGCTTCATTGGGGATAACCAAGCAAAAGTAATTCTGGCCTACTTTCCCCGCCTGGAGCTCAATGCTGTCAACACTAGAGCAACAAAAAAGAGAGTGAGGGGGAAAAAAGAGAAAGAAAAAAAATGGCATGGAGGAAAAAAGACTTTCAATTTGCATGATTGCAAGAGGATCTAAGGGAAGGATTGAGTTGGGGGAATGGGGGGTAATCCGAATATCTTGGATTGACCACATAATTAGTTCTGTGGGTTGGAAAGTAAGGACCTTCCATCAAAATATTTGGAATAATTTGCTTAATCTTAGTTTAGCATGAGGCTAATACCTGGGCTCACGCCACGAACATCTGGCCCTTTGACTGTGTCATGCGGAAGGTGCCAAGGCTACTTTGGAGATGTGGTGTTTTAATGGAAACCAGCGACAGCGTGGGGTCCTGCCAAACCTCTGGGACATCTAGAAGCTGCCGTTCTTCTTAAAATAAGCGCATTAGTTAATGCTGCTTCCTGCGCAATCAGGTTTCCTGCGGTCTGTGCCAAAACCAGACTTGCGCCATGGAATACTTTCATGCCGTACGCTCGTACTGACAGAATGAAAAATTATATCTGGACTATGTCAATAAATTCTCAGATCATATATGAACAGTTAGGAAGATTTGCCTCTTTCCTCAATGGTCTATGAGGTCTTATGGTTTGAATTATTTCTGTTGGGTGGAACTACAAGCATGAACTTCTGCACTTGTTTCATACAAGTTCGACACAAGGTGAAACTTCATTAGTATTATTAGACTGCATCATTTTTTATACTATACAGGAAACAAAATAAGCGTTTATATATGAGTCTTAAAGGTTTGTTTAAAATTAAGGGAAAATTTATTCTGAAAAACTGGACTGGAACTGTTGCACTCTATTTAAACAGCAAGAAAATTTCATATCATGAATATACTGTTATGGTTAAAATGTGCTGGAAATGTACAAAAAGTACTTATACCCACACTAAAATCACTTCACCAGGTTAATGTCGAAAACCAACAAACAACAAATAAAATTGTCACCACTATGCACTTTTTGTTTTCATAAACATTAAAATAATAACATTAAAAATGATGGTTGGATTTTAAACAAAATCAAAAAATTGGTTGGGTGACTTACAACAAAACATGTTATCTAAGATGTACTACATGTCCAAATAATGATTTGACAAAAAAGTTCAGCCTTTAAAATTTTTTTTAATGAAAATAATGACTGAAAATGATCAATTATTTATCATTATTTTTCTGCTCCATAAACAATTCTACAAGGGCAAAATTTGGTCCAATTTTTGTATAGGTCTGAACAAAACCAGCAGATAAGCTGAATGAAAATGTAAATCTACTGTCTGCCAGTAGGTGGCACTAAATGAACAGCAGAAATAACCTCTGTAAACAAAGCAGCACTGCGTTTACCAACATTAATTAAATAAGCATTACACAGAGGGAAGATGCTATTAAAACATTTCTGAAGACAGTCAGCTCCGCCTTATGCTTTCATAGAGTTCATTCATCTATTCTTTGATATAAATTTTCTCAGCACTCTGCCTTCCATCATGTTTTCACACAAAACGAAACCTAAGCGGGGTGTTGAGTTTTTCAAATCAGGTTAATAATATATGGTTTAAATGATAGTTATAATATGAAATCATAATGCTAACTCTCAGGACTTTGTATCACGGTTTATCATCAAACCAGTAACTGTTTCATCCCTAAATTCATTTCAAAGTCAACTCAAGAATCTCAGAAGACAGGCTTGAATGGCAAGGATGCTCCTGACAGCCATAAACCACAATTTGTTTCTTGCTATTGCTAGTCAAAGCCAGATAACATTCTCAATTTATAGAACATTTGATTGGACTTTTAGGAGTACAGTGCCATAATAAATGACATCAAAACTAATAGATCTGGACTTTAAGCCTCAAGACTCCAAGTGTGTGTTTCTATGGTGCCTTGAAGTTCTTTTTTGGGAGTTGATCCAGCTGAAGGAAAAAAACCCCTATGATTCATGTTAGAAGTAATAACAGTCTTGCCCTCTACCTGCGATATGAACGATGAGAGACTGAATCATTGGGTCCACTGAGATCATTCGGGGATGTCAGGTTATGTTCATTAAGATGTGACATGGAGGGGTGTCCTTGGTGAACCGAACCCCTTTGGCCAGTTTCTTCACTCAGGGACAGATATGGATTGAGCTGGGCAAAGAGGACAGCCAGACATCCCTCGGGTCAGACCCAGCTGCCAAACATGAAAGGTGTGTCTCCACACATGGGTCGTTTGTCTCAGGCATCTCTTTGGACGCCTCATTGGAGAGAGCAAGGACCTTCATCTCTCACCATCACAGGACCTTACCACAAGGCCCCATGACAGATGACCCATAATTCATTTCAGTGTTACGTTAATGGCCTTGACTTGTCCGTGGTAATAGCACTGTGTGGGTCTAAATGATAGTGAATTTGAGAACAGTGGTGGGCGTCCATTTTTGTATGAAGGTGGTCACTGCTTAGGATGATAAGGTTTATGCTTCATATCTCACCGCAATGTGGAGAAGCTATCCCAGAATGCATTACGACAAGCTCAGTACATTTGTTCATTTAGCAGAAGCTTTTATCCAAAGCAACTTACAAATAAAGAATATAAGAAGTGATTTTTTTAGGAGGCAATAACATGAGTAGAGCTACCACGAAAACGTTCCAAACATTGTCCAGAATAGCACCTGATAGAACAGGGAGGAATATATGAAAAAGTGATGTCAGCAGGATGCAATTAAGTGCTTACAACAGAGATTTTTCAGCTGTTTCTTGGATTTTTCTAAGGGATTTGGCTGTCTGGATAGGGTCAGGAAGATCATTCAACCACCAAGGAATGCTGAATGAAAAGGTTGTGGAAAGTGATTTCATATCTGACAGTCAAAGTGGCATTATATCACAAAAGTATGGACGAAAGTATGGAGGAAGACTGTGAGAGTGCCGTTTGGGACAGGGCCTGCTGTGTTGCTACCATGTTACCTACATAGAAGGTTCTGATTTGTTTGGAAGTAGAAGACAGAAAGGCAGTTTAGGTTTTGAAACACAACCATAGAATTTCCCCATTTCTTGGCCTGTACAACAAAACAATTAATATATATAATTTTTATGTAAACATCTAAAAGGTTTCATCTAAACATTTATCCAAAAAACAGTTTCGACACTGAAAAATCTAGTTCCGTGGCCAAAATACATCATATCCGCAAATGATGCACAAATACCTACCGCATTCATGAACCTCTTCAGTGTTTCTGAGTTGGATTTATGTGCATCTTCTTGGCCAAGAATTTCTAGGGCCTGAGGGTGTGATTACATTTGGTAAGCACGTCAATGGCCTCGTATCACCTCATTGAGTTCATCCTTTGTTTAGATTCACTGTCCATACGCAAACAAGAAAAACTGCTAATTGAACATTGCATCAGCTTGAACGGACGTTATGGGTTTTCGTCTCCTCACCAATCAATTTTATATTATTTGGCCTAACAGGCCTATTTGCAAGCCAAAGTGAACGGGGGAAAGACCAAATGGAAGTATGGTTAAGATATGGGATTATGACTAAGGTCTATGTGGTCGGGTTTTACTGGTTAGCATGGTGCAGTTAGTCCCTTCTGGTAGATGCCTTAATAACACCACTGAAAAAGTCTATTGTATATCATCAATAGTTCAGGAATATATGACTCACCGCTCAAACCAAGCAGCTTCCTGTTGGTCAATGCGACTTAAACCCACTGCAAAATCTGCATGGGGAAATGTTCTTGCACGAAATACCCAATTGTGTGGATTCCTACTGAAATTACTAGATTTCCTGGAAAATTCTGGCAAACAACGGTAAATCTGACCCACCTATACGGAAGCAAAAAAGGATCTTTTTCCATTGATGTGAATTTTAAAATACACATTCAGATTTTTTTTAACAACATATAAATCATAAATATTTTGTTATGCTAGATTTGAGCTCTTACAAGTGTGAAATTGACTTGCATTTTCCCTGTCTGCCCTGTTTGACATGATAGTCACTAGTGAATGGCTTGGGACTGTGTGCCATGTGGCAGCTGAGCAACATCCATTGAGATGAATAGGAATGTTACAGAGAGATTTCTCCAGGTATTAGAGACCTTCTAAGAACTGTGAAGGAGGGCTGCAGAAATCCAGTGCAAGAAAACAAAATGCTGGTTGTATCCCAAAGAATGTGAGCCTACGATATGGGAATAAGTGTGGCTCAGCGGTGATCAAATCCAAGGTCTCCATTTAAACCTTCTTGAACATCCATATACTGTTATTTTAGCGTATAATGAAATGAAAACTTGCTGCCATGGTTGTTTTTGATATCACGAGTAGAACGTGGGCTGTCTTCACATGTAACCGATCTGCTCTTCTTGCCGCTTAAGCACACCATGCTTTTCAGCACGTGGTGGAGAAAGCGGGCTCTTATTAGAAAGAGCGGCATTGGTTTTCAGTAGTGTAGGTGGACTCCCACGGTCCATCACATTCAAGAAAGCAGCTCGGATTTGAAGGAGCAATAACGCTTTTTTAGAGCCTCATACATTACATATGCAGGGGGAGATGCTTGGCTTTTATTAGGCCATTAACGACCGCTCTGGCAATATACACCAGCAGCAGAGAAATTTCATCAGGCACTTCTATGACGGGGTGGTTTAAATACAGAATACGGTTCATCTAAAACGTATAATATTGACCCGATGAAAAGTGCTTTTTCTCCCAGAATCCTTTAGAGATTCACCCCACACAATGCTATTGTACATCTGGATAATAGAGGCCACGTAATCACAAAATTACACGAGACAGAGATGTAATTATCGTTTTCTACATCTGCAGATTCTTCAGGGGTGTGACACAGCAACCTTTCATAAGGAGAATGTCGCTCGTTCGCATTGTACATGGGAAAGAAAGGCTCTCCTTGCATAATTGATTCAACGAGACTTCTTTTGCCTATAAAAATATGAATATTAATACGCGCGAAGACTTGTTTGTAAAACAATGAGTATTCTAAAGACTCAGAGGGGAAATCTGGCCTCCGCGGTTCACCCCATTTATGTGAAGGACAAAGGCAGTCACATCGTGCTCCTCCTTTTGTGGAGAAAGAGAGGCTCAGGGGAAGTTCCCTGAGGCGTCCCTCAATCTTTCAGACAGGAAATCATCCCAAAAAGCATGTCCCCATGGCGATTCCCATGAAGCTTGAAGACTATTGGCCAGTTACATATATTCAGCCCCAGTCAACCACGTCAGGCCAAAATATGAGAAGAAAAGACAAGGGAACACCACCATTTCACATAATAATCAAACTGTGCCCTACATAACAGTGAGACACCCTTGTTGACATAGAGGTGCTTGACCTATAGTAAGGCGCTGCCAAAGAAAATTCATCCATTCACCAGATCCATTCATTACAGCCCTCCATATTTCTACAGTCATTTCTGCCACTAGTGACAAATCAAACTAAATACTGACATATCAGACAAGATTATGCTATTTTCTCTGAAAACTGTTCAACAAAACAGCTCAAATCCGCAAGGAAGTTAAAATAGCATGGCTGCATCAACAAATGTATTTTATATCACTTTGGCGTTTGTTTACACTCTCAGTTAGGTTTAGGGTTGGGTTTGGTGTAGGGGATTTTTCCAACACAATAGAGCATTAACCTTTAGCAACACTCTCTGGATATTTAAATTCTGAACAACAATATGTACCTCAAGCAGCTTAATAAAAATGCAGCAATACACGCCTTTACCAACATAATAAAAACGTGAAACAGTCATGTACTGAACTTGCTTTAGCGCCACTCTCTGGACATTTTACTTTGAAACTGTCGTGAAAGGTGCAGTAAGGTACGCAATTACAGTGTTGCAGAAATATATATAGAGGCATGAATTTTCATGAGCCTGGATTGAGCTATTGTTTTGTAAACAACGTTTTTTTTTCAACCTTTTTTTCCTTCATAATTGGTATGCAACTGTTTACATTGATTATTTGTATTTTTAAGAAATCATGTGTGATACAAAAGGCCCAAACACACCAAACCAAAATCAAAGAAATAATTGTTGCTTCACATCGCCTGCATCTGGACAAACAAAATTTGCACCTGAACACACAGCAAAGATTACATCCAATGGCCAACTAGCATGTACTTTCTGTCTTTTTAAGAAATAACTCTCCAATAACCAAGCCAGTAGGTGGCAGTAGTATGTATTCATCATTAAAAAAAAAGAAAACCCAAACAGGACTGTAGATACATAAATCATAAACAAAATGGAACTTGATTACCATTTTCACAACAATCTCACTCATCACAGACGGATTCATAATATAGTTTTTGCGAATATATCTGATAAGTTGCGAATTTGAATGCCCTATTAAATTAGTCATTTGCTTTTTTCGTTACTTCCATTTCTTACTGTGCACTAGTTTGCTAAGCTAAATAGCCAAACAAAGGGATTTCTCTCACTGACTGGCTTTGCTGCCGATTTGACCCCTTGTTGTCATTCTTGTCACTTGCCATTTCGTTTCTTGATGCTGCTTGTTTTAAATTTACACAGTTCTAGCTCTTCCAGTTTCCCTGTTTGAATACCAGATACAGAATACTGCCACCTCCTGGTATAAGAGAGTTATGTTCTCTCACACAAGCACAGAGCATACACGCTAGTTGGCCGTCGACTGTGGTCTGTCCGGTAAGTTCTAATGCAACTTTTTTTGCCATGACGCAAGCAATGCAAGGAGACGCCAGTCAACTTTACTGAGCACTAGTTCTTTGGTGTTGGTTTGGTGTGTCCCTAACTGTCTATATGAGCAGCAATCAATATTCTACATTCATCATTCAAAAGGAGAGACCAAAAAAAAAGATATATGAGATATACACATATATACGAAATGTAAACAAAACAGTGCTTGCTTACCATTTTGAATATCAGTTATGTAAACAACTTTATTTTAAGCTACTCATTTGTAGTAATAAAAATAGACCTAAGTAAACAAAAGCCTTTAAAATTGTTTAAAATGCATAGCAATGATACAATAATTAGTTCAAATGAAGTATCAAAAGCAAGTAATCATATGGTTTTACTGAACCAAACAATTTGAATACATAATGTATGATAAAAAATAGAGCTAATGTACATTGCGCATTCTAACAGATCCCTGCAGAGGGCGCCAACGACTTGTTGTTTGTTTTTACACTTTACTGCGCGATCTAATCCTTGTTTAATGTTGACTTAACAACATTTAATTAAAATGTCCACTTAATCATTAATATTTGGTGATTTCTTTATTATAGAAAAGCTACAGCCACTGTAATTTGTTAAATATGTGGACATCAAAATGTGCAAACTCAAGAGTGAGGGTTTAAACTTTTATTTTGAAATCGCAATGAACAGTTAGCATGTTAAGTAAGATACTGATGTATTCTCCTGTGTTTGCGTATGTTTATAAATTATTTACCTTACAAATCTGATGAAATAGTGCATGTTGCGTTCCCAGATGAACGTTATAATAAACCCAAACTCACAACAACATGCAGAGATGGAGTTTGAGACGCTCCACACACGTAAATGATAACAGTTTGTGTGGAGCAGCATTTACTGTGAACGGAGCTGTTCTGAGAGGCACGTACATAACCTACACGCATGTAAATAATTAAAGCATATATATTAAACCTGCATCACATATATTTATTTAATTGAATCGAGTTGGTGAATTCTTAATAGCATTATGCTTTATTATGATTTTTAAATGGGATTAATATGTGGAATGCACCGCTTCCGGTATTTTGTCGATTACTCGACACAGGAAAAATGCAATCAGAGATTTTTTTTTTAAATCAAATACTCAAATAGAATTGAGGAATCATTGCAACCCTAGCCACAATGCCAACTAAATGTACTAAATCAGGCAAGCTGCCAGCGACTTAAGCCTGACGAGAGCCGGCGCATGGAACACACCAAAAAGAAAAACTAGCCCGACAGATGTGCGCCAATAGCTCAGTGTTGACCGACAGCCAACCATCAGCTTGGTGTGTCCTGGCCTTAAGATATACACTTCATACTTGCACTTATACATGCATATAAATTAACCTAACATCTTGATGTCGATTAAAAAAAGAGAGAGAGATGTTGTGCGTCAGCTACCGGTTTACATTACGCAGGGAAGCCAACATATGAATAGCATAATTGTCTGTACACATTAGATGGCGATAGAAGAAAGTATTTTAACGTCGAAAAATTACACATGCAACCTTTAAAATCCAGTAAAATCTAGTGCTTTTTCCCAGACTTTTACAACCAGCCATAAAGTATGATTTTATGTACTTTCCAACAGCTCCAGATCAACATACACGAATGCAAATGAGAGAGAACCAGCGGGGAACGTAGATCACAACCGGCGTGTGCGTGTACGAGTGTGTGTGCGTCACAGGAGAGATGGAGGCTGGAGTACTAATCACTGGAACGCAGACAGTTAACAGCCCGAGAGTCGTCAGGAATGACCCATCTGAAAACTCCATTACCCAGCTGGCTCGCTGCTCCACCAGGAGCCTGTAGGGAGTAGATGTTGTTTTAGCATTGAATATAAATGTAGAACTGGGTGGCTCAAAAATGCTTCTGTGATCCAGGCGTCTATTTCAAAAGTCCAACTGCTTTGATCCGGCAGCTAGTCTGAGATCTGAGCGCATGCCTGCAGGTGCACCGCAGAGATCTATGAAATCAGAGGAGAAGCGGGAGGGGTGCGCCGCACTTCCACAGTGCACAGATCCAAAAGAGACGAGCGCTCTCATATTTCCCAGCGATCTTCCTGCAGAGCAATCAGAATCCTTTAAGAGCAGCGCATCATATATTTACCGAGGTGGACGGAGATGCCTTACCTGGAGGCCTCCGGTGGAGCAGGCAGGAGTTAAATATTAATTGTGAGTGATTCATCGCCTGAAGCCTGGACAGGCCTGCAGCTCAGCTCCAGCTGTTGGTTGGCCCTGGTCTCCTTCCAGGCCTGGCAGCCATAGCTTGGCTCGGGCAGCAGAAGCCACACATCAGGGTGTCAGTTGGAGCCAGCAGACTGTGTCACCCATGCTGAGGAGGCAATGAGGCACGGAAGCCTCCGCCACATGTGCGGGAAGATCCGAGGGCTAATGCTGGGACCGGATCAACTTCAGATTGAGCGGGTGAATCACAACAGAACTGTCAAGAACTTGTCTAAGGTGCATTTCAAAGCAGAAAACGACATATATCTCAATGCGAATTCTCATTACTGTAATACAACATTTTTAACTGTATTACAGTAATGTAAGTAATCAACTTTTTCTTCTTCTTCTTCTTCTTCTTCTTCTTTTTTTGTGTATGTAAGTAAACACTGAGGATATGTGTAATGGGATAACTGACCTAAGATACCTAAGAAATTCTATATATATATTACTTTGTTTGTATTGTATGTTTATTCGGTATATCTATACTTGAATGATATGACTGTTGTTGTAAGTTTATTTAACCTATTGTTGTCTAAAAAAGCAATCAGTTTTTTTTTTGTTTGTTTTTTTTTATGACAATATATATTATTACCAAAGAATATTACATACCAAATATTATATTTTTGTTTACCAATATTCTCAAGTAAGTTTTACAGTAATAAATTAAGGCAAAAAAAAAAATTTAAGTAAAAATTTGAAGGCATAAAAATTACAATTTGCAGTCACTTTTTTTAATGACAATATATATTATTACCAAAGAATATTATATACCAAATAATATATTTTTAATTACCATAATTACCATTATTCTTGGTAAGGATTAGTATTACACTAAGAAAAAAAAAAAAGTAAAGATTTAAAGGCATGTAAATTACAATAAATTTACAATCACTTTTCTTTTAATGACAATTACACTAAGACAAAAAAAAAAAAGCAAAGTAAAGTAAAGTAAAATAAAGTAAACATTTAAAATCATAAAAATTACAATTTACAATCACTTTTTTTAATGACAATATATATTGTTACCAAGGAATATTATATACGAAATAATATATTTTTAATTACCATAATTACCATTATTCTTGGTAAGGATTAGTATTACACTAAGACAAAAAAAAACGAAGTAAAGATTTAAAGGCATGTAAATTACAATCAATTTACAATCACTTTTCTTTTAAAGACAATTACACTAAAAAATAAATAAATTAATTAATTAATTAATTAAAGGCATAAAAACATAAAAACTACAATTTGCAATCACTTTTTTTTATTATTATTACAATATATACTATTACCAAATTCATTATTCTCAGTAAGGAATAGTATTACACTAAGGCAAAAAAAAAGTAAAGATTTAAAGGCATAAAAATTACAATTTACAATCACTTTTCTTTTAATGACAATTACACTAAGACAAAAAAAAAAAAGCAAAGTAAAGTAAAGTAAAATAAAGTAAACATTTAAAATCATAAAAATTACAATTTACAATCACTTTTTTTAATGACAATATATATTGTTACCAAGGAATATTATATAGCAAATACTATATATTTTAATTACCATTATTCTCAATAAGGATTATCATTACATCAAAACAGCCTTCAAAGTAAAGATTTCAGTTTACAATATACATCAATTTACAATAATAATACAATACAATAATAATTTAAATAATTATTTTATTTTATTATATTATATTGTATTTTTGCCATTAAGGTAATGAGA
The DNA here is from genome assembly GCA_012976165.1 of Labeo catla. Classification (NCBI taxonomy): domain Eukaryota; kingdom Metazoa; phylum Chordata; class Actinopteri; order Cypriniformes; family Cyprinidae; genus Labeo; species Labeo catla. Next base: position 117,848 of record VONZ01000494.1, on the reverse strand, counting down.
ATTTGGGAGAAAATAGGTTGCATCGTATTGTACAGTACATGCACTTACGTTACTTACAGTGTAAGAAAGTACTGGTAACTACATGGGTTGAGGTCACATATAGGTTTAGGTTCAGGGTTAGTACCTAGTTATTACCCAGTTATTGAAATGACCACAATAAGTACATAATATGCACATGCGGTAAAGGACTGTAAAATAAAGTGCTACTGAAAATGGTGTGAATAATTTGACCCTAAAATAGATTTTCTTTTTTATTAAGATCCCAGTTCCAGATCCATATTACTTTATTTTGGTTTTAGGATGATGTGGTCTAGACTTAGTTATTTACTGACTTTTACCCATGTAACAACATCTACTCTGGTTAAATAAAAAGATCTGAACATGCGAGATTATAAGCGAGGTTACTTTAGCTAAATTTGTTTTAAGACAAATCAGTTTTAAGAGCACATATTAATCATCTTGACACGGTTTCAATCACAAACACTTTTAGAGTCCTAAGTTCATATTGTACGTGTCAGATACACCTGATATGAATGTATTTGAGGCTGGAATGAATAAGTGATCATATAGCGCAGCCCCTGAGGGTGAACACAGAGTCTATCCTCTGTCTTGTTGGGTCACGTGACGTGCAGGATGGATCTGTGACAGAGGGAGCAGCCAGACGGTAAGCCCACAGCTGTTCCTTTGGCCTGGACTCAAGACTTAATGTAGCTTGCCCGATTCTTCCACTTGGAGAGAAGCAGCCGTATAGCAGAAAGACAGTGCTGGATAAGAAGAGAATGAGAATGCCACTATAATACACCAAACTTTTTTGAGACTCAAAACAGACACAAAATACTTTACAGAGCAAGAGACAATAATATCAGAGAATATAAAAAGCAGTTCAGTCCTATGTAGTTTTAAATGTCAGTCCACTACAGAGTTATGCAGGAAAGTCACATTGCCTTCCTGATAAAATGAAACAATCCAGGAGCTCAGACTGATTCAGTTCTGATGGTCATGGTACATTCTGTTTGCATTTGGGTAAAGAAGCACATCCTGCCTATATAGATGCACCTAACAGGGGTGTTTGCTCTGGAGTTACAGTATGTAAAACAGTTAAACAAATCTGAATATTTGTAATATTTTGTATAATATGTAATATCTACACAGTATACCATCTTAACAATTTACCTCACATTTGTAAAAAAAAAAAAATAATGCCAAAATTAATCACATCCAAAATAAAAGTTTTTGTGTACATAATATATGTGTGTGTCTGTGAATATTTATTATGTATATATAAATACACACACATATATTATATATTAATATATATATTATATATCAATTGAGATTGATACATCATCTGAAAGCTGAATAAATATGCTTTTGATGTATGGTTTGTTATGATAGGACAATATTTGGCCGAGATACAGCTATTTGAAAATCTAGAATCTGAGGGTGTAAAAAAAAAAATCGAAATATTGAGAAAATCACGTTAATAAAGTTCTTAGCAATGCATATTACTAATCACAAATTAAGTGTTGATATATTTACGGTAGGAATTTACAAAATATCTTGATGGAACATGGTCTTTACTTAATATCCTAATGATTTTTGGCATAAAAGAAAAATCGATAATTTTGACTCATAAAGTGTATTTTTGGCTATTGCTACTAATATATCTGTGCTACTTATGACTGGTTTTGTGGTCCAGGGTCACATATTTACATGTATTTACATGCACATAGTTTTATTAATATAATTAAATAGATATTTAAAATATAAACATAATATATTTTTCTTAAATATATCCATACATGTGTGTGTATTTATATATATATATACAGTACACACACACATATCTTGTGTAAACAAAAATGTTTATTTTGGATGATAATTTGCCATGAATATTTTGTCCGGCATTAGTAAAATAAATAAATAATAATATTTTTTGTTTCTTTTTACAATATTAGTTATAAGCAGAATACATAGATATAACAATATATACATACACATACACACATTATTATTTATTATACACACAATGTTATTATTATTTAAATTATTCACACACATTGTGTGTGTGTGTGCACCTGGTATTTATCACATTATGGGGACCAAATGTCCCCACAAGGATAGTAATACCAGTAAATTTTGACCTTGTGGGGACATTTGTGAGGTCCCCATGAGGAAACAGGCTTATAAATCATGCACAATGAGTTTTTTTGAGAAAGTAAAAGTGTGCACAGTCTCCTGTGAGGGCTAGGTTTAGGTGTAGGGTAGGTGTAGGGTGATAGAAAATACGGTTTGTACAGTATAAAAACCATTACGCCTATGGAATGTCCCCATAAAACATGTAAACACAACATGTGTGTGTGTGTGTGTGTGTGTGTGTGTGTGTGCTAATAATTTAATAACTTTAAGTAAGACAAAGAATAATTTCTAAAAGAAAACAAAATAGTACTTATACAGAAAATAAATAAAATAAAAAATAAATAAAACATAATTTTCACTTTTTTTATAATCATCATAATATTAATTGTGATCAAATTCAAAATCATCAGCATTTTTTTTTTTTCATTATTAAATGGTGTTGAAGATCATGAAATTAATTTAATATACAAGAAGTAGACCTGGGATCACATTATGATATGTATCATATAAAAATTATAATTATAATATGTAATTATTATAATGTCTATTATTATACTAATCATGATTAATTAATTCATATAATAAATAATTCATATAATTCATATTAATTAATTAGCTGCTGTAAATATTGCTTGAGTTACAGTAGGTAATACAGTTAAACAAAATCTCAGTATTTTAAAGCTCATAGCACACATTACTTGCCAATTTGTTTCAAAATTATTCAATATATATATATATATTGTTATGTATGTATATATATATATATATATATATAGTATACTAAAATCTATTTTTATTTGAATTATTTACATTTAGATTTTTTTTAATTAAAGTTTTTATTTGATAATGTAACGTAATTGAAAAAAAAAATCATAATCTTCAAAATCATCTGCAAATTTCTGATGATGATTGTTTCTTTATTAAACTTTTTTTGTGGATCTTGAAATTAAATCAATGCAAATCATGATTAATTACTACAATACATTCTCAGTACCAGATCAATGCATTTTACTCTTGTACCACATAACGTTTAAAACTAAGCCCATAAAACCAAGAGGAAAGACATTTGCAGCCTGACAGTCCCATTCACAGGAGCAAAATGACACACTTACCGAAGGCCAAACCTCTCTCTTCTCTCTCTAACACCTTTCTCTGGCTCGTCCGGCCAGCTCATTCTTACCTCCCGCCAGGCTGAGATGGAGAGAGAGGGGAAAATATAATACAGCATCTTACATTATCAAAAAAAAAAAAAAAAAAAAAAGGGCCAGGTCATGAATAATTGAGGAGATCACTTTCGTCTGAGAGCGAAGTGAGAGTGCTCTCCTTGGCTTGTACCTCTCCACACAGTCTGGAGGCTAATTCACTGGGGATCGTAATTTATGGACAATTGAAGCAGCAGAAACATCTCTTGGAAGGCGACTGGGGGATCCATAGCAACAATCCTTCTGGGGCATATTAATCCCCTGCTTTATGTAGTGCTAAGTGTACAATAGTAATCAGTAGTGGAGCACAGGCCGTTGATCATTAAGGGAAAAAGCTATATAAAGAATTCATAATGGGATTAGCCTGCGGCGAGCGGAGTGCAAGAAAGAGGGAGAGAGAGAGAGAGTGTGGACCAAATTAAATCACCCATCAAATTGCACCAAGGAATTTTAATTTACAGGTTAATGCTGAATTGTGTAACTAATCACAGCTAACATTTTCAGTGAACCAATGAAAAAAAAAAAAAAATGTAGGCATTTTACTAGCTTCCACTACAGAAGTGCACATTGTAATTAGGGGAAGCTCTCATTCTGCAGGTCGGCTGTTCAGAGGCCCATCAACTGTCCATCCTCATTCATGTTTGCTGGTACTACAACGGTCATGCAATGAAAAATCATTTCCTGCTAGAAAAAAAAATATGCTTGCTGGAGCCGACCCATGCAATTATGTAACTATGTAGAAAGAACAGAAATTAATTCAAGAAGTTGCTTATGTTGGGTCACTGTGGATGGTTGCAAAGACGCTGTTATTTGGTTGCTGAGGAGTTCTGGGTAGTAGCTAGGCAGATGCATACTAGTCGAGGAGTCAATGATACAATATTCCATTCATTTAAAAAACACTAAAAATGCAAGTGATACATGATCTGTATGATGTTTTTGTTATTTTTTAATAACAATTATTTCTGACATTTTTTTGGAGGAGAATATAGTAAAAAACTATCCCAATATCATACAGAGCTACAAAAACAAAATGTATAAAAATAAAATAAAATAAAATAAAATAACAATATATTATTGTTATTGTTATTGTTATTGTTATTATTATTGTTATTATTATTATTATTATGATTATTATTAATTCAATTAATTAATCCTTAAAACACAAAATGATAGATTTATCATATTGTATTTGTTATATTATATTTGTTACAGACATAATTTGAAATTTGCAGGGAGTTAACCTATATTTAAAGCCTACATTTATAAATTAAATTAAAACAAAATAAAATACAAATACATAAAATAAAATAAAATAAAATAAAATAAAATAAAATAAAATAAAATAATAAATAAATTATAAATAAAAAATAATAAAATAAATAATTAAAAGACAATTTGAAGTAGTTAGGCATAATGTTTATTGTTATTATAATTATTATTATTATTATTATTAAAATAAACAGTACATTAACAAAACTACTTCACTGCTTATTAACATTTAAAAACGATAGAATAAAGATACATAAAATAAAATAAAATTATTTATAAAATAACATGAATAATGTAAAATAAAATAAATTAAAATAAAATATATATTTTTAAAGAAAACCTAAAGTAGTCAGGCACAGTATTAAATTTTATTTATTTATTTATTTATTTATTTTTAAAATAACCAATTATTTTACAAATTACCTCAATGCTTATTAACATTTAAAAATAAAATTTAAAAAATTAAATTAAATTAAATTAAATTAAATTAAATTAAATTAAATTAAATTAAATTACAGAAAACCTGTAATTAGAAATAATATATTTTATTATTATTATTATTATTATTAAAGTAAACAATACAACAAGGGGGAAAACCCTCCATAAAATACAGAGTGATAGATAGATTTATTATATTTATGATATTATATTTCTTACAAATATAATTCAAAATTTGCAGGGAGTTAACCTATATGTATAAGGTTTACTGTTTGAAATTAATGATCAAGAGCTTAAATACTGATTTTTTCTTGTCTTTATCACACAATATCTCTGCCTCAACTTTGCAGCGTTACAGTCTCAGCTGCTGGAAATTACCAACTATCATTAAGAATGAAAGATTTCATGTGGCTGCGTTTCTGCAAATCACTGCCAGTGTGAACACTCCTTAAATACCAGCAATAGTGATGCTCACATTAGCGAGTGCTAATAATAAAAACGAAACCCAAATGAGTTTAAAATTGTGGGGCTGTGTGATTTCACTATCAAATCTATTTCAAACTGCAGACAAAAGCGCTAACATGTGGAATGAGATGAGCGACTCATAAAAAGCAGTCTGTTCTGTAGCCTGGGCCGCTTCTTCAGTCGCAATACTGCATTTACAATCAGCTTAATTACCCCCCACCCCTCTCATCCCCCCTGACATATTCATCTGAGAGATTTTGGCAATGCAATGAAGAGAGAAAGAGAGTGAGAGAGGAATATGGGAAGAGAGGAATGGATCCAAACACAAAAACATTGCACCCTTCAGCAGCCCTGCAATAACTTTAGTCAAGCATTTCCAATTATAATTATATTTTCATCCCTCCCTCAGCCAGAGGAGCTCTTTATCACCGCGGCAGGCAGAGAATTACTTTATTACAGCTACACCTCGTTAGGCTGAGTGCTCCTAATGAAGCAGCCCTGTGATCAGACAGGAATCATGCTGGAGGAAGCCTGCATCATTAGGCCAGCCTTTAATTACTATGATATATGGCCGCCCGCTGCTCTGCTATCACCTTCCCTTTTAATGTGACCCCAGCACAAACTGCAAAGTAGTGTACAGAACCCATACGCACTCAATAAATGACCACTCGTACATCTCACCGATGAATGCAGTCCTCATAGACTAGGGCCGTGTGGTGGTATACATACTGATCGACGGCTGAAATGTGATGTATAAACTGGTAGAGACAAAATATGTTTATACTGTGGTGTGTTTGAATAGCTGTTGAAATCAAGTATTTTTAAGCACAAATTGAAGGAGATTTCAGGTGATTAAAACAGAATAAAACTGATTTGCATGTGTTTTTCAGCTATGGATTTTTTCACAGATATGCATAATCAGAATAAGGTATGTACATTTATGACATTTTACTTTGTATTACCTTTGCATCAAATTACAAACTAGATATTCTAGTATAAGAGTAATAGTAGTATATAGTACGCTAATGCAAGAATAGTTTTAATACAGCGTCAATGGGAGTGACGGTAAATCTGATATCTTTCTCTCTTCTGACTGCTGTTATCAATCTCTTTCTATGTTTTTTCCTTGAAAGTTTTGAAAACACTATTGTGGAGTTTTTATTTTGCTATTTGAGCACACTCCTAATGCCCCATTCACACGGCGCGTCAGCGTTAACGCTTCACAGAGGGCGTGTCTGAAGCTTCACGCTGATTGGCTGCGCCTGCTGACGCCTGCGTCGGCGCTTGAAAAGTTAAAAAATGTTTAACTTCTGTCGCGAGCGACGCTAGTGACGTGACGCAACGGACCCATAATTCAGTTCGCCACTCATCAGGCATCAGCCAATCAGATCGACTTATACTAGTGTAATAAATATACTAGTGCAGATGCTAGCCAATCCTGCTTGGTACAGACTCTGGCCAATCAGCGTGAAGCTTTAGACACGCTGTCCGTGAAGCGGAGTGCGAATGGGGCATAGCTCGTCACATATTGATGCTCGGTCAGGATGACTTTGGCGTCACTTCTTGACACTCAGGGTATCCCTTTAGCGTCATTTTTCGACGTGCAGGGTCCTCCAGTACTTTACATAAGAAACCCTTGGCGTCAATGTGCTGACACGAAATGCACTTTATCGTCATGATTAAATTGTATATTGGTAATAATATTGCTATTATTGCATATATGTTGGGGTGTGATTTTTTTTTTTCAGTGCAGAAAGTCACAACAGTTTCATTCATATTACACTATTTACACATTTAACCCAACCCCTGCCCCTAAACCTAACCATTTGTCAACTAAACACAAGATATAACAGGCAGATACAACTATATTCATAATTTATTCAAAAAGTATTCATATTCCAAGTGTTCTGAAGCAAAACGATTGATTTGTGAGAAGAATAGACGCGATCGCTGTCTCCATCCATATGTACTGTATGTATGTATGTATGTACTTATATTTGCCTGTTACGTGTTTTATATTGTTCAGAAGTGAGTAGGTTTAGGGTAGGGGTGGGGTTAGGTGCTCCAATGAAAGTATATATTTCTATAAAATAATTTATATTTTTTACAAATGCATGCAAACCATTAAATTAAGACAAATGACTGGAAACAATGGAGGACGCTGTGCATCGAAAAATACCTTGAGTGTCAAAAAGTGACGAATCAATATGTAACGAGTTAGGAATGAGAATGTGTTGATAAAATATGTATATTTGATGTAATCTCCCAATACTGCTACAGAAGTTTACTGAACTATGATAACTTCTGCTGCTAAGAAACCCAGATATGTGAAAAATGTGTCTAAAAATGTCAGAATATGTCCATTTTACAATTACTTTGAACATGGCTTATCCAATCAAAATTCAGAGTCAGAAGTCTCCATTTTGTAACGTTTTAGCACAAGTGCTAGACAATGTGATGTTGTTTTTGCACTGATGTCTATCGTCTAATATCATTTTTATTTCAGATTATCATTTATTTTTATAGAAACAGTCTGATCTTTTGGTTTGTGTCCAAGTTCTAAAGCAGAATAAATAAAAGTCATATTAAAGATACTTCAGGTATAAAAGATTTTATTTCTTTGATTTTCTAAAAAAATTTAAGACATAATATTTTGATTGTTTTGGAAAGAAGCCTGTTATCCTCCCCAGGGCTGCATTTATTTGCTCAAAAATACTAAATACTAAATACTAATATATATATATATATATATATTGTAATAGCTTTTTTTTTTTTTACTTTTTTATTGCAAAATATTCAAAATATAATTTATTCCTGTGTTGGCAAAGCCAAAGCTTGAATGACCTTTCAGTAATAATTAATATTATAATATAAATAATAAACAACTTTTTAAATACAAATATGCTGTACCATTAAAAATGTCTTTACTGTTACTTTTATTCAATTTATTGCAATCTTTATGAAAAAAAGTATTGATTTCTTTAAAAATAACAATTTTAACAATTTTAAACAGTAGTCAAGGTATTATAGTCAATTTAATAATTTTACCAACACTATAAACAGTAAGACTACTATGAAAGCATGATATATTTATAAAAATATCAAACCAATGTTAATGCTAATCAAAACTTAAATAAACACAAAATGACACAAAAACCTGCGATGATGTCATTGCATCCAATTTTACGGGGCATCTTCTTTTGCTAATTACATTATATAATATTTCATATTTTAGTTTTTCACAAGTTGACTTGATTCTAAAGAGTCAACATGAAAAATGTCCATAACATAATTTAATTAAAATATCTCAGTGGTAGTGTAAAGCATAACCCCTTTTACCTTGTCAAAATGGCTCTCTTCACAACGATCTGTTTCGGTGTTTGTCCCTTTAAATGCTAAAGAGCTACTGCTCACCCCAACCCTCTCCTCCGTTATTGTATTAAAGTCATGCAGTTATAACTGCTCAAAAACGATTTAAAATAAATTTGTAAATGACTTATTAGTCATTAACACATATCTTTATAAACCCTCTACAAAGGCAACCTTAATGTAGCGTAGTGAGTGTGACCAAGCGCTGTTGCAAATCATTTGAACTTTGTGTCAGTACATCATAAATAGAAGGAGGCAGCAGTTTACTGTCAGGGATTTGTCGTGACATGCCACATCCAGTGTAGACAGCATCACTGATTGTAATGAGTTCTACAGTATTTTGTCGTGTTGTGCCGCTCGCGTCCAGTATAGACATGGTGTGAGACTGTTAACTTTAGCCACATTCATCGTGGAATTTGCTAACTATCACATTATTAGGAAAGGCGATTTGCAAAGATTCATAAAAAAAAAAACTATACTCACCTCTTCTGGAGGTGAAGCTAAATCACGAACCTGATCCACGAAACCTGCTTTATACTGACGACCGTTTACTAAGCAGTCTGGTGAAATGAATCGCATACATAAATGCATTTACATAGTTTGGGGGCGCATTCCCTTCAAAAACAAAAGTAACCCATTGTGTCGTCAGTCACTCAGATGTCATAAATGACGACTACTATGTTCATTATTACATCCAACAACAAAACACCTCAATTGCTTAAGAGATATTCTTTCCTACAAGAAACAATGGCGGACTGTTCACAGCTCACTTAGGGCGGGTCTATGCTAAAACGGCAGTGTCCATCAACAGTTGTGGGAGGGGCCTGTGCAAAGTGACGTCACTTTTGCCCAGAATCTGTTAACGGCTTGCTCTGAAAAAGTGATCTGTGGGGATTTTAAAAAAAAGCACTGGGTGGATTTTTATCATTATAGGGTGGTTGTGTACACACACTGCCAACACACATCTAAATTCAACAATATGTAAAAGTGAATTTTGCATCTGATGCCCCCTTTAAAGTGCCCCTGTTATGCCATTTTGCATATTTTCTTTCATGCAGTGTGTAATGTAGCTGTATGTAAAAGCAAACGATCTGCAAACTTGCAAAGTCGCAAGTGCAGTTATTGTCTCCCAAAAGAAAAAAAATCAACTCTGAACAGCCTGAACGAGACAGCTGCACATCACAATGTAACACATCACGTTTGCATAATGCTCTATGTTGGCCAACCGCAAACGACTTGAACAACTCAACACATAATTTTACTGACGACTACTTCTCCGATCACAGGGAGTTCAACACGGGGTTCAAATAATGCTTGCTTTAGAAAGACGGCTCAGAACCCAATATATTTTAGACCAGCTGGCAGAATCACAACCTGTAAGTATGATAAATAATTCAAAAGAAACAAAAGAATGCAAAAGAAACATTTGCAAGTAGGCAGGTATAGCTCATTATTAAATCACACAAATGGGACGTGAGATTGGGGTGGCTTTTACTTAATGACTTCTAAAAGGCTCCTGTGAAAAAAAAAAAAAAATACCTGCATTTGAGAGCAAAGCTCCGTAGCGGTGTAGCGGCACTCTGAGCACCTGAATTAAATATGAAATATTGAACAAGATGGAGGGAGAATTCTAGGTTTATTATTTAGGCCAGTGGGGACTAATTGCGTTAATGCAATAAGAGAGTTGATCTGAAGTTTCCACCACTCTGAGCCCAACACGCGCCAAGTAGAGAGACACTTTTAAGCCACCTGGGCTGCGCATTAGCTGAAATGGCCCTATCCCGGCCAGACCTGTACATTAAAGGTAGACATTAATTACTTTTTAATTTGTGGAGAAGCTTTTCAAACACATACATCTTTAAAGGCAGGCTCTTTACCTGGACTGAGGGTTTTACAGTATGCGTGTACATTCACAGCTAAAGCTGTGTTTGGGAAATAAAGTGGGAAGTGATTTATGATTCTGAAATAAGAGGCAGAGCAAGCTCTCTGTCACTGTGCACCATGTAACTTTCCATTTTATATAAATCAGTCATACTAAGTCAGCCGATTAAAGTACATACTCTGAGAACATTGTACAGCATACGTTTTGGCCCAGCTGTAGGGCTGCACAGTTCATTTAAATAAAACTAAAATCAATATGGATTAATGTGATTATCAAATCACAAAGGCTGTGATTTAATGAAATAAACAGCCTGGTCTCATTGCTTTTAAGTAGGTATTAGTGCATAACATTTAGAAGCACAAAACATACATACGTTTTTATTGATTTTCAATGTATTTTAATGTTTAAAATGTAAAAATGACTAAATATTTTTAGCAAAAAAAAAAAAGTAAAAATTGACCAATCTTTTATATCATTATTTATTATTTGTTATCAGTGCATTTTTATCAATTTATCAATAAGTGATTTAGGTTTTTAGACCCCTTAACCTACCCCCAAACCTAAATCTACCCATTTTATAGCAAATATAAAAAAATGAAATATGCAGGGAAATTACCATTTTAGTAACAATGTAGCATTAAAAAGATATTTTCTGTAGCCACTAATCCCACTTCTACATCTAAACCTAACCTTATCTCTGTACAGTATAAAGAAAAACAGGATGAACAGACACTGCAATCACAATCATTTATTTATTGCAAAAATTACATGCCACAGTTCTCTCTGATGGAATACAATAGTTTTGTATGAGTTGATTATTATCCCAATCCACCCTGTGAAGGTATGCATTTCTTATTCAAACACACCTCACTATGGCATGGCGCAGTCTGTGACGAAGAATATGAGTGGCAATGAGCATCCGATTTTCCTGCCTTAAAACCTGTCATAAAGTTTTTTTGAAGCAGCAACTTTTGAATTTGGACCGAGTATGTATTGCTGCTTACAGTCGCTGCTCAGGATAGAGATGAAGATCACTAAATAAAGGCTTGAGTTTGGTTCTGCTCCTCACAGTTGTATGGATTCTGAAATTCTTGCACTGATCTGCTGCACTCCATTACGCAGCGCTCTGTTTTTTAGGATTACAAAAAGGTTAAAAGTTCAATTTTCAGCCTGGGGCCTGTACGATGAAGCCGTTGGATAGCCATTTAAGTTTCAGTATAGTGTGCCCCATTCCTGGGTTTTAGGTACCATGAAAGTGGTTGGCTTTTAGCTGCATTCATTGCCATAGTAACTTAAATCCACAGCTAACCTGCGCCAGGGCAAGTTATGTTCTGGATTAGAGATCACAAACTGAAATTGGACCAATCAGATTTAAGCAAAGTGACGCATGTCTGATGCAAAAAAGTCACTCCCCCATTTTTTTCAAATTAAAAATCACTCGTACTAAAAAACTGTCTGGGTTTAATGATAATTACTTAGAGTTATTTTATATGATTTATGTAAGGGATAATGTACATCTAGCCAGTTGTTATTGCAGAATAATAACTGGCTGGATGTACATTATCCCGCTCATTACATGGCTGCATTTGTTGAATTATTTGAATGCAAAGCTTCCGTGAAGAAAGCAGTTGCTATGAAGCGGCAAGTTCAAACTAGATGGACATTTAAAACAGTGCTGCTTGAAAGTTTGTGAACCCTTCAGAGTTTTCTATATTTCTGCATAAATATAACGCAAAACATCATCAGATTTTCACACAGTTGACAAAGAGAATCCAATCAAACAAACAAGACAAAAAATATATACTTTGTCATTTAGTTATTGAGAAAAATGATCCAGTGCTAAATATTTGTGAGGTGCAAAAGTATGCTTTCAGTATCTGTTGTGACTCCTTTTTGAAGAATTAACTGCAGGAAATGTTTTTTTTTTTGTTTTTTTTGTAACTGCTGATCAGTCCTGCACAATGACTTGTAGGCATTTTAGCTCATTCTTTAGTACAGAAACACTTGAACCCTGTGATGTTGGTGGGTTTCCTCCTAAGAACTGCTTGCTTCAGGTCCTTCCACAACATTTTAATTGGATTAAAGTCCGGACTTTGACTCGGCCGTTCCAAAACATTACCTTTGCACTTGTTTAACCATTTTTTGGTAGAATGCCGTGTGCGCTTGGGGTCGTTGTCTTGCTGCATGACCCACTTTCTCTTTAGATTTTAGTTCATGGACAGATGTCCTGACATTTTCCTTTAGAATTCGCTGGTATAATTCAGAATTTATTGTTCCATCAATGATGGCAAGTCATCCTGGCCCAGATGCAGCAAAACAGGCACAAACCATGATACTACCACCACCATGTTTCACAGATGGGATAAGGTTCTTCTTATGCTGTAATGCAGTGTTTTTCTTTCTCCAAACATACCACTTTTTATTTAAACCAAAAATTATATTTTGGTCTCATCCGTCCACAAAACATTTTTCTAATAGCCTTTTGACTTGTCCACGTGATCTTTATCAAACTGCAGACATGCAGCAGTGTTTTTTGGAGAGTTGGGGCTTTCTCCTTGCAACCCTGCTATGCACACCATGGTTGTCCATTGTTCTCCTGATGATGGACCCATGAACTTCAACATTAACCAATGTGAGAAAGGCCTTTAGTTGCTTAGAAGTTATCCTGGGGTTCTTTGCAACCTCGGAAACTATTATACATCTCACTTTGGAGTGATCTTTGTTGGTCGACCACTTCTGGGGAGGATAACTATGGTCTAGAATGTCCTCAATTTGTACACAATCTGACTGTGGATTTGTGAAGTCCAAAATCTTTAAAAATGGTTTTGTAACCTTTTCCACCCTGATGAGCAACAACAACTCTTTTTCTGAGGTCCTCAGAGATCTCCTTTGTTTGCGCCATGATTCACTTTCACAAATATGATCACACTTTAATAGATCCCTGTTCTTTAAATAAAACAGGGCATAAGCTGACACTTAATTGTCATTCTACTGACTGACTGAAAACACTTCTGAACAGATAGACTCTAATTTCACCTTCAAATTAACTGCTAATCCTAGAGGTTCACATACTTTTGCAACTCACAAATATTTATCTCATGTGTGTTCAATTAATCACTTTTATTTGTGAGTGCACTAAAAGAGCAAGATCATTGATCATTGAAAATAATCAAAGATTATTTTATTTGTCCTCTTTCATGAACAAAATTACTTTTTTCATTGTAAATGGGTTTAAATTCATCATATTCTTCAATCTTCAATAACCAAGGCTTGTGATTGGCTGTTTGCCAGTGATGTCACACATTCATGTGCATGCGCTCCACAAACTCAGGATCAAAGCCTGAGTTGACAAAGAAAAGTGATCAGCATCATAGTACCAACAAAGCCGAATTGGAGTGGTTTGGTTTTGTCAACTCGAAACTAATTTCTGTATTTCTGAATTTGCTCAACTACCATCATGGTACAGGCCCCTGGTCTGCCTCAGCAGTCTAACAGTGGTCATCTATGTCAAAATAATTGAGATGGCTAATGAGAAAATAAAAATAACTGAGATGGCAGAGCACAAATTCCAGGACAAACTCTATGAAGTGTCAGTTTAACATTGACAGAAAGCAAAGTAAGACAGAAGTTGCAAATCATTTATTATTAATCAACTGTTTTTTTATGTTGCCGGCTCAGCATCGTGCAATGGACGATGGTACGAGGAAGTAGGCACAACATAGCTTACTAGGCTTTGGAACAGAGCCTCAATGTATAGCTCTGTAATGTAATGCTAAACATAATGCTAGTTTAGTCTCGAGGAGGGGCATGTAAAAACTGCACAACAAAAACCCACAGTAGCTATCCTGACTGCAGCGCTTGAATTAAGACCCTTGTAAAACGGTGATTGAACTTTAGTTCAGAACCACAAACAGTCATTCTTCTCAAAGCGCTAGAATCGAGAGGCTGAGATCTATCAACAAAGAGCTGCAATTCATCAAAGGTGCTCCAGTGAATGTGTCTCAACTGGACAAGTGAGACGACAGAGTTATGAAGACATAAAAAATATGTGCAGCCATTTCAATGCAAATGCTGCCCCACTACATAAATAACAGCATTCTGTAGCTGTTATTTACGGATACAGGAACCTCCCATGACAGTGTGAAAGGATTCACTCAGACTGCATCAGTTCAAAGACACACACACACAAAATCCACTCTGAAACAAAAGTGAAAGGACATTCATTTAACAATGAGTACACCATACTGTGTCTCAGGCGCCAGTCCAAAGCTTTTGTTCCTTTGCCCACTTAGTTACATCAATCAGTACACTATTTTCAGAGCCAGTGGCATCAGTGCTTTCTGCCAGTGTCGGCTCTTCACTGCCTCATTCCTCCAGTGCAAAGATCCGTCGTCACAACACTAACAAAATATGGAGTGTCAGACAAATCAATGATATGCCTGCCGATTGTCTGCACTTCTGTCTCTTTATTAAAACAAAAGTAGTTTTGACATATAGAAGACATTTGTGTGCTTTTTCTGCATTCCCAAAGTAGATCAAGTTGATAAAACTGCAGGCCCACATGCTATAAACTACTGTATATTGCAAAGTGGAAGACTTGTTTAGTGTGATTCATATTAGTGGTAGTATATTTCATTTATTATTGTCATTACTGTCGCATAATAAATAAATGCAATTTGGTGTTACGTCATATTGCTGTCATTTAAATTATGAATCTTCAGTAACACACTTGAAACAAACAGGATTAGTAGCAGTAGTAGTAGTTGTTTAATTTATTATAATTATCATTATTAATATAAAAATCAATCAGTCTCTGGTGTTATATGATTAAAAAAATCATGTAACACTGCCTTCTGGGGCTTCAAATGTTATTATTATTATTATTATTATTATTATTACTACTACTACTACAGCTGCTACTACTACTACTACTACTACTACATTTAACTAGTAGTGTATTTAATACATTATAATTACCATTATTGCCATTTTTACCATTATACTAAAATAAATGAATAACTAACATTAGTCATTTTACAGTTGCAATGTAAAGTAAAATTATTATTATTATTATTACTAATAATAATAATAATTATACTACATTTAACTAGTAGTATATTTAATGTATTATAATTACCATTATTGCCATTTTTACCATTGTACAAAAATACGTAAATAAATAATATTATTGTTGCATATTACAGTTGCAATGTAAAATAAAATTATTATTATTATTATTATTATTATTATTATTATTATATTAATTACATTTGTATTTAAGTATAAGCATATATTATTATTATTATTATTATTATTATTATTACTACTGCTACTACTACTATATTTAACCTGTAGTATATTTAATGTACTATTATAATTACCATTATTGCCATTATTACCATTATATTAAAATACATAAATAAATAATATTACTAATTTTACAGTTGCAGTGTAAAATAAAATAATTATTTTATATAATTAATTATATCTTATTATTATTATTATTATTATTATTATTATTATTATTATTATATAGCCATATTGATATATTAAAAAAAAACGGCAAAATTGTGTAGCCCTACAAACAAGCACAACCAATCTTAGTTAGTTAATTAGTTAGTCAGTTAGACTGTTTGTTGTTGTTTCTGTGTGTGTATGTAGTGGGGCTAGTAGAAATATTAGCAGGGCAAGTACAAATCTAGCCAGCACAAGGAAAATAAAAAAAATAAATAAAATAAAATAAAATAAAATAAATAAAATAAAATAAAATAAAATAAAATAAAATAAAATGAATTAAATTAAATAAACATCACTTAATACAGAAAGATATTGCTAAAAAAAAAAAACTGTTTCTTAAAAATTTAAATGGAACATTACCCATTACCCATTACATTATTATATGTGTGTGCTGTGTACAATGAATACATTAATTTGTATTAATGTATTAATACATTAATTAATTAACTGTGATTTCTTTTAACAACCCCCCAAGTGTTACATTTTAGGGCATAACTGGTCACACACAAAATCAGTTTGTGCAGCTTTTTGAAGAGAGATTTGAAAGTACTTTTCTAAATAATTTTTACAATTTTTGCCTGGCAGAAAATATCCAGGACACCCTTTCACCCTCATGACAACACCCTACAAATAAGCTAAAAATCTAGCTAGTTTTGTGTGTGTTTTGGTCCACAATCTTTGGCCGTTATGAGGCGTTGAAGCTGTGCGCTTGTGGGCAGGCCGACGCAGGGATTGGTGGAGCCGTTTCCCAGGCTCTGAATCCTCTGACGCAGGGCCGCTCGGCTCATTTGCATGTCGATGGCGGGCAGATTAGCGACATTCCGCTGCACACAAAAAGCCAGCCACAGCGACACACACTGAAGCACAAAATCTCACCCGATTTCACTCTCGGCCCCTTCAGCTTCCCCAGTCAATGCATTCCCCAGCCACAGCCTATTGACAGCGAGCCTCTGGAACAATACCAAGACGCAATGTAGGATCAATCCTGCTGTTTGCTCCTTCTCCCCAGAGCGAACAAAGACTGGAAAGAAAGGGCCGAACCCCACTGTTAAAAAAAAGGTGGGGAGCGACGGGGCAGAGAGGGGAGGTGTTCGGCAGCGCAGAAGCAGGGGGTGATGGGTAAGCATTAGGGAAAATGGGCTTGACGGGCAGCTGGAAAGAGTAAGCTCATTTAGAAAATCGACATCCCCAGCTGAGATAAAACCAATGATGATTTGTACTGTATCTTCAGGGGATAAAAGCACTTCTATAGGATTTCATAGCACCCAGCATGAAAGAGGTGGCTGGGGGAAGAGAGCGCTACATTTCTCTGTGAGCGAGAGGCCTTGAGTTCCCATAATAAGTAGGGAGAGTTAAACACTGGTGCTGTGCGAGGCTGCTCTGCTCGGTTGGCTCTCTGCGTGACTCCGCCGTATCGCAGCACTTTCAACTCCGCTGTGCCATTTGAATTCATACGGATTTACAGGACAGCGCTCCATCCCAAGGATGACCGACTGACTGACGGCCTCGGCCTGCGGACCAAAAACGATCGGGGAAAAGCGTTCACGTGAATCCTCGTGAAATATTAAGCAGCGATAATGACTATAGAATTGAATGCAGAATAACACAGATGATGAATAAAGTCATCTTTTATCATACCAGATTTTTCAGGCTCTGAAATCAGAATGGACAAGCAACATTTAGTCATTCTAAAGTAGCAGAATAATACTTATTCGATTTATTTCTCCATGTCAGATAGATATATATATATATATATATATATATATACTACTATATTTTATATTGCTGCATTCAAATGAAAAATACTAAATAAAATCTACTATGATTGAGTTTAAAAATAGTACAAACTTTAACTTGATTTTCACTCCAGTTTTACTTATTACATTTACATTTTTCAACAATGAATGAATTAATTAATTAATTATTAGGTAAGTAAATATTATTTAATTTAATTAATAATTGTATTATTTAATTAATATTTTTATGTCAGTTTTATTACTTGTGTTGAACAGTTTGCAACAGTTGTTGTTTGGTGGAAGTAAGTACATAAATATGTAAATAAGTAAGTAAGTAAGAAAATAGATAAATAAATTGGTAAGTAAAGAAGTAGCTGAAGCAAGTAAATGTAAATTAAATTTTTAATTGTTAAACATCTTGCCTATGGACGACCAAACATACAAAAAGATAGATAAATAGGTAAAGCAAGTAAGTAAATGTATTTTCAATTTTTAAATGTTAAACATTTTGCCTATGGAGGACAAAACATACAAACAAACAAACAAACAATAAATAAATAAATAAATTACAAAAAAAAACAGTGAAGCAAGTAAGTAAATGTATTTTACATTACATTTTGCCTATGGAGGACGAAACATACAAAAATAAAATAAAAAAATAATAAAATAAAATATAATAAAATAAAATAAATACTTTTTAAACCTTTTTTTCAGTATTTATTTTTTTACATTTATTTTTATTCTTTTAAACTTTTATTTACTTATCCTTTTATTTATTAATTTATGTTTGTATGTATGATGTCTGCAGGTTTTGTCCTCCATATTTGCCACAACTGCTGTTTGGCTGAAATTGTTATCCAGTAAGTGAGTAAGTAACATTTGATGGTTGTTTTTGTTGTTGTTGCTGTTTTTTTTTTTTTAGATATATAACCTAGTGTAATGTGGTCCCGACAGTTCATACATCCAATGTTCATGTCAACTCAAAACTGAGGATAAAATTTCAACTCCAAGGCTCAAAGTCAGGTTTCCTGGCAGACGTATCATGCCTAAGGGTGCAAAACAAGCTATTTTATTCCCCTCTCTTCTTTATCTTCTCCCATTGTCATGTGCAGCAAACCGTCTGAGCTCCACCTTGATCAGCCTGCCTTGATAAATGACACCAAACAGGTGAGAGTGAAATATGACAGGACCAGTCCTGTGTCATCAGCCAGCGGTCGCCGTACAAAGGCCTGCGGGTACTCAACAGAATGAGAAATTTGGGCTTCTTTTTCTGCCTCTGTTGTTTATTGATTGGAGACTTCATAGACGCCGTCCCTTAATGTTTTACTTTCATGTCTGGGCTTTGTTGCATGGATGGTGAACAGAATATTGCAAATTGATCTGTCTCATCTATAGTATTGGTTTGTTTCTGAGTGAAGTACTATTGCATTAGCTGTCTGTTGACTTGCCATCTCCTGACGTCCTCCACTTTTCTGCTCTCTTGTCTTGCCCTCTGCTTCTCTTTATTGGGTGGAATGAGCATGGCTAAACAGCAGCTCCAAAGCTGATTAATCTTATGCACGCTCCACAGGCTCGGTTGATGAGCTAGCTGTGATGATCTATGCCGTAAACTGACCCATTTGATTTTCTGACCTACACGCCCTCCAGCAGCTCCCCTCAGGCTTCCACCTCAGCGCCTAGTTACGCTTTTTGGCAGCTCTATAAACACATAAAAGACAACACAACACCTCAGACACCTGCTTTGTAAAGGTTTCATAAAGATTTGTGTTGGAAATCATCCATCAGTTGTTATTCAGATAGAAAGAATGATAATACAGACACAATAAATAAACATCAAGTCATACGCATACAGAGTAATAAGTGCTGTATGATTTGCCAGTAAAGCTGATTCTTTTAATGAATTCTGAACTGTTCAGTCTGTTTTCTAACTAAAACCTTTTTTATTAGAAGAAAAATTAGGTCTGTGGATAAAATTACATCCTGTTTTGTATTATACACCATCATACACTGACAAAAATTATAAACGCAACACTTTTGTTTTTGCCCCCATTTTTCATGAGCTGAACTCAAAGATCTAAGACTTTTTCTATGTACACAAAAGGCCTGTTTCTGGTGTGACCACCATTTGCCTCATGCAGTGCAACACATCACCTTCGCATAGAGTTGATCAGGTTGTTGATTGTGGCCTGTGGAATGTTGGTCCACTCCTCTTCAATGGCTGTCGAAGTTGCTGGATATTGGCAGGAACTGGAACATGCTGTTGTATACACCGATCCAGAGCATCCAAGACATGCTTAATGGGTGACATGTCCGGTGAGTATGCTGGCCATGCAAGAATTGGGATGTTTTCAGCTTCCAGGAATTGTGTACAGATCCTTGCAACATGGGGCCGTGCATTATCATGCTGCAACATGAGGTGATGGTCGTGGATCAATGGCACAACAATGGGTCTCAGGATCTCATCATGGTATCTCTGTGCATTCAAAATGGCATCAATAAAATGCAACTGTGTTCATTGTCCATAACATACGCCTGCCCATACCATAACCCCACCGCCACCATGGGCCACTCAATCCACAACACTGACATCAGCAAACCGCTCACCCACACGACGCCATACACGCTGTCTGCCATCTGCCCTGTACAGTGAAAACCGGTATTCATCCATGAAGAAAACACCTCTCAAGTCGGTTACAACAACGAACTGCAGTCAGGTCGAGACCCCGATGTGGACGACAAGCATGCAGATGAGCTTCCCTGAGACGGTTTCTGACAGCTTGTGCAGAAATTCTTTGGTTATGCAAACTGATTGTTGCAGCAGCTGTCCGGGTGGCTGGTCTCAGATGATCCTGGAGGTGAAGATGCTGGATGTGGAGGCCTGGGCTGGTGTGGTTACACGTGGTCTGCGGTTGTGAGGCCAGTTGGATGTACTGCCAAATTCTCTAAAACGCCTTTGGAGATGGCTTATGGTAGAGAAATGAACATTCAATTCAGCTCTGGTGGACATTCCTGCAGTCATCATGCCAATTGCATGCTCCCTCAAAACTTCGACATCTGTGGCATTGTGCTGTGTGATAAAACTGCACATTTTAGAGTGGCCTTTTATTGGGCCCAGCCTAAAGCACACCTGTGCAATAATCATGCTGTCTAATCAGCATCTTGATGCCACACCTGTGAGGTGGATGGATTATCTCGGCAAGGGGAAATGCTCATTAACACAGATTTAGACAGATTTGTGAACAATATTTGAGAGAAATAGGCCTTTTGTGTACATAGAAAAAGTCTTAGATCTTTAAGTTCAGCTCTTGAAAAATGGGGGCAAAAACAAAAGTGTTGCATTTATAATTTTGGTCAGTGTATCTTTTTTAAAACTCTTTAAAATCGCAAGCTGCTGCAGTGGTTGTCTGATTTTAAAGTCCACAAACCCACATCCTAATTGTATAGAATTATATAATGCTTAATTAGATAAAATGCATTCAAATCATTATTTCAACTGCATTAAAATAGTCATGACATTTTCACTTATTCAAGTCAGTGGGAAGGGATAGAGAGCTTATAGAGCTCTCATTATAGAGAGCTTTTGATTGGACACAAAAAAAATTGGACACACCCATGAGTGCAAGATGAGTCATCAATATTTTTGGTCTGTTTTCCTGAAGAAAACTTTTCTTCAGTCAAAAAGAAAGCATCGATTCACTACGGGAGGCCTTTATTCACCCCCCAGAGCTATGTGAGGCACTTTTAGTTATAAATGGATGCGCTTTATTGGACTTGTTTTTGACTGATGAAAAGAAACACCCACCCACTGTCATTATGAATCTTGAAAGGGCCAGAACAATTTTTAATATAACCCTGATTGAATTTGTCTGAAAGAAGGAAGTCATATACACCTAGGATGCCTGGAGGGTAATTTCATTTTTGGGAGAACTACCCCTTTAAGGTTTTTGAGGAAAACATTCCAGGATTTTTCTCCATACAGTGGACTTCAATGGGGATCAAAGCTTTCAATGCAGCTTCAAAGGGCCCTACACAGCCCTAGCCGAGGAATAAGGGTTTTATCTAGTGAAACATTCTGTCATTTTAAATAAATAAATATATTTAAAATAAATTGTAAAAAATGTATACGTTTAAACCACAAATGCTTGACTTCACACATTACATAGTCATGTTGGAAGGGTCACGTGTGATGTAGGCGGAAGTACCGACCCAGTGTTTACAAAGCGAATATGCAAAGAAAGTCAAACGCCCTTTACAAAAAAAGGTAAAACAACGATGTTGGACAATTTTGAAGTTGGAGGAGAAATGAGTTTTTCACCCAACCCTACCATTTTGAACCAATGTACACAGACAAAGAACTAACCGCGTGTGACAATTCCAATGTAATGTGGGAAGTCACAGACACGCATCACAGAGCTAGTGCAAGACAAGTATTTGTGGTTAAAAAGTATATAATCTTAAAAATCTATCTTTTTTTTTTTTTTTTTTTTAGAAAATGACCAATTGTTTCGCTAGACAAGACCCTTATTCTTTGGATGGGATTGTGTAGAGCCCTTTGAAGCTGCATTGAAACTGCAATATGTCCACTATATAGAGAAAAATCCTGGCATGTTTTCCTCAAAAACCTTAATTTTCTTTCTAACTGAAAAATAGAAAGACATGAATATCTTGGATGACATGGGGGTGAGTAAATTGCCAGGACATTTAAATTCAGGAGTGAACTAATCTTTTAAGTGCAGTTTTGCACACTTGTGAATCAGTAACAGTTTAGTAAATGCTGGCAACCTGGCAACTTCAAGTTATTCTTGACTGTGCTGTATTGCATTGTTTTGATACTAACATTTGTAAAGACTTTTTGTAGAAACACATATTTTTTAAGGAGCGGGAATCAGAAATTGCTTAAAGGAGATGTCCACTTCCAGAGCAAAAATTGACAGATAATGTCACTCAGTGTGACTCACCCCTTGTCATCCATGATGTCTGTCTTTCTTCAGTCATAAAGAAATTATGTTTTTTGAAGAAAACATTACAATATTTTTCTCCATATAATGGACTGATATGGTGCCCCTAGTTAGAACTTTCAAAATGCAGTTTAAATGCGGCTTCAAATGATCCCAAATGCGGTTGTAAACTATCCCAGTCAAGGAAGAAGGGTCTTATCTAGCCAAACGATAGGTTATTTTCATAAAAATAATATAATTTATATACTTTTTAATGTCAAATGCTTGTCTTTTCTTACTCTCACTGAATTCACTGAATGTTTTTTTTTTTTCCAGTTCATGACTCCCATCTCATGTTCTCCCTCAACTTCAAACTCCTCCTATACCGCTGTTTTATATTTTTTGTTCAGGGTGTTTGATCTTCTTTGCATGTTCACTTTGCAAAGACTGTGTCAGTACTTCTGCAGTGATATAGGATGATTTTTAAATGATTTTTGAAGTTGACAGAGAAAATGCAATTGGAGTTTTTTGACATACCCTAACTGTCTTGAGGCAGAATACACAGAGTTCAGGGAGAGCATTTAAGACTAAAAAGTATTTCAATTGAATTTTAAAATGAAAATAACCGGCCATTTCGCTAGATAAGACCCTTCTTCCTCGGTTGGGATTGTTTACAATCGCATTTGGGATCGTTTGAAGCCGTATTTAAACTACATTTTGGAAGTTCAAAATCAGGGCGCCATATCAGTCCATTATATGGAGAAAAATCCTGAAATGTTTCCCTCAAAAAACATAATTTCTTTACGGCTGAAGAAAGAAAGACATGAACATCTTGGATGACAAGAGGGTGAGTACATTATCTGTAAATTTTTGTTCTGGAAGTGGACTTCTCCTTTAAGATTCCCATCCCTAATGGAGTCCCAATCACAAAAACAGCAGGTAGAGTATGTGAGCAGGAATAGGTCTAGTCTGTCTATCACAGTGCATCCCTGCAGACTAAATGACAGAGTTCAGAACACACCTGAAAATGTAAAGCAAGTCCTTGTTTCCCACAGCAGTGTGGTGCAGATGCTATGCAGGTCGAGCTTCACTTCTCCCGAGCAAATCAAAGAGGCGGCATTCAATCCAGGCATAATTACACTCAGATCACTTTCTTACCATGGTGGAATTACAGTAATTAAGATGGGATATTCAGCAGCCCCAGGTCCCAGATCTTTTGTCATGGCATGAGGGCGGCTGAAGGATGGCAGTTGTTGGCAGTGGGCGTGGGCTGGCGGGAAAAGCAGTTGAGGGACCGCTGCAATCATCTTGATTTCATGTGCTGAACGATTACATGCCATGCTAATTGCTAGCAGAGGGATCTTTAATAAATATTTCATTCAGCGTAGCATCATTACTGCCTAATGCCGTTATTAATCTCTACCGGTAATTTCTATTGAGGAGGAAATGCTCTTTTGTGAGGAAAGCAGCGTTTCCCCAGCACAGAGAGAGAGAGAGGGACATGGCCAGGAACAAGTTACTTGTCCATAAAATTACATTCAATTGTTAACATGACTCTCCTATCTCCCTGAGTGGAAACCACGCAGGCGTACTAATTAATGTCCCTCTTAAAAATGGATCTTTAGTGAAATAACTTCAGTGGCTAAGAGCATCACAAAGTGGCCAGTTCCTTCACTGAGAGACAGAATAAAAGTCCTGCTGTTGCAGCAATGCATCTTAGAATTGAAGCCAAAGATTAACACATTTTTAGAACGCAATATATGATTTCCATAATCCTGAAAACAAGGATGAATTTACAGCATAATGCAGAATTTTACAGAATTTGGCAAATTTCAAATAAATAAATCAAAAGTAGGTGTACAATTCATTAAATTGTGAAATGGATTAGCACAAAAAGACTGCTATTTAAAATATGGGGTCTGCATGTCCAGTGTGTCTCCGTGTGAATGAGCAGTGCAGTTTCATCTACTACACTCTCAAACACATGTGATGCTAGTGAAGTGTTTTTAGTATCTGCCATTTTACTAAATGAGGACATGAACACAAACTTCATCTCCAGAGATGCTCACCAGAATTTCATCATTTTATTTGATAAAATTATTGTCAGATACACATAGAAAGTCAAAAGTCTTCATTACAAAGTAAAAGTTTGGTTTAACTTGAAGAAATTGTGACTAAAATACATGAATGTTGTAACGTATAATAATAACAATAATAATAACTTAAAGGAATAATTTACTTATGAAATTATTTAGTTTGAAATGCTTATATTTGGATTCTTTTTTCTCTTAGCTCAGCCTTTTGTATGAAACAACTGAAAACTGTATTCATAAGTGACATTTGTGTCTCTTGTATGTGATAATTTATGTGCTGTAAGTTGACTTTATTTATTTATTTATTTATTATTTTTGTTTTGCTGTGCATGATTGGGTATGGACGCATAATATGTGGGGATTTGTTAATGACTAATTATTATTATTACTATTATTATTATTATTATTATTATTATTATTTACCTTGTTAATGTTATTATTATTATTATTATTATTATTATTATTTATTTATTTATTTTGTTTATTATGAGAATAATTGTAAACTTTAATAAATAAAGTACCAAAAAATTGACTGTTAAATTATCTGTTAAATTTGATTCCATTTTAAAGGATTATTTAAATTGTTTAAATAAATGTATGCATTCTTCTTAGTATTTCCATTTCTTGCTAATAAATTTGTATTAAATCAAAATAAAAACACAGAATCCAGAAAACTTTAAACAAATAACAGTTTCTAAAAAATAAATAAATAAATAATAAATACCATTCCATAGGAAATTTTAATACATTTTTTTTTACAGATTGATGAATTCAATTAATTAGACACCATTTAGTTTGTTATATTTTATTTAACCCTTTAACTGTCACTCCCATTTTTGAACATAGACGTGAAAATGCACTATTCAAACTTTTTTTTTTTATAATTCATTAACGAATTATAAATCTGATAATCTGATAATCTGATTTTAAAATGGTTTTCAAAGGATGAATTTGGAGATTTTAAGTTTTCAACTTATACATAATTTCTTATGATATCTAAAGCATGACGGGGAAAAAGGCAACAAAGAAAGTCTTTTTGTGACAAAGATCAGAACTCATGTTAATGATGCAGATTTTTTGATGTGCACTGTTGTCATAAATTAATCTATTGCTTTTCCTACATAATTTGTAACACAAAACAGTGGTAAAATATCTGTTTAGCTTGTCATGATTAGATTAGGATTTATTTGTAATATGCTGAAGTAATGTAGGCATCCCGTATACTGGACGGTGACAGTTAGGGGGTCAAAACATTAAAGCTGAATCCACAAAAATCTAAATTTATTTACAATCCATTTACAAATAAATAAAACAGAATTTGACATAAAAAGATATCAGAACAGATTTTATAGGGCCCCAATTCATATATTATTTAAATATTATAGTACATTTTTATAATAGTAAATATATGACTTATTTGTTTATTTATTCATTCCTTATGCTGAAGTTTCTAACTTATATTTCAGTCCTAATTTATTCACTTTGACAAATGGTTTTAAGGTTTTCCACTTAAACTTTTTTTTTCTTTCTTGAATGAAGATAAACCTTTTGTGTATAGCTGACATTTATCCCTCATTACAAATCTGGAGAAATGCTTTCATATCCCAGAGTTAATAACCTGTCACATTTGAAATGATACCAATGTGAATAGAAAGTGAAGCCATAGAATGTTGCATTAATATCATCTAATGATACTAAAATACATGTAGCGCACTAAGAAAACTTTCAAAGAAACATTTAAGAGAACAGTAGACTGATTACAACACATGGCTTTTGTTCTGCCCTCTAACTCCAGCCCTCCATTATAAATTAACCAAAGCGCTGCCTTAAAAAACAAGCAGCAGCGGCAGCATTAGCGTCCGAAAGAGCCTCCGCGCAAACCAAAGCAATCCAAGGTGGAACAGTTTTGTGAAATTGAAGTTGTGTACTCCCAATTATCTGTCAGCGGTGACAGATAGCCTCAATAATATATTCACATTACCGCCGTGGATCAATTTTTAATCAAGCCGAGAACTGTAGAGGAAGTGAGCTAAAATGACCCGTGAGGAGAAGCCTTAATTCTCCACCAATCAAATTACTGCCTCTCACAATAAGACATAATCATGCCTGCCAGTGAGCCCGCGCTAATGGCCCGGCTTGAGTGCCGTGTAAAAAAAGGTCAAAGGTCAGAAGAACGACGACCTCGTGTAGTCATTCAGGTCTAATGATAAAGTGATTTGTTATTGCAAACAAAGTGGGCTTTGTGTTAGGAAACGGCTGGAAAAAGCCATTAGCACTGCAGCGCTCTCTTTATCAGAGCCGGGTAATTTTGCAGCGAAAGCCGCGTCGTTCGTAATATAGCATCGGGCTCATAAACAACACCCTTAGAGAATAAAGTCGGGCGAACGGAAAGGAAAAAAAAACATCCGTAGAACAAATGAGCGTAAAGGTAATTGAACGCAACTAAAATGTAATTTCCAATAAAGCCCTTCGCCCCGTCTTAAACCAAAAAGCCTCGGAGTATTCCAGCTTTTAATGGCTCCCCCCAATAACCACGCAAGCCAACAACTTCCCCCTGGTGCGAGATGATCGAGCGCTGGCCTCGAGTGCCTGCTTGGGCATAAACAAACTCATTTACAGGTCACAGAGAGAGGGAGGAAAGGAGAGCGCTTGCTTTTCCAGGGACAAAGTGGAGGGGATTTACATTAGAATCGCATTAGCACCAGAGATGTGTTTAATTCAAAACACAAAGCGCACCGCTTGAAGGCAGCAACATACCTGCGTCTGTATGATCCCCGGCTGAAGGCCGCATTCCAGCGAATGGGGCTCGAGCGTACACCGCCTCAAAGGGCTTTGATAGAATCAGCCTCTTTATCTGATGCTGAACCTGACATTCTGGCATTTCAGGGGGGTTTTCCCCGGTGTCTTTCCTTATCTGTCCTCCAAACAAGACCTGAATGACCCGGCTTTCAAAGGGGAAACTGATAACTTGCTTTGGGGCGAAACGGCGAAAGGCCCCGCAGACCCGGCCCTTGAAATCATTTCAAAGGATTGCTGCACTATAATGGCATTACGGGGAGGCAGGAGCTTTAGATTTGGTTATTCTCAAATTGCTGATGCTGCCTTAATCTACGGGCCTTTAAACTAATGTCGTTAGCGGATGGGCGGGCAGATTATCCGTAATTAGGCCCAGTGGCTCTCAGACGTAAATGAGAGTGATGGGGCTTCGGAACAAGTTTGTCAGCTGCATTTCCAAATTGGAGGGTTACAACCAAAGGGATTTGGACGCCACGTTCCTCTCTCTCTCTCTCTCTCTTTCAGGCACACGCATGTTTCCTTTATTACTGGTACTTCAGTGCTGTGGTGGGATTTACATGCACGTGTAATGAGAGGAAATATCCTTAAGATGTTTAACTGATTAATACTTTGCTACTTCTCTTTGATTTTGTTTCCGTAGGCTAAACCGCTTCGCTACAGTGAAAGGATGCAACGTTTGACAAAACAAATATTCCCATCTTCCCAATATTCCCATATTGCCAAAACTCATAAAACACCATAAAGTGCTCCATATGACTATAATATTAAATATCTTCTGAGGTCAAATGATAACCTTATATGTGACCCTGGACCACAATAACCAGTCTTAAGGGTCAATTTTTTAAAATTGAAATTTAAACAGTATCTGAAAGCTGAATAAATAGGTTTTTCATTGATGTATGGTTTGTTAGGATATGACAATATTTGGCCTAGATACAACTAATTGAAAATCTGGAATCTGAGGGTGCAAAAAAAAATCTAAATTTTGAGAAATTCGCCTTTAAAGTTGTCAAAATTAAGTTCTTAGCAATGCATATTACTAATTAAAAATTAAGTTTTGATAGATTTACAGTAGGAAATTTTCAAAATATCTTCATGGAACATAATCTTTACTTAATATCCTAATGATTTTTGGTATAAAAGAATAATCGATAATTGTGGCCTATACAATGTATTGTATCTATTGCAATACTTCTACAAATTTTATTTTATTTTAATTGACCTTTTTTTTTTGCCTGTATTCGTTGTAAGACCTCATGCACCAAACTGAGATGCCCCTTACCGTGACGGTTCGATACGAATACATGTATCGTCACACCCCTAGTGATCAAAGCTGAATTTTCAGCATCATTACTCCAGTCTTCAGTGTCACATGATCCTTCAGAAATCATTTTAATATGCTGAATAGTTGCTTAATGATGAATTATTACTGATGCTCAACTGTTAATAATATATCAATGTTATAAAAGTTTTTGAATATATATATATATATATATTTATTTATTTTTATATTTTTTTTTTTTGTAGTAAAAATCACCATCCTTTAAACCTGAATCTCTTTGTTATCTGAGAAAGAAAATTAGTTTGGGGATTTAAATTAAAAGTATAATTATAATATTATTAAATTAAATTGTATGGATTAAATTACACTTTTACAATTTTTTTTATTCTGTATTATAGTGACATATTAGCAACATACAGTACCAGTTTAAAAGTTAAAGTTATTTATTTTATTTTTTTTTAAAGAATTTAATATTTTTATGAAAAATGGATTGATTAAACTGTTAAACTGGATGAATTAAAATTGCAAAGACAATTACAGCATTTATAAGATTATGATTATATTTAAAAATATATATATTTTCCTGTTTTTTATACTTTTTTATAAAAAAAAAACAATTATCACAGTTTCCACAAAAATATTTAGCAACACAGCTGTTTTCCACATTGATAATATTCAAAAATGTTTTTAAGCAGCAAATCAGCATATTAGAATGATTTCTGAAGAATCACATGACACTGAAAACTAATGATGCTGAAAATTCAGCTTTGATCACAGGAATACATTACATTTAACATTTTTTACTGTTTTTTGTTGTTGTTGTTGTTGTTGTTGTTGTTGTTGTTTGTTTGTTTGTTTTTGTTTTTGACAACATAAATGAAAAAAAAAAATCATACAGATCCCAAAGTTTTAAAAGGTAGTGTTTTAATCACATATTTGACAAGGTCATTAAGTAAATAATAACTCAAATAAACAATTAAAAAAACAAATTAGTTATTTTTTTCTATTAGTTTCTATCAGTTTAGTGACATTGTAATTGAACATATTTGTAATTATTTAAATTATATAACATTAAAAATTACTCAACACTAAACATATACTATTAATATTATCCTATTATACTAGTAATAACCAATTAAGACTTTATTTATGTAATATCATATAATAAATGTATATTATAACAGTATACATTATATAGACACTTCATCATTATTGTGACAACATAATTATCACATATTCATAAACTGTACAATGAGGTAAGATCTCTTGAGAGGAAGAGACCCCAGATGCTTGATAGCAGCGCACAAATGAATCAGGAAAAACGGACCAGAGCTGGTTCTGAGGAGGCCCAGTGTGTGTGTGCATGTAAAGATGAGTTTGTGATTTGGAGATACGTGTGTGTGTGTGTGTGTGTGTGTGTGTGTGTGTAATCGGAGCGTGCTTCTCCAGACTAATTACAGCGTGAGGAGCCACATGCCCCAGTCCTCTGATGTGTTTTTCATGTTAACACTTCCCACTGCCTCAGGTACATTCCCCACTACCAAACCCACAAAGCCCTTCTACCGTGTTCTACGGGAACAACATCGCTTTATTTTTGGATTAAATTTTCATTCTTTTGTGTTTTCCCCTTTTGTACATTTGGCTTCCATTTCTTTATTCTCACTGTCTTTTTCTGCACAAAATACACAATGTGGGCCAGAAGAGTAGCTTGCCTACAATAAAGCAGGATGTGATCAAAAATACAGTAAAAACTGCAATAATGTGAAATATTATTACAATTTTAAGGAATTGTTTTCTATCTTAATACGTTTTAAAATGTAATTTATTCATGTGATCAATAGGGGTGTAACGGTACACAGATGTCACAGTTCGGTACGTACCTCGGTTCGGGGGTCACGGTTCCATACAATTTCGGTACAACAGGAAAAAAAAAAAACAAATACTGTGCTAGATTTCTTTTCATTTCACTACAGACAGTAGTACAAAATTAAATAAAAATCCACCTACATGTGAAAATACTAAATATTATACCAAATTATAATGTCATATATAGGCTATAAGATCTGCAGTATATACATACAAGGAATAAATACTTGACATATTTAAATTAGTTAACTATTAGACAAGGGTGAAACGTAACGTAGCCTATATTTGCTGAGTTTCGGTTCATTTTGTAACAAAGGAAACTAAAATGGCAGAAAGCGACATCGTATTTGTTTTCTGTTTAAATTGATTTTGCTGGTATGAGGAAAGCTGAAGTAATCGCGCCGGCGCACACAAACACAAAACATTCACATGAGCGCGCCCGCCTCACTGTGTGACCGTAGGACCTCGTTAGCATTTGGATACATCGTCAATATAAAAATATTATGGAATATCTGGATTTGTGCCGAATGAGAGAGGTAGGATACATGAGCACAAAGCTCCATTTCGCAAACAGTTGAGTGCGCAAGCCTTTAAAGTAACGGTATACACCTCTGTCAGTGAGAGACGCGTTCACAATCAGCACATGGTCACTGTCTAGTGGGCTTTGTTTTCAAGTGCGCAACTCCTGGCATTCGCTGTTCTTCTGCCGGCGGTTATCAAACTGCGTTGCATTACTGCGGGCGCCCCTTTCTGGATTGAGGGTGAATTGCCTGTATTCGTTGTAAGACCTCATGCACCGAACTGAGATGCCCGGACCGTCCGATACGAATACATGTATCGTTACACCCCTAATATATCAAAGCTGAATTTTCAGCATCATTACTCCAGTCTTCAGTGTCACATGATCCTTCAGAAATCACACTAATATGCTGAATAGGTGCTTAATGATGAATTATTACTGATGCTCAACTGTTAATAATATATCAATGTTATAAAAGTTTTTGAAAATATTTTTTGTCAAAACTGTGATGCAATTTTTTTTTATTCTTTGATGAACAGAAAGTTCAATGAACAGCATTTATTTGAAACAAAAATCTTACATAATATCATAAATGTCATTACTGTTACTTCCAAACTATTTAATGCATCCATACTGATTAAAAGTATTATATTTTCTGCATTTTTTTTTACTTTTCAAATCTTACTTAACCCAAAACTTTTGAGTGGTATCACAGTTGTTTTTGCACAATTGTTTTAATATTGATAATAAGAAATGTTATATGAAATTCAACTTTCTGAAGGATCATGTGACACTAAAATCTAGAGCAATGATGCTGAAAATTAGCCTTGCATCACAGGAATACATTACATTTCAAAAAATATTTAGACAGAAAACAGAAATCCTTAAAATGGTCATTTACTGTATTTACGGTAGTGTATTTTTCTAGAATAAGATGCATTCATTGCTAAAACGTAAGACTGTAATTCTGATCTCACACGGCAGTATTAGAAGGTTTGCATTTATCAGCATTTCAGGACAGCTTGTGGTTCATCCAGTCCTGAGCCGAATATGTTTTCTGATGCCGCAGTGGAGTGTGTTGTGGTGGAGATCTGGTGCGAGTGCTAATGGTGGGTGCAGGGTGGCTGAGCAGCGTGACCCTGTTGTCAGTTCGGGTGTAATTAATGCCTCTGTATGCAGCTCCAGGGGAAGTCAGGAGAGAGTGGGCTGCAGAGCGTCCCCCTGGGCCCCGGCACGCATGCTCCTCACCCCGCCAGAAGCCACACAGCCTCAGGTGCCTTTACTACAGCCACGCTGACCCAGCGTGCACCTCACTCCACGTCAACTTCTCTCAGGACTGCAGGATAAACAGACATACAATCTGACCGTCCTGCTATTATAACAGTCAGATAAACTGATTACCTGTCTCTACATATCTAACAATACCCAAGATGCTTTGCAGGACACCTTGTTGAGTTTTTTGTTTTGGCTTGTAATTTATTTTTTGCTTCTTATTGGTTTTCATGGGACGGTTGGCGTCATGGGACCACTGGGTCCAAAGAAGACATCTGAAAGGAAACCAGGTGACAGGAAGAGACCTTGCATTCATCTGACATCCTAAAATGATGAATAGAGGAGCAGTGTCCAGGATGTTGCAGTAAAAGGAACTGTACATTTCATGATGGACAAGGTTAATTAAAGTAAAATGAAAACTAAAAAGCATTTTTGTTACTTGATTTTTCTTTTTGTTTAACTTGAAAGTACTAAAATAACTAAAACTAAAACTAAAATAAAAATGTATAAGAACTATATATATATATATATATATATCTACACATATATAGAAAAACCTAAAAAAAAAGTCGTGAAAATACAACAAAATTACTCAAAATGAGAACAAAAAATAATAATAAAATATTCATAATACTAATGAAAACTTAAATAACATCATGTGAACCATTATTGATATTTACAGTAAAAAAGCCAGTGACAACACTGATATGTAGAAGTTAGTGGCTAATAGCAAATACCGTATGTAATTCAGTATAATAAATTATATACTGAATATAATGTATACTTGTATACTGTATATAATGTATACTGCACTGTATATTATTGTATACTTTTTTACTGCATATTTTTTAAAATCAGAAAATGTGCATTATATATTCATAAGGCCTATTCTTTACAAAAATAATTAAGCAAATATATTGTGCAAAGATTTTTAATTGCATCCTGCAGCATGAATGAATGAATGAATGAATCTTTTAGAATTATAATCTAGTATTATTATTATTTTATAATTTTGCTTTATTTGTAATAATAAGAACAATAACAATAATACATAAAATAATTAGTAGTAGCAGAAATAGACAGCTAACACAATTAAATAATAAAATGAATTAAACATTACATTTTTTGAGGTAGAAATATATATCTTTTTTTTTTTTCCATTATTTGGACTACGTTTTATTTATATATAAAACGACTTTATCACGACTTATATATATATATATATATATATATATATATATTCCGATCTGGACTACGTTTTATAAGAGAATACTATTTGAGTCTTTCTACTTCAAAATGTAATGTTTCATTCAGAGTGTTACTTGTCATTTCTTCGTGATTATTGGTGATATTTACTAGAAATTTCTGAGTTTCTTTCAGTGTAGTAGTAGTATTTAAGTATCACCATCACTATCATAATATATAAATAGTCAGGTGCTAATTAAAAAGCAAATGCATTACTTTACTTGATATTCCAAGAAGTAATCTGAAAAATGAAGCTGTGAAAACTTTAACAGACTTCTGCACTCTTTGTTGAGGACTGTCACGCTGACATCGATCATCTCAAGTAAATTGTTATAGGAGAGCCAGCATATCAAAGATGTAATGGATTCCAGGTACAGACATAAAGATGAAAGTGTCATCCTATGTAAACGACCCTGCCATAACAGTCAGGATTGGATGAGTTCATTGATATTAGACCCTCAAAGCTTTGATGAATCAGCTAACTGACCCCAAACAACTGATGCCACACTGCATCGGACTTAAAGTGCTTGAGGGATGAAGGATCCTCCTCCCATTGATCTCCAGCAGATCTAAACACTGACGTTGAGTAAAGAATACAAAGGTTTTTGTATCTTCTCCTGTCCATCCTTCAGAAATCAATACTCTCACACCAGGGGCTGATTATCAGCGGCAGGTCAAGTGTGATGTGGCAATTCAAAGGAAGCATTTGTGCGATCAAGTGTGCACTTGCTTGATAGTATAGCATGTAAGATGAGAATTAGTACATCACAAATCACAGTATACTAAAAATAGTAAGGACGTCTCCAACAACCTACGCATTGTTTGCGTGCTGTTTGCACATTGTTTACGCATAGAATACGTGTTGCTTATGCATTATGTTAAAAATTGACACGCAATCAATGCGCAAACAACACGTCCTTGGTGTTTTTACAGGAGAAAATACGCATGTTTTTGAGTTTCATGGCTTTCCATAAATAGTCATACACGTGTGTCTTGCGTGTTTACATAGAAAAACAATGGAAAAGTAGCGCATTAGAATGAAAAAAAACATTTTTTGCGTCTGAAAAAAGGTTTTAAGACGTGATGCAAAAATAGTTGCCATACCAACTTGCTACTGTAAACAAAAGCTCACAACGCTTGCCCCGCCTCCGGGGTCTTCTGATTGGTTCACTGTTTTGGAACTGACGTTGATGAGCAGCGCTGCATGTAAAAGTTTAAATTCACTGCAAAAGACGAGATACATGTCGGCGCCGATAACTTTGTGGGCAGTGTGCTGACATTCAGTGCCGTTGCGCTCTGGGCGTCCCGTGTTCAAATCCCGACTCAAGGACCTTTCCTGATCCTGCCCCCATCTCTCTCTCTCCCGCTTTGCTTCCTGTCACTTCTAATCTGTTCTGTCATAATAAAGGCAAAATGCCACAAAATAAATCTTATGCGCAACAAGCGCAACAGTTATGGAAAGCCAGAAAGCTCAAAACATGCTGATTTTAACACATAAACAACACAAGGACTCATTGTTTGCACATTGTTTATGCGTAGAATACATGTTGTTTACACATTGTTTAC
This sequence comes from Labeo catla, assembly GCA_012976165.1. Classification (NCBI taxonomy): domain Eukaryota; kingdom Metazoa; phylum Chordata; class Actinopteri; order Cypriniformes; family Cyprinidae; genus Labeo; species Labeo catla. Next base: position 82,254 of record VONZ01000494.1, on the reverse strand, counting down.
GCGTTAAAAACTGACACATAATCAACGTGCAAAGAACACATTTTCTATGCATAAACAACGCATCCTTGGCATGTTTACATGTAAAAATCTGCATGTTTTTGAGCTTCAGGGCTTTCCATAAACAGTCATGCATGTGTTTACATTGAAAAACAATGAAAAAGTAGCACACCGGAATGGAAAAAAACATGTTCACATTTTTGAATTAAAAAAAACAAACAAACAAAAAAACGTTTTAAGACGTGCCATGCCAACTTGCTACTGTAAACAAAAGTTCATAACGCTTGCCCCGTCTTCTTCTGACCGGTCCACTGTTTTGGAACTGACACTGATCAACAGCACTGCATGTAAAAGCTGAAATTCACAGCAAAAGAAACGAGACGCAAGTGCAATGGAAATGTTATGGAAAGCCAGGAAGCTCAAAAACACACTGAACATCCTTGGCATGTTTACATGTGAAAATACACGCGTTTCTGAGCTTCATGGCTTTCCATAAACGGTCATACACGTGCATCTAGTGTGTTTATGTAGAAAAACAATGTACATTGGAATGGAAAGAACACTCTCACGATGCAAGAACCATAGCCAAGCCAAATTGCTACTTTAACCAAAAGCTCACAACGCTTGACTCACCTCCGGGGTCTTCCGATTAGTTCACTGTTTCGGAACTGACAATGATGAGTGGCGCTGCACATAAAAGTTGATATTCACTGCAAAAGACCGGAAATGCAAGCACAATGGTTATAGAAAATCAGGAAGCTCAAAAACATGCTGATTTTAACACGTAAACAACACGTTGAGGATGCGTTCTTTGTGCATTGTTTACATGTAAAATACATGTTGTTTACACATTGTTTACAAATTAAAAATGTATGCATATTAAACTTGCAAACAACATGTATTCTACACGTAAACAATGCGTCCTTGGCATGTTTAAATGTAAAAATATGTGTTTTTGAGCTTCATGGCTTTCCATAAATGGTCATACAAGTGCATCTAATGTGTTTACATAGAAAAACAATGGAAAAAAACACGCTCATGTCTTTGCGTCTAAAACAAATTTAACGTTTTAAGATTGCCATGCCAACTTGCTACTGTAAACAAAACCTCATAATGCTTGCCCCACCTCTGGGGTCTTCCGATTGGTCCACTGTTTTGGAACGGACACTGATGATGACACTGTGTGTAAAAGTTGATATTCACTGCAAAAGGTGCAAAACGTGAGCACAACGGTTATGGAAATCCAGGAAGCTCAAAAACATGCTGATTTTAACATGTAAACAATATGTCGAGGGTGCATTGTTTGTGCATTGTTTACATGTAAAATACATGTTGTGTACACATAGTTTATGCATTAAAAATTGACTCATAATCAACGTGCAAACAAAACCTATTCCACGCCTAAACAACGCATCCTTGGCGTGTTTACATGTGAAAACAGACACGTTTTTGAGCTTTATGACTTTCCATAAATAGTTATACATGTGCGCCTAGAAAAGCACACAGAAAAACAATGGAAAAGTAGTAAATTGAAATGGAAAAAACACATTCATGTCTTTGCGTCTAAAAAACGTTTTAAGATGTGATGCAAAAACGGTTGCCATGCAGCGCTGCGTGTAAAAGTTGAAATTCACTGCAAAGGATGCGAGACGTGAGTGCAATAATTACGGAAAGCCAGGAAGCTCAAAAACATGCAGATTTTAACAAAACAAAAAACAAAACAAATCAACACATCTAGTTGATTGTGCACTGTTTATGCATAGAATACGTCTTGTTTACGCATTGTTTATATGTTTAAAATTGACGTGTAATCAGTGCACAAACAACACATATTCTGTGCGTAAACAACTCACCCTTGATGTGTTTATATGTGAAAATACGCAGGTTTTTAGGTTTTCTGGCTTTCTGTCAATGGTAATACATGTGCATCTAGCATGTTTATATATATATATATATAACTAAATAAATAAATAACAATGGAAAAGTACCACATTGGAATGGGGAAAAAAAAACATGCTCATGTCTTTGCATCTAAAAACACAGTTGCCATGCCAACTTGCTACTGTAAACAAAAGTTCACAATGCTTGCCCCACCTCCAGGGTCTTCTGATTGGTCCAGTATTTTGGAACCGACATTAACGAGCGGCGCTGCATGTAAAAGTTGAAATTTTTTAACTTAAAATGCAGTGCTCATGTGAAAGATGCTGCAAGATGTGAGATGCAAACTCAACGGTCATGTACGCCTCTCCAGCATATGTTTACTTAGAAAACAATGGAAAAGTAGCACATTGGAATGGAAATGTGTTCTGTGTGAACGGCTTCAAACAGTGTTGGTGATTCATTTGTGATTAGGGTTATTAACAGACAAACTATAAGAATCTCATAAACAAATAAAGCAAAGAATTGCAAGAACTGTAAGGTGCCAGCAGGGAATGAGAGCAGAAAACAGCACACTTCCTGACACACCAACACTAACTTTTCAGTGAGGTCTTTAAAATATACATCATAAAAGGGAAGGTAAAAAACTGGGATATTTCTTCATGGCTCTTGAACAGAAAGAGCCCTACAGGTAAGTGAGTGAGAGTCTGCGAGGATGAAATATTGATGTGGTCTGACGATACATCTGAGAACATTACTGATTCAAGTTGTTATATATATATATATATATATATATTCCCACCTATAAGCATATAAGCGTGAAAAAACTGACTGAGTATACCATACTTGGATAGATTGAAATGAACACATTAATAAGGCTCTGAAATGATAGAGTAGACTTTCTGTAGTCAAAAACATTTCATCGTCAAAAAAGTGAAGCTGTACTGACAGGATCTGTGATTTGCTGTGATAATTTGTCACTCAGACTGTAAAAACAACCCAAAAATTGCATCTCAGTATACAACAGACGTCTATGAGTCACTAGGATTAAAATATATTAAAATTATATATATATATATATATATATGTATATGTATAACCATAAGACATTAAATGTGTTTAGGACAATAAGGATTTTTTTTTTTACCTAAAATAATTTAACAAATTTGTCTTTTTTATCAACATTTTTGTGAGAAAAAAAAAAATATATATATATATATATATATATATATATATATGTTCTATGTTCTTAAATATATATACATGCATGTGTGTGTATTTATATATACACAATAAATATACACAGTATACACACGTTATGAACACAAAAACTTTTATTTTGCATGCAATTAATCGCAATTATTTTTATTTATTTATTTATTTATTTATTTATAGTGTTTGTAATTTGGAACAATACCAGTAATACCAAAGTATTTTATAGCTATGATGTAACACTCTTACACCTCAAACCCATTAGAAAGGGTCTCACCAAGAAAAAAAATACTTGCCTCACTGACTTCTATTGTGAGCACATTACTTTAGTCACCTTTATTTATGTAGCACTTCATACAATACAGGTTGTTTCAAAGCAGCTTTACAGTGATAAACATAAAAAATAATGGTTCAGTGATGCAAACAGAATTCAATTCTGCTTTAAAGCAGCTCTAAACACAATTTTTATTTAATTTTACAAAGTGAGGTTTGAATCAAAATTAATTTAAGTGGCAAATGATACTGTCCATAGAGCTTAACTTGTCCTGAACTGAGAAAACTGTTTTAACAGAATTTTGCATTTGGTAAAGTTTGTGGTAACACTTAATTTTAAGATGGAATTTTCACTATTAACTAGTTGCTTATTAGCATGCATATTACTAGCATATTGGCTGTTTATTAGTATTTATAAAGCACATATTAATGCCTTATTCTGTATGACCATGTTCTAGATCCCTTAAATCTACCCCATACCTAAATTTAACAAATACCTTTATAATCTATTGTTAAGCAGCAAATTAGGAGTTTATTGAGGGAAAACTCTTATTCAGCATTGAATATATAATCCCTAAACTAAAGTGTTATCAAATACAGTACAGAGCTTGTAGGCTACCTTAAATGTGACAAAGGGCTAAATATAGGATTAAATAAAGCATGTGCAGGTTTGTAAATGGTGTCTGTGTGCTCCACTGATGGCGCGTGTCCTGTGAGGACGACCTTGTGGGAAGAACGCGATGCGGCTGGTGAATGGAGACGGAGGTGTGAATAGGATCGCATCACAGAGACCCGTTCTGCTGTACGGACGCAGCCATGCACAGCTCTCTCGGGTGACCCCGTCTCTGACCTGCGAGACCAGCACAGAAACTGTTGCTGAAGACCAGCTGAGAACATCTCCACTGTCAAACGTCTCTTCAATTCACAGTCAGTCATGTGGCCATAAACACACACCTGCTATATACAACCACCTCCACCTCCAGATCCATACCGTTTATCCATACCCCCACTACAAGATCAAATACTCTCTTACTCTAAGCTAACTTTACATCTCTATATAATAGAGGTTGTTTCCTTAAGTGACAGTTGCACATTCTACAGACAGCCTTGACAATAATTTTTCTTTTTTTTTTTTTTTTTTTTGTTATATCCAGGGTACAATTTGTTAACAACACACATCATAAACCCGTCTTTTTAGGAAAGTACTAGATAATGGGTGTCATGTTGTTATGAAGCGGACGGGACACAGATGGTAAGTATATGCAATAACAGTTTATTATAAATGAGTTCAACAGACAGGATGAGAAGAACAGGTAAGTAGACAATCTTGAGAGAGTTTGAGAGCGTAGAATGAGAATGTAACCAGTTCTATTTCCGTTGTATCCACAGATGATCCGACGACGACGAAGCCAATGACGAACACCACAATCACACACCACAACTCACGGGAGGACACGAGGAAGGCGATCGCTGGGAATCTGAAGGAGAACGAGGAACCAACAAGGAGATCACAGGTAAGTGCAAACAGGTAAGTATAACAGGTAATAAGTTGAGATCAGCGAGTCCACTTCGAATAGTCGAGCTTGGACAGGGATTGCAGGTTGGTGTGTGCTTTTATGTGGTGCTTGATTGATGAGATAATAGCTGTCAGGTGCTGGTGATCAGAACTCGGGTGATTGTGAGCGTTGCGTTGTAGTGAGGGTGGAGCCTGGCGTGGATGTAACATTACCCCCTCCTCCAGGGCCCCCTCCCGGGCCCTCTCCCGAGGCCGGGCCCCTCCGACGCCGGGGTGGTCTACCTCTGTTCCGAGGTGCTGGACGATCTGGGTGATTCTGATGAAACTCTGTCAACAGCGTTGGGTCTAAGATATCCTCACGAGACACCCAGGACCTCTCTTCTGGACCGTAACCCTCCCAGTCCACGAAATATTGTAGCCTACCACCTCGACGCCGGGAATTCAGGATTTCTTTGACCGTGTATATGGTTCCTTCTTCAGTGATCATTGGAGGAGGGGGTTCTTCACGGCCAGGCTCTGTGGAAAGAAGAGAGTCATGGTAAGGTTTCAACAGTGACACATGGAATGTAGGATGGATTCTGTAGTGTGCAGGTAGTTGTAAACGGTACGTGACTGGGTTGATCTGCTCCGTGATGGTGAAGGGACCAACAAACCTGGGACTCAGCTTCTTACAGGGCAGGCGTAGACGAATGTCTCGGGTAGATAGCCATACCTTTTGTCCAACTTGAAAGATAGGAGCGTCGGAACGGCGACGATCAGCTGTAGCTACCTGTCTACGCACTGCCCTTTGGAGATGTTGGTGTGCTTCGTCCCAGACCCTCTCGCTCTCCCGGAACCAGTAATCTACCGATGGAACGTCCGAGGGTTCTCCTGTCCAAGGGAAGAGTGGGGGCTGGAATCCGAGTATGCACTGGAATGGAGTGAGTCCGGTGGTGGCTTGACGTAGAGAGTTCTGTGCATACTCGGCCCAGCCCAGGAACTGGTTCCAGGTGTCTTGGTGGCTTGTGCAGAAGGTACGGAGGAACTGCCCCACCTCTTGGATCTTTCTTTCCGTCTGTCCATTGGTCTGTGGGTGGTAGCCTGAGGAGAGGCTGACGGTCACACCTAGGAGCCGGAAGAAAGCTTTCCACACTCTGGAGATAAATTGCGGTCCTCTATCTGAAACAATATCTTCCGGTAAACCATATGAGCGGAATACTTGATCAAACAGAAGTTTTGCTGTGTTCCAGGCTGTAGGTAGACCTTGGAGTGGAATTAATCGGCAAAACTTAGAAAATCTATCTACTATGACCAGGATGCAGGTATTACCTTCTGATGGGGGGAGATCCGTGATGAAATCGACCCCTAGGTGTGACCAGGGGCGGTTAGGCACGGGAAGTGGCACTAGTTTTCCTGATGGAAGATGACGAAGAGACTTTGACATTGCACATTCCCTACACCCTCTCATGTACCTCTGCACGTCCAGTTCCATCCTAGGCCACCAAAACCGATCTTGCAGGAGTGAGAGGGTTCTGTTGGTCCCAGGATGCCCTGTGCCCAGTGAGGTATGGGAGGAGTGGATTAATGGTATGCGTTCGTCAGGTGGAACAAACCTCCGATGCGGAGGGCAGTCCGGCGGAGCTTCAGGGGCTGGATCTGAGGCGACTGGAGGGGTCGTCCATTGAATGGGGTTCACGAAGATTTTTTCCGGCAGAATGGGTTCAATGGGTTCTGGTGTCTCTTCCGGGGAATGAATGCGTGACAGTGCATCGGCTCTGACATTTTTGGATCCGGGTCTGTAGGAAATGGAAAACTGGAATCTAGTGAAGAACAGTGCCCAACGGGCTTGTCGAGGTGTTAGACGTTTGGCATCACGTAAATACTGTAGGTTTTTATGATCTGTTAATACCTGAAATGGATGTATGGACCCCTCCAGCCAGTGACGCCATTCTTCAAGTGCCAGTTTGATGGCCAACAATTCTCTGTTCCCGATGTCGTAATTGCGCTCCGCCGGACTGAGCTTCTTAGAGAAATAGGCACATGGATGGAGTTCGGTTGACTTCCCCTGCTGTTGCTGTTGTGACAGTACTGCTCCTACCCCTGTGGTAGAAGCATCCACTTCTACAACGAAAGGGAGTTGTGGATCCGGATGGGCCAGAATGGGTGCTGTTATGAAGGCTTGTTTGAGTTGTTGGAAAGTTTGACTTGCTTCGGGTGTCCAGGTCAGAGTTTTGGGCTTACCTTTTAGCATTGAGGTTAATGGGCTGGCTATGGTACTGTAATTATTAATAAAACGTCTGTAGAAATTGGAAAATCCTAGGAATTTCTGGAGTGACTTAACTGTAGTGGGGGTTGGCCAGTTGACAATGGCTTCGACTTTGCTCTCATCCATCTTGACACCAGTGTGATCAATGAAGTAGCCCAGAAACTGTACAGATGATTGATGAAAAGTGCACTTCTCGGCTTTCAGGTACAGATTATGCTCTCGGAGACGTTGGAGTACTTTAGTGACCTGTTGGTGATGCTCAGATAGGTTAGTTGAGTAAATCAGGAGGTCATCTATGTAGATGATCATGAACTGGTGCAAGTAATCTCGGAATATCTCATGCATAAAGTTCTGGAAAACAGACGGGGCGTTGACGAGCCCATATGGCATCACCCTGTATTCATAATGGCCAGTAGGGGTGATAAAAGCAGTTTTCCACTCGTCCCCTTTGCGTATACGAATCAGATTATACGCACTTCGTAGATCAAGTTTGGTGAATACTTTGGCTCCTCTGAGTTTTTCAATGGCAGTGGGGACGAGTGGAAGTGGATATTTGAATTTGACTGTACCTTCATTGAGAGCTCGGTAATCTATACAAGGACATAGGCCACCATCCTTTTTCGCAACGAAGAAGAAGCTGGAGGCAGCAGGGGAAGTTGAGGGACGGATATATCCTTGCTTTAAGGCTTCCTGAATGTACTCCTCCATGGCCTTTGTTTCCGGAATAGAAAGTGGAAAGATTCGTCCTTGGGGCACAGAGGCATCCGGGAGCAGATCTATGGCGCAGTCCCATGGGCGATGTGGTGGCAGGTGGGCAGCTCTCTTGGGGCAAAACACGTCCTGGAATGAAGAATAACAAGGAGGAATATTAACAGATTGTTTTTCAATGGGGCTTTCGATAGTCGTGGAACACATGGTGAACGAACAGGGGAACGAAGTGGAAGCTTTGGGAAGCATTCCGGCCAACAGGTATCCCCCCACTTCATTATTTCTCCTGAGCCCCAAGATAGGATGGGATTGTGCCTCGCCAGCCACGGACGCCCTAGGACCACGTCGATGGTGGAGCCCTCCAGAACCAACAGCCAGATCTCTTCCTCATGACATTGCCCTATTTGTAGGTGAATCGGTCCAGCGCGATGTTTAACATCCTTCTTGGAAAGCGTTTGTTCATTTATGGATTGAACATGGTATTTTACTTCGGTAGGCGTGGTTTGAAGACCCAGTCGTTGCGCAAGGGCGCCGGAGATGAAGTTCCCCGCGGACCCGGAATCGATGAGGGCTGCCACAGTGAAGGAGACATCATTTGCAGTAAGAATGACATTAGAAGTGAATGGATTCAACTTCTCGTATATAGGGAGGATTGTACTCACTAAAGGACGTACAGGACGTGTGGGGCAGTCCCGAATCTGGTGACTAGACTGCCCACAATACAGACACAGACCCAATGATAAGCGTCGTTGCCGTTCCTGAGGGGTTAAACAACGAGAATCCACCTGCATAGGTTCGAGGGGCTGTTCTGGAGGGCTGTGGTCCGCTGGTGGGCCGGGAGATGCGCCTCCAGTGCTCATAGATGAATTTGAATATGATGAGATACGGGCAGCGCAACGTATGGTCATTTGAATAAAGCGTTCGAGTCCCATGGAGTCATCGTAAGGCGCCAACATCATTCGGAGGTTCGGTTCGAGTCCTTGACGATATGTAGTCAGTAATGCCATCTCATTCCAACCGCTGGATGCTGCTAAAGTACGGAATTTCACAGAATATTCTTGAATACTGAGTGTGCCTTGACGAAAATGGTATAATTCCTCACCCGCAGATGTTTCCTGATCTATTCGTCCAAATACCTCCATGAAATGGCGAGTAAATGCAGCATACGTTTTTACGGGGGGTCCTGCTTGATTCCAGATTGATTCCGCCCACCTTAGTGCGGTGCCTGTGAGACAAGAGATCAGATATCCGATTTTTGATGAATCAGAATTATACACCTGAGGATATGTGGCGAACGTGATGGAGCACTGGAGAAGAAATCCCTTGCAATCTCCCGCCGCACCAGAGTAGGGCGTTGTGCGCACCATGGGACATACGACAGAGAGCGGCGAAGAAGCATTGTTGACAATCGGTGAGGGTGCTGGTGGTGGCGATGGATTAGATGCCGTTGGTGATGGTGATGTGGCGAGAATGGCTTGGCGAACTGCATCCACAAGTTCCTGGAAGGGATCAGATGAACTCATATTTACGGTTTTGGTCCAAGCTTCTGTTATGAAGCGGACGGGACACAGATGGTAAGTATATGCAATAACAGTTTATTATAAATGAGTTCAACAGACAGGATGAGAAGAACAGGTAAGTAGACAATCTTGAGAGAGTTTGAGAGCGTAGAATGAGAATGTAACCAGTTCTATTTCCGTTGTATCCACAGATGATCCGACGACGACGAAGCCAATGACGAACACCACAATCACACACCACAACTCACGGGAGGACACGAGGAAGGCGATCGCTGGGAATCTGAAGGAGAATGAGGAACCAACAAGGAGATCACAGGTAAGTGCAAACAGGTAAGTATAACAGGTAATAAGTTGAGATCAGCGAGTCCACTTCGAATAGTCGAGCTTGGACAGGGATTGCAGGTTGGTGTGTGCTTTTATGTGGTGCTTGATTGATGAGATAATAGCTGTCAGGTGCTGGTGATCAGAACTCGGGTGATTGTGAGCGTTGCGTTGTAGTGAGGGTGGAGCCTGGCGTGGATGTAACACATGTCATGAAATGTTTTTAATATGATGGAAATTGTTTTTAACAGGATCATAAGTTTATAAAATCATTGTAATTTAGGCCTATTAATTGGTAATGATTTAATGTCCACGGTTATTCAAAAAACAAATAAATTATATAGAGAAACCGAGCAAAGAACACAGTATCAGTGGAGACTGAATCAGTTAAACCAGTGGTTAATTCTCAAACTTTTTATACCAAGTACCAGCTCAGAGAATATTTTGCTGTCCAAGTACCACCATAATGACCAACATTAAAATACAGTAGTGTAGTAGGCTGTGTGAAATGTAAAAAGTTTGTATAATAATAAAACAATAACTCTAATTAACCTTATTATTATTATTATTATTATTATTATTATTATTATTATTATCATCATCATCATTTATTATTATTATTATTATTATTATCATCATCATTTATTATTATTATTATTATTATTATTATTATCATCATCATTTATTATTAGTAGTAGTAGTAGTAGTAGTATTATAAAAGTGTGAAATGTAAAATGTTTGTATAATAATAAAACAATAACTCTAATTTATTATAATTATTATTATTATAAAAGTGTGAAATGTAAAATGTTTGTATAATAATAAAACAATAACTCTAATTAATTTATTATAATTATTATTATTATAAAAGTGTGAAATGTAAAATGTTTGTATAATAATAAAACAATAACTCTAATTAACGTATTATTATTATTATTATTATTATCATCATCATCATCATTTATTATTATTATTATTATTATTACTATTATCATTACTATTATTATTATTATCATTTATTATTATTATCATTATCATTATTATTATTATTATTATTATTATTATTATTACTATTATTATTATTATCATTTATTATTATTATTATTATATTATTATTATTATTATTATAAAAGTTAAATGTAAAATGTTTGTTAAGAATAAAACAATAACTTTAAATAACTTTTATTATTATTATTATTATTATTATTATTATTACCATTTACATTACTTACATAATTATATATAAACACATACTTACACATTTATTAGTATTATTTTAATATAATACTAATAACAATAATACATGTAAAATGTTTGTATAATAATAAAATAATACATTTGAATAACAATTTATTATTATTATTATTATTATTATTATTATTATTATTATCATCATCATCATCATCATCGTTGTTGTTGTTATTACCATTTACATTACTTACATAATTATATATAAACATACTTATGCATTTATATTATTAGTATTATTATTATTTTATAATAATAATTAATAATAATAAAATAATAAATGTGAATGACAATTTATTATTATTATTATTATTATTATTAAATATGATTAGAATATAGTATGAATAATCTAAATCAAATATGTCTAATTATCATTTATATTACTTACATCATTATATATAAACACATACTTATATAATTTTTTATATATATACACACACATTTACATAATATACACTATATAAACATTAGTACAAATTTAAAATATTAATGTTACTCATATAAACTATAATCATAAATGTGTTTATTTAATTTCCAATTTTATGTGTGTGTGTGTTGTATGTATTTTATCTATATCTAATAACACACACATACATGTACATATTTAAGAAATATATGTAATATATATATTTATATGTAATATAAATTATACATAAATATGAATATATATACATGTAAATATTTCTTAAATCTATACATATATGTATGTGTATTTATATATACATTTAAATACACACACATTTTATGTGACAGCCCTAATTATTAAATTTTTAAAAAATAATAATAATTTACAACTTTTTCCATTTCTTTTCATTTCCTTTAAATTGTATTGGTGCAACAATCAAACACAAGCTCCTAATTTGTCCCCCCATTTCATATAGCGCAGTTGTGTTGCGCAGTTAAAGTTGTGTATTCAATAGTGTTAAAAAACCAAGTTGGCAGAAAAAACAAAACCATTAAACTATTGGCATCAGCAGACGCTGTTTTGAGTCATCTGATATCAGCATACAAATTCTGTATCAAGCGTCCCTAATCCAAACAAACCATGAATTGAGTGCAGCAACAGGCTGAAGTGATGAATTACTCGCTCTGCAATGAACGAGCAGCGCAGCATTAATGGGAGGAGACGGTCTGCATGTGCGGATGTGTGTGAAGCTGTGATCTGAAGGATTTGGCAGGGCTCCTCTGAGCATGGCGAGAATGGGTCAGGGGAGAGGGGCCTGGCCAAGTGTAGCTATGTCTCATGAAACCACAGAGCCGCAGGGAAATGAATAAATAAATATCCCCTCCAACCATGCTGCCTGTTCCCATGTTTTGGCAGGGCAGGAAAAAGCCAGGAGTCCAGTTGCTGCATGAACATTAGTAAGACAAACAGCAGCAGACCTGCGCCTTTCCTCTCCACGCAGTCAGGAGAAACACGCAGGCCTCGTCTATATGGCAACTCCAAACACGCTCGGTTATTCAGACTCCGAAAATGAGACCACACTAACAAAGTGTGGGACTTTAATCTTGATGCATTGTGACATACTTAAACACTATTGCTGTCACCAAATAAAGTAGTCTATGAGACATTAATCTGTCATTATAGCAGCTTTGCTTTTGGCCTGAGATATACATTCCAGCGCATTTAAATAAAAAAAGGCATCCGCATGAGGAAAGACGCCACCTCTGAATTCCCAGCATTCTCTGACGAGGTGGAGCACCATTTAGTTTTTTAAAGTGGTGCTTACTCACCAAATTTATTGTATAACATGGATTATCACAGAATTTTAACTTCTTCTTCAACTTAGTTATGCGAGTCACTTCAGAAGCACTTCATCATTTAATTTGATAAAACTATTGTCAGATAGGATAGACTGGGTAGACCCTTACCAAAAAGTAGTATACTTTATATATTTTTGTAGTATGTAGTAAGTATACAAATATCAGTGTACTAACAGTAAACTTGTAAGTGTACTATTTCAATACTCCTTGGGACTAAATTGGCCCACTTTCTAGTATATAAAAGTATTCTTTTAAGTGTACTTCAATTATAACAGTAGTAAACTTTGAGTACAAGACTAGTTTGTACTGCAACTATACGAAAAGTGATCTTATAAATACACTGATAGTTTACTAATTGAATACTTGTAGCATTTTTAGTACACGTTGAAGTACAGTTTGGGTAAACTACTAGTTTAGTAGTTTCATACTGCAAGTATACTCGTAAGTTTTCTTTTAGTGAACTTTGCATCATACTTTAAATATACTACTATGTCCCTATTTAGGTATTATTTTTGTATATATTTTGTTATATGAACATACAAAACATCAAAAGAAAGAACAAGACATCGGCTTGTAAACAAAAAGATGCATTCCTTTTTAATAAACATTTGAATGTGGGTAAGTTTCATAAATAAAAAATAAAGAAATAAATTTTGAACAAAACGCTGAAAAAAAGACTAGATTCAGAATGATAATCAAAACGTAGATGGAGTTGATCAACACCCCAAACTTTGACAGTCATCATTACCTCTTCATGGGTCAACATTTTATTCCATAATGTTACAGTTTTGATGTTTTTTTTTTTTTTGTCTGATGATCGTGTTAGTTTACATGTGGAAGCATCTATTGTTTCAGTTTCTTCTTCGCTTGTGTTTTGGAAATTCTGTACCGAAGACGTGTAATAGCACCCCCTACCATATAACAATGAAAACACTGATTCTCTAAGCTTAGTATAGTATAGCTTAAATATATTTAGACCTTTTCTAAGTATAAGTCAAGTATACTTAAATTTAAGTATATCTCTGAGAAGTACATAAAGCACATTTGTGTGAAGTACTTGAGTAGACAGAAAATATACTTTCCTATTTTTAGTTTAAAAGAAGTATACTAATAGCACACTTGAATAAACATATTTTTCGTAAGGGGAGTTGGTACACGTTTTACCACACCAAAACTAGGGACTGAAAATAAGTGATTTTTCATATGACATTTCCTTTACTTGTCTACTAAAATATTAATAATGATTCACATCTGTAAGTAGTTCATATTTGCCACAATTAGTTCATAAACACAAGAAGCCTTTTTTGTTCGGGTACCCATATCAGGTATTTTTGTTACCTATCCGTAATGCTGTAAAGCTGCCTAAACAATTCATTGCAAATGTAAAATAACTTTAAAAATGAGAATTGAGAAGTTTTTATTTCCATTCAGTATTTTATTTGATTATTTGTTTAGTTAAAAGTAGTTCATTTGTAAAACATTGTACAGTAATGGCAAACAGCGATATAATATTTAATTTCAGTTCATCATTTTAATAGTAACAATTGAAAAGAGTACAGTAAACAGTGAAACAGTAAAAAACATTGAACAATTGCAAACAGCAATAATAAAACAGATTAAACGCAAATAACCTAATAAACATAATAACAATAAACATAATAAATAAATGATACATTGTGTCTCAGCTGTACCCCGCTGACCACCTCAAACATATCTCCAGATTTTACGATGACCTTGCAAGACACAAAGTCATGCAATATGTCAGTTTTTAGAGCACCGATTAAGGTTTATGAAAATGTAAGTTAACTTTAACAGTCATGTAAGGATGAGAAGCTATTCAATGTGGAAGGGATGCGGTGAAGTGAAAAACTTACCTTAAAAAAAAATTTTCGACTGGAGAAGCGCATGTACTTCATATTTCCCACGATTGAAGAGGATGCTACTACGCATGTGTGAAGCAAATATCACAGATCAGACTTGTTGCACACAAATCATTGAAGGTGTTTTAAATTTACCCCTGTACCAACTGTTTCCGGTCTACCCTACACACAGAAATTCAAAGACTTCGCCACATACCGCCAAAATAAATGTTGGGATTAACTTGAATAAATTATGACAGGAATATAATATTATTGAACAGAACAATGTACTTTTTAAAGTAGTAGTAGTAGTAGTAGTAGTAGTAATAATAATAATAATAATAATTTCATTACAACATTTTAACATTTTATTTTAATTAAGGAATATCACTCAATAGCACACTTATTTTAAACAGTACACCTCGATTGTTCAGCCAATAATGAAAGGAACTGTTCAAATTTAATTTGATTACATTTTAAAAGATTAATTAAACTGTTAAAACTTTATCCATTAATTTGATTACCACCATATTTGATAATACATTTGTATCAAATAATAAAAAATGTACTAAAACTAGAAAGAAAAAAATAAAATAAAACTGAATTTCTGAAAAGCAAGCAAGCAAGATAGATAGATAGATAGATAGATTAATATGGTATATTACAATTAAAACTGTAATAAATTTGACCCTGGACCACAAAACCAGTCATAAGTAGCTCGGGTATATTTGTAGCAGTAGCCAAAAATACATTGCATGGGTCAAAATTATCGATTTTTCTTTTATACCAAAAATCATTAGGATATTAAGTAAAAAATCATGTTTCACGACGATACTTTGTAAATGTCTTACCATAAATATATCAAAACTTAATTTTTGATTAGTAATATGCATTGCTAAGAACTTCATTTGGACAACTTTAAAGGTGATTTTCTCAATATTTTTGCACCCTCAGACTCCAGATTTTCAAACAGTTGTATCTCGGCCAAATATTGTCCTATCCTAATAAACCATATACATCAGTGGAAAGCTTATTTATTCACCTTTCAGATCTTAGTTTAAAAAAAAAAAAAGGAACCCTTATGACTGGTTTTGTGGTCCAAGGTCACAAATGATTAAATAGTTCGTATTTTATGAACGCTATTGATTAGACATCCTTTTTTTTATTATTAAAATTTAATTAAATATTTAAAACAAAAACTGGAATTTCTGGAAAGTAAAATTTCTGGAAAGTAAAATCAGTACAATAACTACAATCAACTTTGTTGTGTAAATCATTTGAACTTAAACTACATTACACCGACTTAAAATTAAAAAAAAAAAAAAGTTGAAGTTAATGTAATGTAAAACTATAAGTGCTTATACTGATCATACTTTAGATTAGGTGTTTTCTGAGTTAACCATGTCAAATAAGCCCACACATATGGCTCTGGTCCCTTTTTCAGCTCAAATCACAATTTTGAATCCCAAAAAAACTTATTTAGCTCTCCTCTATGGGCAGAATGATGTGCATGCAGAAGGTGCTACTGTACACACTGGAGTAAGTACTGCGGTGAAGCTACTGGGACATCCAGTAAGAGCTGGCGAATACACTGATCGTATTCAGAGCAGCTCTCATAACCATCAAATGCAAGTGACCTAAAAGGAGCTTCATACCTCGATGATCTCTTGACATTGCTTCGTAAATCAAAGTTCAATCATTTTTTTCCAAAGGCACTTAATTGGCTCTCAAAAACACTGTTTTCTCCTCGTGGGATTAAAGGTGTTCAGATGACAACATAAAGCCTAGTCTGGCATGAAGCTGATGCTGCTCATGGAGATGATAATGACCCTTAAGCTGTAAGCACAGAGACATTCATATTTTATTCATGCAGTTATGCCTCATGCTACACACCTTGCCTTTTTCTAATCTCGAGCAACTGTAGCAATCTTTTTTAAGGGCCTCGGTGAGGCGTGCACACACACTCGGTGCTCCAGGGACCCATCTGCCACCCTTTTATTAATTCATCAGACTTAAGCATCATTTGGTCTGAACTGGAATCAAATATTTCTGGGATTCCTTTATTTGAGTCTCTAATATCTCTTTATTCTGCGCTCTCGCCCTACACAAGCTGCCGTGGGCATTCAACGCGCCTAAATCATTGTGTAATAAAAATAAATCTGTCTTCTTTGAAATGTGTACCATTGATTTTTACACTGGTCAATACTACATTTGAAGGCCCAAATTCAAAGCATTCTTAAACAAACCTACGATGCTATTCAGGAAATTACTGCACAAATTATTTCGAGTTAATGAGATATTCCCATGTTATCGATCACTGGAAAAGACTTATTTCAAGGTTTTGTCTAATTTAACGTGTATTTGTTTCCCTCCGCCTTTAGTTTTTGCATGAACGTGTCCAGGTCGTATCTCAAATGAAATAAATTATATTTTGCATAAAGAAAATGAAGCAGCCTACTTGTATGACCATTACGTTTTGCATTATTTTCATAACTATCAAGCACATTTTCCCCACAAATTCTTATTGCAATGAAAACACAACTCGTTCTCATCACTGCAAGTTGATTATAACATTAATTGGCATTGCAGGAACATGAATTTACATTATTATTAATGCACTTCACTGTATTTACACAACAGGACAGTATCTGTTGTACTTCATATATGCAAATATTATTTAATAAAAAAAAAAAAAAAAACTAAAAAACTGTTGAATTCTCATTTTATTTTTATAGCATATTTTCTTCTGCATTACATTCAGAAATAACTGGGGCTAAAGAAATGCCAGCAGCTAATGCAATGTACTGCACTTTTCACACATGTCTCTTTACATAGATTTTTAATTATATAAGGCCTTTGCATCATTTGGAACAACCACTCATTATGTGGTGCGACCAGTAATAGGAATAACTGTATTAAAATAAAAATAAAATATCTATTTTTTGTGGTTGAAATATGAATAACTGCTAAAGCATGCTTAAGTGAACGGCATTTTTAAAACATTTTTATGCAATTTACAGGAAAAATAAGTCTGCTAAGTATATTTAAGAAGGCAACACTGAAATTCTAAAACAAAAATATAAAATCATTACTTACAAAAACTAAAAACAATGCAAGTACTTTGTTTCTAAACACTTTAATCACTGAGAACATCAAAAAAATGTTAAGCATGTCAAGGAAATTAATTAATTTCAATATAAATCACGGTTGCACAACATGACATTTTTTAAGGCTATGGCCAATTCATTGAGATGAAAAAAAAAAAATAATTTTTAAATTTTAATACAGATTTATGTGTACAAAACATTCTTAATGTTTGAACAATTACAACTGTCTAAAATCCTTATATGTCAATTACATAAATATATATACTTACAAAGTAGTTTATTTTCCTAAAAGAAATATATTTTCTGTTTTGTATCATTGTCATTGTTGTTTCCTTTTAATTTGGGGTCGAAATGTGACCTGTATGATGGATATTTTTTCGATGTTTATTCAACGTTACATCAAAATAGCTCTTCTTTTAAAATAAATGGTGACACTAAGGGTTCCTATGTCATTTCCCACCTTCTTTATGGGTGCCGGCCCTTCTTACAGGATGTCCTTTTCCCCAAATCGGCCAATTCAGACACATTCAGTGACAGAAAGACAAGTCATCTCTGTACTGGACAGATCCGACTGCACTACAGCACATGGAGTTCCCTGCACACAGAGCCATTAACTCCTGCTTTACCGTAAGGTTTATACTGCCCTCCAGTGGCCAAACCAGGAGCAACATCTAAAAAAAGCAGAACAGGATTACTGCATCTAAGGCAAGAGGGATTGTGCATGTTTTGGAGAAAATAGCTTGTCCTAACAGATACTAAAAAGTATTTAATAATCACATTTAAAAATGTCTGAAAGTCATCTGAAGCATCTGAAGCTTTCACAGTTAAAGTTCACACAGGTGTAAATTAGAATAACCACAGGGGTAATCACATTAACTATTAACATGATGCACTAACTCTTCATTTTGTACAGTATATCTGCTGTTTTGTCTTTAAAACCAACTAACTTCTTTTGCTGGAAAAGTATGTTGTTGGTTTGATATTTTGTTCTGTAATGCAATCACATTCAAAGTGTTTTTGGAGCCACTGTGTTTAGGGTTCTTCCCCCCTTTGCTGTGGGTTCTGGCTGCTGGTGGTTGTAAATTTAGCTGTTAGTAGGACAGAGCTCCACCTCAGTAAATTCACCCTCCGGGGCCCAACACAGAAACATTCCATTCATGCCCCTGAACCCTGATCAACCCCTGCACCGGCAGGGAACAATGAATTCCCCAACGTCATCCATGTGTGCAGGTAAAACTCCCTTGGCTTTATGGTGGTAACCCATAAAATAAGTCAGACTTTGAAGCTCCTAGTTGAACCAAAGGTGAATACAGTCATGACATCTACCCTAAAATATTAATGACACAACTCACTCTACAGAAACAGTCTGGCTTATTTCAAGAGGTTCACCTGACACCTGCTCATGATAAAAGGCTTGAGTGGCAGTAAGGTTAATGACAAATAAGGTGTCAGAGAAGTGACATGGAGATTTAAAAAAAAAAAAAAAATCTATCAACCTTGTTTTACCCTAAGAGCGGCGTGGCCATTTGTGAATTTTTGGGTCTGGCTTCAGGTCTCAACCACGTCCAGCTATTTTTAACAGTACAAAACAGCATTTTGCTGCTTGATATTGCAAATTTGCTGCTTAACATATTACTTTAATGTATTATTTTAATTATAAACATGCTGGTTTGTAGTGCAAACAGTTTTAGTGTTTACTGCACGTTGTTATTCTTCTTGTTATTTTCTTATAGCGGATAATGATCCAGAAGTCTCGCCCATAGTCTTACTTTTTATTGAAAAATAAGGTGCATATAAAACTATTACACTAAGTTCCTGTAATCTTCATATTTTGATCATGTCGGTTTTATACAATTTGGGGGAAGAAAAAAACACAGTTAATTAATTTCATGTTGGTTTTTGACATTTTTGTAAAACATTTACAACTTTAATTTAATGATTTTAAAAAATATTATACAGTAGAATACAAATACTTTGCTCATACATGTTTTTATACACATTTTATTTTTTTCAAGGTAAAAATACTGTTATACAAATACAGAAAAATATACATTATCACAACTATCATTGTTTACAATTCATTAGTCATGTATATTAGGTTATGCCATTTTAAATAAACTTCAAATACATTTTAACTAAATATTCAGGTAACACTTTATAATTAGTACATTGGTTAATATATATATATATATATATATATATATATATATATAGCATTTATTAATCTTAGTTAATGTTATTGTTCAGCATTTACTAATGCATTTCTAAAATTGTTTACATTAGTTAACGCACTGTGAACTAACATAAACTAACAATGAACAACTGTATTTTTATTAACTAACATTAAGATTAATAAACTGTGTAAAAAATGTATTTTCATTGTTCGTTCATGTTAGTTAACACATTAACTAATGTTAACAAATGACGCCTTATTCTAAAGTGTTACCAGTATTAAAAATACATATTTTTTTAGTTAGCTGCTGAAGCCATATTTTTTTTATTTTAAATAAAAACTAAAAATTGAAATAAAACATTAAAAACTACAAACATATTTAAAAATGCAGAAACACACAAACACTTTTAATTAAAGTTAATTGATTTAATTAAAATGAAAACAAAATATCCAAATAAAAACGAATCAAAAATATGAAAAAAATAAAACACACACAAACGTCTTGATACTGAAAAAACACTGCTACTTTACCATATTGAATTTTTTACTTAAATATATAATTATATTTTCATTAAGACTTAAGGACCTGCTTTAGTGTTCTTGTCACATGACAAAACAATAATAATAATAATAATTTTTATTATTATTATTATTGTTGTTGTTGTTGTTGTTGTTACAATTATTATTATTGTTGTTGTTATTATTATTAACTAAAAATAGTTGTTTTTGTTAAAAAAAAAATATTCCTTTACGTTTTTTTTGTTTCAATAGCAATTATAGAAAAAAAAAGAAGTTCTTTATTGTTGACGTATTCGTCATAGAGTTCCTTTTGTGTATGAATTGCTTATGTAACGAATTTCTGAAAACAAATTAGAAGTTAACAGGAAAAACAGCAGTCAAGGTTCATGACAAACAAAGACATTAAAAAAACAGCAGAAGGAAATTCTCTGTTAAACCTGTAGTACAACCTGTTCTTCAACTGAAGGCCCAGCATGCAACATTCTCATACAAAAACACCCACATACATACACTCAAACAAAAACAGTCATCGTTTCACACACTTAACACATACAAGAGCTTCCACACGCAGCAGGAAGCCTCAAGCAATGAGTGTTACTCCGAAAAAAAAACACTCAATTAGACTGCATGTCAATTTTTACAGTATGCAAATACACGTTTCCTTGTGCAAACGATGGGCATCATCAGAGAATCACACCGAGAGTAATACGCACCACAGGACGACTCTCGCCTACCCGTGCATTGACAGGAAACAGCGAGCACAAGGCCCGGGCCTCTATTTACCCACAGGACCATAACTCTGAGTGAGGGTCACGACCTCCGACGGGGACATGTCACTGCGGCAACTGGCTCTTTAAGCCGCTTGTCTCCTCGAGCAAATGATTGTGTCATCGTGATCACACTGCGGGGAGACAGATATGTTTTGACATGCTGGCCGCAGCACTTTAGACAGTGCGACGAGGATGGAAAGTGACATGGGCTGATAACTCATGCCAGGCGTGGCATGATATCATGAGTATCTGTGCCAGTGATTGTCGGCTGGGGAATGCCAAGGAAAACAAGTACGAGGGAACAGGAATCTTATGGCGAGTGCTAGACCGCTATAGGTTGCAAAAGACAGAATTGTCAGCCAAGAGCCAAACTGGGCGATATGAAAGACAGTTTAAGACTATTTTAAACTACACAGGGCTATACAAGAAATACACAGTAATTTTCTGAAAACGTCAGGTCAGATTTTTAGTCTGTGCAAAACGTTACAATGTTTAGATGTGGTAGACCACTGCCAGGGCTGGTTAGGTCACTGTTACAAGTCACAAAAGCCACGTCTCTGTGATATTCTGCTCTCTAGATATGGCTTTTTTTTTTTTTTTTTGGTTTTTTTAATTTAATTGTCCGCCGAATGAAAATCTTAAGCTCACATCACAAAAATATCAACAGACAGTTTAATATTAAAGATAAAAAATACCAAGTTCTCAAGTCTCAGCAAGCACTGCTAATAATAGAGATGCAATGATCACGACTGATGATGTTGAGTGATTCATGAAATGTTGATATGATGGCTGATGTTTCACATTTCTGAAATTATCCATTTAAATTTTGTGAATTTAAAAAACAAAATACTATATACTGTATATACATTATCGATTAAAAGTAGGATCAGTAAAATGTTTAAAATGTTTTTAAAAAGTCTCTTATGCTCATCAAGGTTGCATGTATTTTATCAAAAATACAGTAAAACAAACAAAGTGATAACACTTTAGTATAGGGAACAATTCTCACTATTAATTATTCTGCATGACCATATTCTACATCCCCAATCCTTCTCAATACCTGAATTTAACAGCAACCTTACTAACTATTAATACGCAGCAAATTAGGAGTTAACTGAGACAAAAGTCATAGTTAATGGTTTGTTAATAGCTAGAATTGGACCTTCAAATGAAGTGTGACCAAAAAGATTAAATATTATTATAATTTAGAACCATTTTCATTTTTGTAATATATATATATATATATTTTTTTTTTTTTTTAAATGTGTGTTGTCAAAAATGAATTTGGTGATCAAGAAACTTATATTATTATTATTATTATTATTATTATTATTATTATTATTATTATCAGTGTTAAAAACCAAGGCTGTACTGCTTAAAGGGGTCATCAGAGGCCCATTTTCCACAAGTTGAAATGATTCTTTGGGGTCTTAAAGAAGAAATCCACTTCCAAAACAAAGATTCACATATAATGTACTCACCCCATTGTCATCCAAGATGTTCATGTCTTTCTTTCTTCAGTCGTAAAGAAATTATGTTTTTTGAGGAAAACATTTCAGCGTTTTTCTTCATATAATAGGCTTCATTGGTGCCCCGATTTTGAACTTCCAAAATGCAGTTTAAATGCAGCTTCAAACGATCCCAAATGTGGTTGTAAACAATCACAGCTGAGGAAGAAGGGTCTTATCTAGCCAAACGATCAGTTATTTTCATAAACAAAATACAACTTAAATAGTTTTTAATCTCAAATGCTCGTCTGATCTTTCTCTCCCTGAACTCTGTGTATTCTGGCTCAAGACACTTAGGGTATGTAGAAAAACTCCAATCGTATTTTCTCCCTCAACTTCAAAAATCTTTTCAAAATCATCCTATATCACTGCAGAAGTACCGACCCAGTCTTTACAAAGTAAACATGCAAAAAAGGTAAAACACGATATAGGGCGATTTTGAAGTTGAGGGAGAACATGAGATGGGAGTTTTTTTGACATACCCTAACTGACATGAACCACAACAAAAACAGTTTAGGCAGAGTGAGACAATCGTATTATAAATTGTATTATTTTTATAAATTATAACGAACCATTACGCTAGATAAAACCCTTCTTTTTCGGCTGGGATCGTTTACAACTGCATTTGGGATCGTTTGAAGCTGCATTTAAACTACATTTTGGAAGTTCAAAATCGGGGCACCATATCAGTCCATTATATGGAGAAAAACGCTGAAATGTTTTCCTCAAAAAATATAATTTCTTTACGACTGAAGAAAGAAAGACTTGAACATCTTGAATGACAATGGGGTGAGTAAATTATATGTGAATCTTTGTTTTGGAAGTGGACTTCTCCTTTAATGAAAAGTCTATAATATACTTTGGTTAAAATTCTCAATGGTAGTGTAAAACAGCACCCTTTTACCTTGTCAAAGGTAATTGTTCTGGTCGAGGTTGCTTTAAATGTTACTGTCTTCTCTCTGTGGAGTGATGAGCCTGTTTACTTTATCCTCATTTAACCGTGTTTAGCCACTAAACTTGCTAACTAGCACATTATTAGGAAAAGCGATCGCAAAGATTCATTAAAAAAAAAAAAAACCCTTATACTCACTTCTGCTGTAGGTGAAGCTGGATCACGAATGATTCACGTGAACATAGATGGATATATGTAGATCAGGAGGTGCATTCCCTTCACAAACAAATGTAATCCACTGCATCTTTAGCGGCTCAGATGTCGGGAGTAAATGACGACCACTATGTTCATTATTACATCCAGCAACACAACACCTCAATCGCTTAATCTGAGACATCTTGTCTTACAGCTGATTTAGGGCGGGTCTGTGGTAAGACGCTCATTTCAATCAGCTATTGTGGGACTGGCCTCTGTCAGTGTGAACTTTGCATCCGATGACCCCTTTAATGTTTTATAGTTTTATATTTATTTATTTTTTCAACAGTTACAAATATTTTGTAACAATGTAAATGTCCAATGTAAATCAATTTTGATCATTTTTGTGTCCTTGCTAAATGTTACTTTTACTTTTATCATTCTATAATACTTTTAATATACTATTATTTTTCCCCAAAAACATTATTACTGTATTTTGGGTATGTTATTTATGTATGTATTTTATTATGAAAATATTTTACACCATTTTAATAACTAATCAATTTTATCCATTTGCCATCTTTAAATGTGACTGTTTTTAATATATCAGCAATAAATCATCCTGTCCTTTATATATCAGCACCTGCTACTGCTGACAAAAAACAACAGGTAAAACTTTTTTTTAACATTAGTTAATGTATTAACTAATATTAATGTTAGTTAACAAAGAACATTACATTTATTACAGTCTTTATTAATCTTAGTTAATGTTAGTTAATAGAAATACAGTTCATTGTTTGTTCATGTTAGTTCACAGTGCATTAACTAATGTTAAACACACCTTGTGATTAAAATAATGTATTAGTAAATGCTGAAAATAACATTAACTAAGATTAATGCTGTAGAAGTATTGGTTATTCTTAGTTCATGTTAACTAATGTAGTTAACTAATGTTAACTTATTGTATAACTTATTGTAAAGTGTTACCAAATTATATTTTTAACTTTTAAAGGTAACAATTTAGTATAGGGAACAATTTTCACTATTAACTAGTTACTTATTAGCATTTTGGCTGTTTATTAGTACTTATAAAGCACATATTCTGCATGACCATGTTCTACATCCCTAATCTTATCATACCTGAACTTAACAACTACCTTACTAACTATTAACAAGCAGCAAACTAGGAGTTTATTGAGGCAAAAGCCATAGTTAATAGTTTGTTTAGAGTTAAACAGTTGAGTTTTACCGTTTTCGAATCTATTCAGCCGATCTCCTGGTCTGGCTGTAGTATTTTTAGCATAGCTTAGCATAGATCATTGAATCTGATTAGACCGTTAGCATCTCGCTCAAAAATGACCAAAGAGTTTCGATATTTTTCCTATTTAAAACTTGACTCTTCTGTAGTTACATTGTGTACAAAGATGGATGAAAAATAAAAGGCTGCGATTTTCTAGGTCGATATGGCTAGGAACTATACTCCCATTCCGCTGTAATAATCAAGGAATTTTGCAAAAGCATTATTTTTAATCCATCTTAGTCCATGATGTAACTACAGAAGAATCAAGTTTTAAATAGGAAAAATATCGTCATAATATATGATCATTTTTGAGCGAGATGCTATCGGTCTAATGGGATTCAATGATCTATGGTAAGCTATGCTAAAAGTGCTACCGCCAGACCCGGAGACCGGCTGAATGGATTCGAAAGCGGTAAAACTCAACTGTTTAACTGTAGGAGAGTTGGAAAATGAGCCTATTTTCAATTAGCTTTGTTCTTTTAAAGGGCTCTAAATGACCCCAGATGAGGAAGAAGGGTCTTATCTAGTGAAACGATCGGTTATGTTCTAAAAAAAAAAAAAGCCGCAAACTTTTTAACCGCAAACACTAGTCTCTACTCTGTGTGAACTGTGTGTATTCCTTTTGATGACAGTTAGGGTATGTCGAAAAACTCCTGTCTTATTTTCTCCTCCAACTTCAAAATCATCCTACATCGCTGCAGAAGTACCAGCCCAGTGTTTACAAGGTGAACATGCAAAGAAGATCAAACACCCTTTACAAAAGAAAAAAGTTGGAGGAGAAAATGAGATGGGAGTGTTTCGACATACCCTATGTCAGGGCTCAGGTTTGATCGACCTCTCTTCTCTCCTGCATAAGGCTTTGTTCTTGTTTTTGTCCATACGCGCTGACCGCATTCAGCTGATTGTGTTTCGCAATCAGCGCGGTCATGCGCATATTCACAGCTGTTTGTTATTTTCTTATCAATTCTCTTTTTACTTAAGTTTCTTGCTCTCACCTTTTCCTCTGCCAGTGTGTTTTGTTTCTCATGCTTCACTCGCACGTTTGTTTTCATTTCTTAGTTATGAGTTACGTTGTGTTGTTTTTTGTTTCTTTTTATTTAGTCAGTTGATTCTGTCACTGCCCGGATTGTGTGCACTTACTGGCCAGCTGCTTGCCTTCCTCCCGCTTTTGACTGCGACTCTGATCTCTGGTTATTCGCACTGTTCTGCCTGGATTGAACATGATTATTGGCTTTCGTCTGTGTGGAACCCTGATGCGCTACTTTCCGTTGTGCAGCCGCTCGCCTGGTGTTTGATCTCCGCCCGACGGAATATGTTGCAGTTTTCCTGGACTGTGCTGCTCGGATCGTCCTCTCACTTTCTGGCCCTCGACTGATTGTTGATCATCTTCTCATCGTCCAGCTGATTGGTGGCTTGGTGGCTCGTTTCCAGTTTATTCACTATAATACATTTTGTTGGAGCATCTAACTGCATCTTGTCCTTTATTACAGAGACAAGTGACACCCTAACTGTCATGAACCAGAATACACACAGTTCATGCAGTGCTAGAGAAGATGAGCATTTGCAGTTAATGAGTATATAAATTGTCATTTTTTTTTATTAAATAACCAATCGTTTCACTAGATAAGACCCTTCTTCCTTGGCTGGGATCCCTTTGAAGCTGCTTTTAAACTGCATTTTGGAAGTTCAAACTCAGGGGCACCACTGACGTCCACTATTCTGAAATGTTTTCCTCAAAAAAACATAATTTCTTAACAACTGAAGAATGAAAGACATGAACATCTTGGATGACAACAGGGTTATCTATAAATTTTTGTTCTGGAAGTGAACTACTCCTTTAATCCACCCAGACCTAAACTTAACAACTACCTTACTAACTATTAATAAGCAGCAAATTAGTTTATCGAGGGAAAAGTCATAGTTAATATTTCGTTAATAATAGAATTGGACATTAAAATAAGTGTGACCAAAATGCAGGGATTCTGTGCAATGCAAGTTTAACAAAACTGTGGACAATGACAACAGAGCAGTAAGTTGTGTAGAAGCAGAAAGGGATGTTTTTCTCTCTCTCATCCAGCAGTGTGCAGTCTGAGCGGGAAGTGCTGAGCTGCCAGATAGAAGCGCATCACTGCCAGAGAGAAATCTCATTAGTACGTGCTATGCCAATAAAGCGTAAACTATTCAGATATGTGAATATAGTGTGAGTGACTGTCCAAAAGAGGAAAATCTGCGTGACGCAGATTCAGCCACGCTGAGCGCCGCTCAAGGGAGAGAAAGAGAGAGAGCGAGTGAGAGAGAGAGAGAGAAAGAGAGAGAGAGAGAGGGACAGAACCTGTGCCATTTTTGAGGGAGACGCTAAGGATGTGTTTGGCAGTAATGAAGGAATGGAATGTAGTCCGTCTAGGCTCTGAGAACGCAGCAGTTTTTTTCTTTCCCTGGCTACAGATTTCTTGTTTTTCATGTTAAGGATTTTGTTGAAGAATATTGCTTTTGGTTAAGACTGGCAGGTCTTTGCAAGAAAGCTGATTTTCCTGCAGTCCAAGCAGGCTGTGTCAGTGTGTTTGCTTGACAGGATCAATCAAAAATTTGGAAGTACTAATAAAAGGACAGTGGGTATGTTTATGAGATATCTTCCTGTTGTCCCTCCAAAGCTCTTTTAGTTCTGTTTCCTAAGAGTTGAGGGGTGAACGTGATTTCACCAAGTACAACATGTTCCTGGATCAAGATCCTTGTTGATCCTGAAACAACATTTCATTCAACCAATCAGAATTGGATAACATTTCAGGAAATGACAGTTTTAGGTTTATGATCAGAGTCAGATTCTTCTACAACCTTGTTAATCAGCTATCATTTCCCTCTGATATTAGGAATACATTTTGGTTAGGGTTAGGTTTAGGGGTTGGGATTGGGTTAAGTCTATATTTTTGGACAGTAATGTTGATCCAGGATCAATAAAACATGTTATTTGGCAAAATCACGGCGACCATATTTAGAACTACTGAACGAAGAACACTTTTTTTTTTAAATAAAATATAAAGAAACAGAATGGTGAAGGAAATTCTACATCTAATTCAAGTTAAGAAGTAATCATTCTGACATATTTGCAAGAAATACTTTAAAGGGGTCATCGGAGGCTAAGTTCACTTTTTCATGTTGTTTGAACATTAATGTGTGTCGGCAGTGTATGTACAAATCTACCCTATAATGATAAAAATCCATGCAGCGGTTTTTAATTAATCTGTAAAAATAATATCCCCTTTTTCAAATCGAGCCATTCTCAGATGCCTGTCGGTGTGCCGTCACACCCACAGAGGCCGCTCCCACAATAGTTGATTGACGTGAGCGATTTACCTCGAATCAGCCGTCACAGTCCGCCCTCTTTGTTTCAATGCCGGATCAGGGATGTAAATTAGACAAGAATATCTCAGATTGAGCGAGGTGTTGTGTTGCTGGATGTAATAATGAACATAGTGGTCATCATTTACTCCCGACATCTGAGCCGCTGAAGATGCAGTGGATTACATTTGTTTTGTGAAGGGAATGCGTCTCCTGATCTACATATATCCGTCTATGTTCGCACGAATCATTCATGATCCAGCTTCACTTACAGCAAAAGTGAGTATAAGGGGTTTTTTATGAATCTTTGCGATCGCCTTTCCTTATAACGTGGTAGTTAGGAAGTTTAGCGGCTAAACGCGGCAACATGCGGCTAATGTAAACAAGACCGTCTTTCCACAGAGAGAAGAGAGGGGCGGGGTGAGCAGAGCTCATTTGCATTTAAAGGAACAACCCCTTAGAATGAGATGATTTTTGCAGAGCTCATTTTGGCAAGGTAAAAAGGGTGTTGTTTTACACAACCATTGAGAATTTTTAATCAAAGTATATTAGAGACTTTTCATTAAGACCCTAAGGAATCATATCAACTTGTGGAAAATGGGCATCCGATGACCCCTTTAACACATTTACTCTTATCAGTATGTCCAATATGTCAAAAATGTTTCATGTCTCCTCCATTCAGTTAGTAAATCATATATTTTCAAGTACAAATGGTGAAATTTAAAGGGATTGTTCACCCAAAAATCGAAATTCTGTCATTAATTACTCACCCTCATGTCGTTCCAAACCCGTAAGACCTTCTTTCATCTTCGGAACACAAATTAAGATATTTTTGATGAAATCCGAGAGCTTTCCAACCCTGCATAGACAGCAATGCAACTACCGTGTTCAAGGACCAGAAAGGTAGTAAGGACATCATTAAAATAGTCCATGTGACATCAGTGGTTCAACCTTAATTTTATGAAGCTATGGGAACAAAATAATGACTTTATTCAACAATTTCTTCTCTTCCATGTCAGTCTTTGGCACGTGTCTCACATGTTTCTCCAAGCATCAAAAGAGATCGTAATGTCTCAAACCATGCTCACATTTGCCAAGATAACAAAATTTCCCAACAAAAATCATACATTTTAACATAAAACAAATAAAAAATACAGTAACCTAGTCTATGCTATGCACATACATTTTATAACTCTGTACTATTTCTTTGGTATGTGGTCAATTGCAACACCCCAAAAGGGTTTTTGAAATGTGTTCTATTTCTGTGACATCACATCTCATATTAAAATTGTTTAATTTCAGTTAGAATTTTTTTTTTTTTTTGCATGCTTCAATAGCAACAATGAATAATTTACCTCAGATTTTGAAAACCTTTGTTACGTCCTTGCGTTGTGTTAATGTCTCTGTTTAAATATGGAATAACTTGGGATAGTTAAAGGTTTAGTTTACTAAAAAATGAAAATTATCCCATTATTTATTCACCCTCAAGGCATCCTAGGTGTATATGACTTTCTTCTTTCAAAAGATTTCAATTGGAGTTCAATTAAAAATTATATTTTTTCAAGCTTTATAATGGCAATGAGTGGGTGTTTCTCTTCAACAGTCCAATAAAGTGCATCCATCCATAATAAAAAGTGCCTCACACAGCTCCGGGGTGTGAATAAAAGTCTCCTCTAGTGAATCGATGCGTTTTTGTAAGAAAAATATCTGTATTTTAAACCTAATAAACACTTTTCACTAGCTTGTGCCAACTACTGTACACTGAAGCCGTTCAGATTGCATTTGTCTGAAAGAAGAAAGTCATACACACCTAGGATGCCTTGAGGGTGAGTAAATAATGGGGTAATTTTCATTTTTGGGTGAACCTTTAACACAAAAATGAAAACTCTGTCACCATGTACTTACCTTCATGTTATTCCAAACCTGTATGACTTTGTGTCTTCTTCTGAACATAAAAGAAGATATTAAAGAAACAGACAGTTGCTGGTAGCCACCGACTATACTAAATATAAATAAATAAATAATACATCCTTTGTGTTCAACAGAAGATAGAAACTCATACAGCAACTGTAAACAATCAAATAGTTTTTGTATTCCATGACACACACTGATGTGTATGTGTTTTTAAATAATGTTTACATTTTAATTACCCATTTAAAAAATGTTACATTTTTATTAACTTGTGTTACTTATCTGTGTTGTTGTGAAACAGAAGTGCACATGCTCTTCTGATTGGCAGTGATTTGTCATTGCCTTTGTCATGTCTGATGTGATTATTTTTAAGTCAAGTTTTAGGAAAAACGAAGACCAAGCTGATACTTAAACGCAACTAAGCGCTCTATTAAGTCTCCTGAAAGAGCAACCTCTGAGCAATAACACTGTCCTCCAGCTACTTATGCCCTATTGATTTGAGCTTTCTTTCTTTCCTGAAAACTGCCAGGAGATCTACTCTTGATTCACCTCCAAGTTAATGTGCTGATATTTCGAATTTCCTGAGCTAATTTGCCCTCTTTCCTCACTTCTCTGGGGAAATATTGTCTTGGCAAACATGGCTGTTTATTTCACTTAAATGGGGCACTAATTCACCCAGTTTGTATAATTAAAACGGCACACACAACAGAGAGTGGCATTTTATTTAGCAGCTAATTGTGCTGACACCAGGGACCAAGATGTTTTATGTATTCAGCTTACAGAAGCTCGGGGCAGGGCAAAGAAAAAAAGACAAAAAATAGCATATCTGCTCCTCCTTAATGTGTTGCTTGAATATCAAACAGGCGAATGTTTGTGTTAATCACACTGAACTCTTTTGGGAAATATCAAGTTGCTTTTTAACATCACAGTTGTGTTATAATTACTGTACACTACAGGCTCACCATCCCACCAGACATTAAAAGGCCGTCTTTGTAGATATTTATGCTTTGATACAGTTCAACAAACTCTCTGATATGCAACACTGAAGATACTGCTCTATGACAGCGGCCTAGCGGTCAATTTCTCACTTACAAATACTTCACAAAATTTTTATAGGTGAGGATAACATTAAATGGCTCTGCTTTAGTATTACATTATATTAAGACTTTAAAGTCAACATAAAACAGCATTCGTAATTTACTTCAGTGAAACTGAATACTTAATGTGGACAAAAAATGTCAAATATACAAAGCATCACTAATTGACTGGATTGTAAAAAGTGTCTGTTCAATTCAGAATGAAGCCAAACATGAATACGAGTTCGCAGTTGATAGTGGAGAGGTTTGGGTCGCTCTTCCTGAGATGCTCTCCAATTATTCCCAGGTGTGCTTCACCTCTCACTGCCTGAGGCCTACAAACCAGCAGATAGTGCAACATCCTGCTGACACCTGGGTAATGTGTTTGTGCTCTCTGTTATTCCAGTGACCTTGTGACATTTTACCTTAACTACATGTACTATTACATTTTATTTTTGGTTACAGGTTGCAACTTCGATACCCCTAGTGGCACTGAGAGAGGCATCTCAGAAAACAGCTGACTGATACACTGAGAAATGATTTCTCGAAGTTATAAAAAAGTATGTTTTACAAGAAAACACTGTTTCAGTCTTTCTACTTAATGTGTTACTCGCCTGTTTTGATGCGCAATTGACATGCAATACAGTTTTATGCGAACGTTTGGGAACCCCTTGCAGAATCTGTGAAAATGTGAATAATTTTAACAAAATAAGAGAGATCATACAAAATGCATGTTATTTTTTTTTATTTAGTACTGTCCTGAGTAAGATATTTTACATAAAAGTTGTTTACATATAGTTAAAAAAAAAAAAAAACAATAGCTGAAATTATTAAAATGATCCCCTGCAAAAGTTTGGGAAGCCTTGTGTGTGTGGTTACCTGGATGATCTAAGACTGTCTTTTGTTTTGTTATAGTTGTTCATGAGTCCCTTGTTTGTTCTGAACAGTTAAGCTGAGCACTGTTCTTCAGAAAAATCCTCCAGGTCCTGCAGATTCTTCAGTTTTCCAGCATCTTTTGCATATTTGAACCCTTTCCAGCAGTGAATGTATGATCTTCAGACCCATCTTTTCACACTGAGGACAGCTGAGGGACTCAAACACAACTATTTGAAAAAGGTTCAAACATTCACTGATCCTCCAGAAGGAAAAACAATGCATTAAGAGCCGGGGGGTGAACATTTTTTGAATTTGAAGATCAAGGTACATTGTACTTAATTTGTCTTCTGGGAAACATGCATCTAAGTATCTTCTGTTGCTTCTGAACGGCAGTACTAAATGGAAAAAAAATGATATTTCAACAAAATAAGAAACATTTGGACATCTTCTTAATCCTGTTCAAAAGTTTTCACTCCCCGGCACTTAATACATCGTGTTTCCTTCTGGAGCATCAGTGAATGTTTGAACCTTTTTTAATAGTTGTGTTTGAGTCCGTCAGTTGTCCTCAGTGTGAAAAGATGGGTCTGAAAATCATACATTCACTGCTGGAAAGGGTTCAAATATGCAAAAGATGCTGGAAAACTGAAGAATCTGCAAGACCTGGAAGATTTTTCTGAAGAACAGTGCTCAGCTTAACTGTTCAGAGCAAATAAGTCTCACAGATCATCCAAGTAACCACACACAGTATTAAGAACCAAGGATTCCCAAACTTTTGAAGGGGGTTATTATAATTATTTCAGCTATGTTTTTGTCTTGTGGAATATATGTAAACATCTTTTATGTAAAATATCTTACTCAGGACAGTACTAACTAAAAACTAACATGCATTTTGTATGATCGCTCTTATTTTGTTAAAATGATTAACATTTTCACAGATTCCACAAGGGTTTCCCAAACTGCGTAAAACTGTAATTGCAATTTGAAATGCAAAATTGTGGTATAAAGAATTGTGAGTCAAACTTGTGAGACGTAAACTCAGAATTATGAGATAAAAAGTTGAAATTACCTTTCTATTTTTGTATCCCGTCACGGAAGTGGGCCATACAAACCCCATTTTGAAAGCACAAAAAAATGTCATAAAATAAGATAAAATAATGAATAATTCAAGATTTATATATATATATATATATATATATATCAGAGGTTGCGCTAGACTTCAACACTGTCCCTCATTTTGACGGACAGGGTCGTAAAAATTCCGTCATTAACTATTATTACCCGTCATTATAATTTTCATATTTTTTATTTAGAATAAAACATTTAATTGCTTTTATTTTTGTACACATTTTCAGTTTTAATTACGAACCTACAGGACAACAGCGCAGTGTTTAAAAACAACAAAATACACTAGGGCTGGGTAAACAAAACAAAACAAAAAAAAAACAAAAAAATGATTTCTTGATTTTAATAGATTCTCATTTTAATGAACCAAAATTGATTCTTAAATCACAATCGATCTTTTGGCCTATGCTGTTTTCAGTTGATGAATAAACAGTAAGCTACATAGTGCTTCTTTCTTCCAATAAATAGCAATAGGCTGGGCTTTGTGTTACTTTTGATATAAAACAGAAGTCTCAGATTTCAAATTCTGTCCATTTTATTAGGAAATTCAAACAATAAATACCGTTTTGGCGCTCTTCAATGTGGCGTGATAGATGGTTGTAGCTTCTGTAGCTTCAAACGCATAGGAAAACATTCATGATAGTTTCGTTTTTGTTCTGGATCCCCTGCTCTGCTGCTACATTGCAGCGCACTCGCGCTTATTTAAATTAGAGCTTATTTGAACTTATTCTAACAGGAACAGCAGGACAGTTGTGCATATTTCATGATTTAATTGTATCCTGAAGCACAGTATAAAAAACTTAAATTAGATATTTATAAAAGGTCAAAACTAGAGCACACTTACCTCCAAGCTAGCACCTGGTTCTAATTTTCTTAAAGGGATCATGAACTAAGAAACCAAAATTCCCTTGATCTTTTGACATATAAGAGGTCGCTGTACTATAAAAACATCCTGTAAGTTTCAGAACTCAAAACATTAAAAAATAGCTTTTATATTGAAGGCAGTCTGACAAAATGACAGATTTTGGAATGTTCTGCTCTGTGATGTAATAGTTTGGATAAACACCGACTCTGCAGAAAAAAGATTGACATCATTGCCTGTTTAGCCCCACCCACCAATTCATGCAACCAATTCATGTTTACCAGAGAGATGAACGTGCAGCTTTATGCAGAAACTAAACGATACAGATGGTTCTGAAAACAACAGGATGATTCGCAGTGCCAGTCTGTGGAAAAAAACAGTCTTTGCACTGCCTTCTTTCTGATCCCAACATTAGGAAAGAGTGGATGAACTTTATTTTAATGAAGTTCCAGTCATCAGTAAGAACTCGGTCCTTTGTTTACTTCATTTTCTCAGAGAACCGAGGTTACGTCAGTAACCATAGTGACACAATTCACCGCAGGATTTTAAAAAAGATTGAAACTAAAAGACGACGCTGTCCCGACTATATTGGATTGCAACAAAAATGTGAGCAACTGTTTTCATTACGGTCACTATTGCTTTGTCTCTTCTTGCAGATTGTTTGATATGTACTGAGTTATTTATGTTTTAAACCTAGATCACAGTGATGTCCATCTGTGAGGAATGAATCTACGTTGTTAGCCAAACATAGCGGTGGGCGTTTACTTCCTAGTCTACAATTTGCCATGCCTATTCAAACAGAGCTTTCTGCTGAGGAGGGTTAGAAGCAGGACAGAAAATAACCTATTACCTCTAAATTATGATGATTTTAATGTAAAAATGTAACATTTTAAGTGGACCTCAGAGAACAGTACAAAATTTTTAAAAAAGGCAGTTCAGGACCGCTTTAATTATAAGACAAACCCTATTTCACTGGCAGCATTTCTCCAGTTTTCACTGAGACTGCAAGATGGCAGGCCGCTCTAAGGTGACTGAAAGCCTGCAACAGCAGGTTGTACAGACGAAGGCTAAAGGGACGACCCTTTCAGCCACGGCAAGAGAAAATCTGTGATTCCAAATCTGTGATTTCTCAAATGTTGCAGGTTTACAATGACAGTAATTCATTCAAGTCCACCAAAAAGGCTGGTCATCCACTTTTGACAAATGCACAGGAAGACAGGATAATGCAGAGACTCTCAATGTGAAATCGGTTCAACACTGCAGCTGGAATTGCTTGCCAGTTCAGCTCTGGACAGAGTAAGTATCTGTTTGTTTAAGAAAAGACGGACGGAAAGCGCACTCTGCAGTGACCAAACCTCTCACCAGCAGAAAGAATCAAAAGGCTAGGCTCAGGTCTGCTAAGAAGCATGTTGTGTAGAAAGAGGAGAACTGGTCCAAAGTTCACTTTAGTGATAAAAGCATGTTTAATTTGTTTCAGTCTGATGGGAAACATTTTGTTTGGCTTCAAAAAAAAAAAAAAAAGAGCGAAGCTAAAGTCATTTAAAGCAAGGGCAAAGCAATGCTGTCTTTTTGTTGTTGTTTTGGTGTTACTACACCTAAATTTTG
This sequence comes from Labeo catla, assembly GCA_012976165.1. NCBI lineage: Eukaryota > Metazoa > Chordata > Actinopteri > Cypriniformes > Cyprinidae > Labeo > Labeo catla. The sequence continues at coordinate 46,461 of VONZ01000494.1, read as the reverse complement.
TTTGTCAAGTTAATCATAATTTGTTTTTGTTTGTTTTTTTTTTAATCATAAACGTTTATAATTAAATAATTGTATCATACAACATATTCCTTCTGGACCTGACAATCAGCCGTTTTGCTTAGCATTGCATCATCCATTTGAAACCCATATTCGTTGACGTGTCATTTGTTCTGTAGGTCTCTGTTTAGTAAAACAGAAATCAAGTGTAACACTACCCTTTCATATATCACCTATATTCGTTTAGTGGACCGAAAGGGTTTCATTTGAGCTGAGAAACACAAAGCAAACAGGATGTGACTTCATATTGAGCATCCCACCATAACACGGTTGAAAAATGTCCATCATCAGATATAATATTAATCAAGCATTAGAATGTGAAGTTTCTGTTCTGCTTTGAAACACAAGCCTCATTTTCCCTTTATGGTCCAGCTGTAGTGCTGCTTGAAATGTGCCAAAAAGTCTAAAAATGTAGAGACTGAACCATTGATTGATTCCTCCTGGCCCTTAAAAATAACAACATCTAATCATGTTACCAAATTGGAGCTGCATGGAAGAATTACCCAGACAACTATGAAATTCAAGATTACAACTCCAGATAATCGACATCATTCTGAACACTCCCTGTTATCTCAAACATGATTGTTTTCCTAGTAAGTCAAGCATCATTATCAAGATCAATGCAGGAGTGCTTGATTGCTCTCTCTGATTTCTGCAAGCTGATTAAACTCTGATACACAGGCTGTATCTTATATTAATGATCAAATAATCGTATTATGGCGCATTGTTAAATCTAACTATATATTGAAGCTTGTAGCTGACTGATATGGGTGATTTAGGAAATTACATGATTTCAACTTTGATTTTCTGCTCTGCTGTCAATGCAGTTCTCTCATCGCTCACCAAAATACTCAAATAGTGAATAAAGTAACATTACATTTCAGTTTTTCTGTACATGTCAAAACATGGTGTTAGGATGGTCATGTTAGTTATCAGCTTGTGCCCATGCAGTTGCTAAGGTGTTTGGAGCAATTGTTTGCACATTGCAGTGTGGTTTCTTAATTGTTCTGGGCTGTTTCTACATGACTCTTTACCAGGCCAAGACCCTCAAGTGTCTACAGCCCTTTTTCTGCCTGCTATTAAAATCCATCTTGGCTAATCTGGGCTAGTGCAACTCGCTGCTTAACTAACATATTACAATGCATTGTTGGAGAAATTAACTAGCCAATCACAACTGTTTTCCCAAAACCATAGTAACTTAATCGCACATCTGTCATTTAAACCACGTTGGTTCAATAATGATGTCATAGGTGGTGTAATAATAACTTCTACTAATTAATCAGTTTGCATTAATTAATCAGTTATTGCATTAATGAAGATGGCATTTGAAGAATACTTCACTATTTTACTGTATTTACAGATGGTAGATTCAATCGTGTTAACCTCTTATGTCATACTTCTGGGTTAATAGAACAGATTTACGCACACTCTTCGAAAACTGCTTTCATTCTTTCATTTGGAGCCCAAGTCTGCAGAAGTGCCACAGGTTGAGAGTTGTATTTCCAACCACACAAGTTTACAGTTCCCAACTATGGTTTCAGGGAACACAAATCATTGATGTTAGTAATGACAGAACTTGAGACCACAGTTACCTAACGGTGCTTTTGGGGAAAATCCACCTCTCATCGCAAGTGGTCAGTGGACATACAGTCATGGCCAAAATATCAGCACCCTTGCAATTCTGTCAGAAAATGCAACCCTTCTCTCAGAAAATTGTTGCAGTTGCAAATGTTTTGGTACTCACATGTTTATTTATTTCTTTTTTTGTTCGCATTGGAACAACACAATACAAGTTTCTTACACCTCTCTACTGTAATCTTGGACCACTCTTCTTTTGCAAACTGCTCCAGGTCATTCAGATTTGAAGGATGTCTTCTCCCAACTGCTGTTTTGAAATCTCTCCACAGGTGTTCTATGGGATTCAGTGTCTGCAGATCACCCTGTGTCTGCAGATCAGCTTGAATTTGTTTGGAAGTTAATCAGGGTTCTTTAACCATTAGAACAATCCTTCGTTGTAATTTTTCATTAATTTTGCTCTTCCGTCCACGTCCAGGGAGGTTAGCTACAGTGCCATGGGTTGTAAACCTCTTGATGATATTGCACACAGTGGACACAGGAACATTAAGATCTCTGGAGATGGACTTGTAGCCTTGAGATTGTCCATGTTTTCCATATTTTTTTTTCTCTCAAATCCACAGGCAACTCTTTACACTTCTTTGTTTTCTCCATGCTCAGTGTGACACACAACACAAATGTTGAGTCAACTTTTCTCCATTTTAACTGGTTGCAAGTGTGATTACTATATTGCCCACACCTGTTACTTGCCACAGGTGTGCCTAAATACAAATTACAGGAGCATCACATGCTTGAAAAGCAATTATTTCTTACAGTTTTAACAAGGTGCCAGTAATTTTGTCCAGTCCATTTTTGAGTTCTGTGTGAAATTTTTTCACATTTGTTTTGCAAACAAAAACAATAAGCATGTGAATACCAAAACATCTGAAATTGGAACAATTTTCTGAGAGAAGTATTGCATTTTCTGACAGAATTGCAAGGGTGCCAATATTTTTGGCCATGTCTGTACATCACTACTTACACTCATTTACATCCTAAGATGCATGATTTGATGTAATCTAAAATAAATGATGTGAGACGAATTACATCAGACCTGGGCAGTAACTGATTACATGTAATCTGGACTACATAATCAGATTCCAAAAATCAAACACTCGTAATGGACTACTTGCACTGAGCCTCGTGACGCACTTCCGTTTTAAAATGTTACAGCTCAGTTATTTCCAGTTATGTACATTTTCAATGCGCTGTAATAATCTAGTTGACTTAAACGCCTGATAAAATGAGAGTTCGTGGGATGATTTCAAATTAGGAAATTTTCCAAGACAGGAGAAGACATATTCTGATGATTACTTTGTATAGAATTTTCCAAACTTAACAAAACATGAAGTTTTAATCCAACATAAACGGATCTGAGAAAGCAGTGGCTGGCTGCAAATTGCGACGCTGCACTTTGTGAGATTTGATAAATAAGATCATAATAAACCTTTATTCATCTGTATTAAATATGTTAGTCACTATTTTGTGTCATATTCTGTCATCATTTCACTGTATGTAGCCTAATGCCAAAATATGAATATTCAAAAGTCGCATTGTCAGCGTGTTACTGTTAAAAATTATTTCAATGTTTAACTTCGTTAAATAAGGCATTTTGTATTAAAAGTGTTGTTATACAAATGGTAAAAATGGAAAAAACGTGGCACTTTTACTATAGTAAAACCATGGTTAATTTTCCTAAGGGTGTTTATCAGTCAAACTTAAATTAAATTTGTACATTCATCAGGTATGAAAGATGGTCAGTAAAAGAAAAATACAGTTTGTGAGAAGGCGGCAGGTTTGTGGGGAAATATATTTATTTATTATTCAGAATGCACATATGAAAAGGAAATATATTTATAGTAACATTTCAGCAGGTTAAAGATGATTCATGTTAACACAGAGAATATGATTAATTGTTTTTTAAAGAAATGCCAGCTCTAAAATGTAGTAATAATCTTATGAGAACCTGTCTGTATGTAGTAGGAAACTCCCGAGCTGTAACAAGTAGAACGCGGACGTAGTTGTGCAAGTAGTCCATTAGCATATTACATTTTATTTTACTCATAAACAGATTATAGTTACTTTTTTTATGGATTACATGATTACGTATTATTCTGGGTAGATTACTTACAAATTGTACTCCATTACTGATTACACATTACATGATGAAAACTGTAGTTAGTAATGTACTCTAGGTCACTAATTTTGTTATGGATAAAGGGTGTCTCGTTATTAAACACTTGCTGCACTGATATAGAACTGATAAACAGTGACAGGTGTGTGTATATTGGCTTTTTTCCAATGTCTTTAACTGTCTGTATAAATATCTCTGTTATAAGAACAATTGTTTTAAAATAAGCAAAAAAGTTACAGCCTATAAAAGAGTCTTGTGTAACAACAGCTGTATGTGTGTGTGTGTGTTCAGATACTGAGATGTAAGAGATACTCAGAACTCCTGGAGCCCGAGACCGTGTGATCTCACGGACTGGAAGTCCTGTACATAAATCTTGGCCATTTAGAAACGGAAAACTGGTGCCTGTTCTCCTGTGGGGGGAGCAGCCTATAGACTAAACAATACTGACCCGACTGCTGACCTGGCCACTTTTCACAACCCCCCCTTCAGACTACACCGGCCCAGTAGTGAACTCTTGGGACAGCCTCTGACTCCACAGCCGACCCCCACGTAACCCTGTGTATGAGACAGAGATTTCCCAAGAATCCAGAAAAAGACCATAGTTTTTCTTTTAAATCACCAAAGGGACAAACCTGCAGACCTGCGGTCCTCACACCCCTGACCTCCTAAAAAGAGTCGTTTCACTGACAATTAAAATGAACAAGGGAACGGTCTAGTGCCATGTGCGAGAAAAAAAGGAAACAAGCTGTCCAAAAGATGTTTTCTAGATAGCGTTTGAAATTTAGACCTTTTGCCAGAAGTCTTTAATCTTCATAAAGATTTCTAATAAATGTTTTTTAACTTCATATCAATAAAAGAAAATCGTTTCCATAGAATATTAAGCAACACAACCGTTTTGAACACTTATGATAATAATAATGTTTCTTGAGCAATAAATCAGCATACACTGTAAAAAATAAAAAACACAATTTGTTGAGTCAGCTTAAAATAATTTGTTACCCTGCTGCCTTAAAATTTTAAGTTCAGTCAACTCAAATAAGTTTAGTCAACTTGAAATGTTAAGTTGTACTAAGTAACAACTTAGATATTTGTGTTTGTTAAACTTAACAGATGGGTAAGTAACCCAGCTGCCTTAAAATTTTAGAGTTGAATCAACTCAAATATCTAAGTTGTCACTTAACATAACTTAACATTTCAATTTGAATACATTTTTTTTGAGTCGACTGAACTTAAAATTTTAAGGCAGCCGGGTAACAAATTATTTTAAGTTAACGCAACAAATTGTTTTTTACAGTGTAGATATTTGTGTTTGCTAAACTTAACAGATGGGTAAGTAACCCAGCTGCCTTAAAATTTTAAGTTGATTCAACTAAAATAAGTTTAGTCAACTTGAAATGTTAAGTTGTACTAAGTAACAACTTAGATATTTGTGTTTATATCTAGGTTGTCACTTAGTATAATTTAACATTTCAAGTTGAATAAACTTTTTTTGAGTTGCCTGAACTTAAACATTTTAAGGCAGCCAGGTTACAAATTATTTCAAATTATTTTCAGCAATCTGTTTTTTACAGTGTATTAGAATGATTTTTGAAGGATCATGTGACACTGGAGAATGTAGTAATGATGCTGAAAATGTAGCTTTGCGTCACAGGAATAAATAGCATTTTAAATTACATTAAAACAAAAAACAGTTATTTTAAGATGGTATGATATTTTGGATCAAATACATGCAGTCTTGGTGATGATAATAGACTTTTTGTATGTGATGATCCAGGTCAGCCTCTAAACAAGCCTGACCCCGTGACACACATCCAACTGAAACACGACTCCTCTCCCACAGGAAGTTTACCGGCATCTGGTCTTTGTCGTACAGAGATTCACACAGCTGTCACTTCGGCCACAACTAGTTATGTTGACCACGGGTTGTTCCTCTTTAATATCAAGCACCCTTCAGCCTGACTAACACACTGGTGAGGTTTCCGAAGCCTTACACACAGCCTTGTCATAATCCTGTTTTAGACATGTGCTCGCAGTCGTTCGATCTTATCGCATCCGATACCCTGAGTTGAAGGCGTGCCATTAATCATGTCACCAACAGAAAGCCTTATCCCCAAACCAGAACTCATAATCTCACACAATAAATCAGCTCTGACTAATACATATAAGCAAACCTATTCATGTTCAGCCAAGCTAACCTAATCTTCACAAAACAAAAACAAAAAGCTCCTCATGTAATCTCCATTGATGCAGCATTTACTTCAACGTGCAGAGAGGCCTGAATTTGATCAGATTAGACATTTGACAAGAGCTATCAAAGCGAGCAGCCCGAAACTTTAATAGCACACGTACAGCCGGCCCCAAACAAGCTCGTGGTCCATTGTCACTTGGCAGCTTCGAGCCATTGCGCTGATGGGGCCACATTGATGTTCGGATTAGGGCACGCCTCTGTGATCAAGTGCTCAAATACTAGATAAAAACTACAGAAACACCCTTTAATCCTCACAAACCACCTCTAAATAGGATCTTAAGGGGAAGAACATCGTCACAGTGGATTCTTTTCAAAACGGTCCAGTGTCTGGCTTAATTTTGGTGCTGCCGTTGGAGGATTTGTTTTTAGCATTTGAAAACCAAGGTGAACGTGCTGAGAGGAGGGCAAACACCTTGGCCTACTTGATAAACCGCATCTTTAATAACATTGCACATTCACCGTGGCATTGTTTTGACAAGTTGATGCAATGTCACAACATTTATTTCATTTTGCATTAATTTTTGGCTGAGGTCTCGTATTGACAATGGGCGTGTTGGGAAACTATGTAAAGTTGACTCCAGCACATCCTAAAGATTTTCAGTGGAGTTGAAGTGTTAGTTCACCCAAAAATGAAAACTCTGTCATTAATTACTCACCCTCATGTTGTTCGGACTATCTGTGCACTGGTTAATAACACCCAACACATTGTTACATTTGGTTTGACGTATTATCTTTATTTGTCATTTTTACTGAGTCAGTGCACAGGCTTGGTTATGTGGCTTAAAGCTAAAATGTTAAAACCACTTAAAATTCTCTTGATTAAAGGATGACTAAAACTGAACAAACAACTTTGGAGAATACAAATTAAAAGTTGGATTTGGAAAATAAAATGTACCTGCTGTTTTATGAGTACCCAAACTGGATTGGTAACAAAGGGGTTCAAACAAGAAGTTGACCTGTTTTATAGATTTCTATAGGAATTTGGAATGTACCAACTACGCCTAGTCTTGATCCGTGTGATTTTTGTCTAGCACAATGCTATTTACATTAACTAAAGTTATCCATGCCTCTAATTTTAGTTGAATGTACTATGTTGATTCCAGGATTGTTGTGGTTCATGTCTGTGTGTATTTTGATCATTCTTGTCCTGGTAAAGTTGTGCTGTAGTGAGCTCAAGAGGCTAGAGCATAGTGACGGGTCGTTCTTGAACGATTCGTTCACTTTGAACAAATCTTTACTGTGTCTCGGGGAGTGATTTGTTCAGTCGCGCATGCGCAACATCCTATTAGGTTCTGTACTGGAATTAGTTCACCTGTTTCGAGTCTTCGGGTTTTTCGAGTCGTTCGTTCACCGTATGGGGCTGTCACATGATGAACGAACAACTCACACCCAAAAACTTGTCAGATAAGAGGTGAGGTGAGCTAATCATAGACTAAAGACCTGCAGGTAAACAATGAATTAATCTTTTCTGTTTTTTATAGCATTGTAGTTTTGTCTTGTTTGTAGTGTGATCAACGTTTGTGTAAGCAGTAGATGTGTTAGGGAAGTAACACGTAACATTTTAATTATATTTTGCTAAAATGAACGAATTTACTTGAAGAAAGATTTGTTCATTTTGCTGAACGAGACTCAAAGGTCGAAAAAATGATCCGAACTTCCCATCACTACTAGAGCAATGTCTTATGACTCCAACTGTGTCCATGTGAATGGGACTGTATTTTGATAAACATTTTGAATTTCACCCTTTTTTTTCATCAAGAAGGATGTCTGAAGTCAAGCAAGTGTCATTAAAGACTGTCATAATTTCACTCTGACCCCTGTTTGTGGCTATGGACTTTTTTTGTTGATGTGATTTTGCTAATGTCTACGGCAGATCTATCACAGACCTTTGTTCATCTTCAGAACACAAATGAAGATATTTTGGATTAAATCTGAAAGCTTTCTGACCCTGCGCATACAGCAATGCAACTGACGTGTTCTGCTCAGACTGAGACCAAAGAGAAGAAATTGTTGAATAAAGTCATTATTTTTGTTTTCTTCGCACACAAAAAGTATTCCCATAACTTCATAACATTACGGTTGAACCACTGATGTCACATGGACTGTTTTAAAGAGGTCAAGACATGGATTTTTGATTATTTTAACATGTTCCTTGAGCTTTACTTATAATGTAATAATACATATTTATAATAATACATTTCTAATAATACATTTTTTGCACAAAAAAATAAATAAATATGATTTAAAAAATTATTATATTGTTATTATATATATATTATATTATATGATATATTGTATATTATTATATATCATTGTTATGAATGGCTAACGCCATTGCATAGGAAACAGTATCATTTCCCCGCCCCCTCGCTATTGTAATTGTTATTGTGTTTTGACAACATGATCAAAATAAAACGGTCATTTCCAGACAAAGCATTGTTAAATCACCTACTTACAGTTTGTGATGCAGCTGCAGTCAGATCTAGTACTGCTTCATCTTTCAACAAATGTTTCTTTGTGAATTCTCCATGACACTGTACCTCGTTTACAAAACAAAATGCTGAACTCTGTGTATTCCGGTTCAAGACAGTAAGGGTATGTCAAAAAACTAGGACGATTTTGAAGTTGGAGGAGAAAATTAGTTTCTCTTCCAACTTCAAAATCGTCTTACATGGTTGCAGAAGTACCGATCCAGTGTTTACAAATTGAACATGCAAAGAAGATCAAACGCCCTTTACAAAAAAAAGGTAAAACAGTGATGTAGGACTATTCTGAAGTTGGAAGAGAAAATGAGATGGGAGTTTTTCGACATACCCTAACTGTCATGAACCTGAATACAGAGAGTTCACGCAGATCTAGACCAGATGAGCGTTTGGGGTTAAAAAGTATATTGTAAATTTCTTTTCAGAAAATAACCGATCGTTCCGCTAGATAAGACCATTCTTCCTCAGCTGAGATCATTTAGAGCCATTTGAAGCTGCATTTAAACTACATTTTGGAAGTTCAAACTCGGGAGCACAATAGAAAACCATTATACACTGTAAAAAAAAAAAACAACTTTAAAAACTGGTTTGAACTTAAAGTGCCCCTATTATAGATTATAAAAGGTTCATATTTTGGTTTGGGGAGTCCCCAACAACAAGTTTAAATGCATGCAAGGTCAAAAAAAAATTTTATTGTCTTATAATATGCATTTCTTTTTACCTTATTTGCTCAACGACTCCCAAACAGTTCGTTAAAACGAATCATTTGTCCAAACCACTCCTTTGCGTGACACTAATCTGCGGTGATTGGTCCGATGACCCAGTCTTTTGTGATTGATTTAACGTTACTGCGTGCAGCGAATTTCAAACACAGAACGCCCATCACCGTTACTCTAGTGGTAAACAACAACACCCAAACAGCCATAGTATATGCGTCAACCCAACGCAGAAACGTACTGATAAAGCACTGCAGCTTGTACACTAACGTATTGTTCTGTTTTTTATCAGAACTTAGAGTAATAACAACGATAAACATTCACAATTCATCAACACATTTCTAGACAATAGCGAGTGACCAGATAAAGCTGTCAGCAGGTTAGTCAGAGACCTACGAGCTGCGCGGAGCGAACACAACACACACAACTAAATACATATTTTGCATGATACAGAGTAACGTTACATGAAAGCAACAAGTTTTAAAGGATTACTCCACTTTCAGAATAAAAATTTCCTGATAATTTACTCATCCCCATGTCATCCAAGGTATAACACACAACTACATATTTTGAACGATCGCTAGAAAATACAACCATCAGTTATTTATCACACTTACAGGTAGAGGCTCAGAGGAGCAAGTCGGTCCAAATAAACTGGGCACTGATCCATCTTTTAAGAGCAAGCCTTTGGTGAATCCTACATTGTACTTACGATACAACGTCTTCTCGACATGATGTAAACCACATGGAAATTTTACTGTGTGTTTGTGGGCGGGCAAGTTGTTCGTAGAACGTAGGACGTAGAACGTAGGCAGACATTATGCAAATGTGTTACTTCGTGATGTATGGCCGCAACAGAAAAAGATTTGAATTCCTGACGACTCGTTCAGGCAATTGTGAACCGACTCTTTTTTTTGATAGACAATAACTTTATTTATCGTGCACTGTCGGCTTCACAACTTTGCAGATAGTTTATGTTCACATACAGCTACATGACACACTGCATGAAAGGTTATATTTGAAAAGGCATAATAGGAGCACTTTAAAAAAGTAAGTGTTTGTGCTGCCTTAAAATGTTAAATTTCCTCAACTCACATATCCACGTTTTCATGTAGTATAACTTAACATTTCATGTTGACTAAACTTACATTTTTAAGGCAGCACGATTTTTTTTACAGTGTATGGAGAGAAATTGTGAAATGGTTTCTTCAAAAAACATAATTTCTTTACAACTGATGAAGGAAAGACATGAACATCTTGGATGACGAGGGGGGGAGTACATTATCTGTAAATTTTTCTTCTGGAAAGTGAACTACTCCTTTAAGTGACTGAATGCCAGTGGGTGGGGCCTACGGTGAGAAGAAGACTATTCGCCGATATCTTGCTCTGGAACCAGTGTTTATGCAAACAACTTTGCCTGGGTGACATCACATTGGTACCTCGGATCCAAACAAGCCATTTTCTGAGGGTTATTACATAAATGATTTTACACTGATGATAAGGACATTTTAAGTTGTGAAACTTGCAGGATGTATTAAGCATACAAAGACCTCTTTTATGTCTAAAGATCAAGGAAAATATGGTTTCTCATGTCATGACCCCTTATTCCGGGCCTTGAACGTTTCAGTTGCATTGCTGCCCATATGCAGAATCAGAAAGCTGTTAGATTTCATCAAAAATATCTTAACTTGTGTTCCGAAGATGCACAAAGGTCTTACTGGTTTGGAACGACATGAGGGTGAGTAATTAATGGCAGAATTTTCATTTTTGGGTCAATTATCCCTTTGAAGGTCATGGCCAATTTGTAAATGAAAATGGTTCCTCATGCTCACTATGCCCCTATTTTACAATTTGGCCTGCATAACTCTTGACATTGTTATCCTGAAATGTGTGCATGGGTGTGTCTTTCGACATGGTTGTTTAATAAATGAAAAGCTATACAGTGCATTAGTTCGGTTTAAAAGATTTGTTGCCAAAAATACAACATGCCAGAAACATATTAATTACTACAATAATGACTGAATCCTAGACTCTTCAGTATTTGCTCATTTAAACCCAAATGGCAACCTTTACCTACACAGGCTGTATTATGGAATGCAATGCATAAAAATAAAATGCATAAAAATGCATACTCTATAAGCAGGTACTTCTTTGGAATAAGTAAATACTTCGCTAAAGTATAAAAAGAATGTTCTATAAAGTAAGAACGTGTGTAGTACGAATTTAATCCATCGTGGCTTCATGGGAAAGTAAAGTGTACACTGGATGCACACTTCAGTTTTTTGTAATTTCAGACATACTACTCTTTTTATATAATGTTTTTCACGTACCATATAGTAGAGAAGTATGCGATTTCAGATGCAGCCATAAAGTGCAACAGTGCCTGTACACTTTTTCAGTGGCCTGCTGGTTGCATATTGTTTACAGCAAACATGATACACACTACAGAAACAGTAAGTAGCATTTACCATTATCTCTACATCTAGCACTGACCTGTTGACCTCAACGCTCACATTTCTGGCCAACTTCAACTTCAGTATTAGTCCTTCTTAATCCTGCACATTGTTTGTGCAGCTAAAAAGCGCAAAGTCTTGCTAAACAACATTCCACAAATGTACCTGTGACAGAGATACGTTCATATCACTTCACTAAGCCTTTGCCATCAATCATCAGAGCAGTAACTGCAGGCGACATTCACATGAGCCAATCTGAGTTTATTACAGTTTAAGGGATGCTTGAGCTGAATATAATCATGGACAATAGGCACCAATGAGAGCAGATGTGTTAATTTATTGTATAAATCACTTGTAGCATATTTCACTGAAAGCTAACACAACTTCTATAACCACAGGCATCACAAGTACAGAAAACTACCAGAGGAGATGAAAAACGGCTTGATTAACAGATGATTAAGAGCCTAGAAGAATGAAAATTAAAAGTACTGTAATTTACTCACCATTATGCTGTTATAGACCTTGATGAATTTCTTTTTTTTGTGTGTGTGTGGGAAATACGAGATAAGGAGAATCTGCATGCTGCTTATTTCCATACAATGAAAGCAGATGGGGACTGGTGATTTTAAGCTTAAAAGCATCATACAATATCATAACAGTGGGCCCGTATGACTTACGTGCTAAATTCAAAGTATCCTGAAGCCATATCATAGCTTTGTTTGAATGACAGGCAGAAATGTATACTGTTATTAGATAAAAATATCCGCACTCAAATTTCATAGAGGCCTCAGGTTTAAACTACGGAGAAAATGATCAATCACGTGACATGCAAAAACCAATGATCTCGTTGTAGATTCAATTTCTTGATGCTATTTGGAATAGGTCAGAGTCAGGTAGACTATATTTCCCTTTATAAAACTAAAAACACTCGTGTTATTTATTTTACGGCTGTAAAACTGTCTTCATAAATAGCAATGTTGAAATTTATTACAAAATTTGCAAAGTATTAAAATCGACATAAAAGACACTAATATGGCAGTTAAACTATTGATATTGATATGATAGTGATAGTGAAAGCAAGATTTTGAAACTCATTAAATTCAAATTTCACTTATGAAAATGACTTTTCAAGAAGAGTTAAACTCTCCTGCTTTTTACAACTCGTCCATTTTCATAAATGTAGGATTAAATGATAAACAAACGTTACTAATGACAAATTTATGAATTGCCGTTTTGTGGCTTAGTCTCTGTCTCCCCCTATTGGCATTTGTATGTATTTCCCCCTATATGGTATTTCAGATTATATTAACGCAATTTGAAATGTATACGAATATTTGACAGCAAAAGTCCTAATATTACCTATATTGAAATTTCTTTCCTCAGAAGGCAACTTTGACGGTTTGAAACTTGATTAGGTTAAACCCAAGTGAACGGAGGCCGCATGGCAGGCTTGCTGAAGCCCAATGTCATTAATCATTGGGATGGCCGGGTTGTGTTAGTGGTGGGGGGCTGTGATTATGTGCAGTGTGTGCTTTCACTGGCAATTATGCTCCTGTAACAATCATCCTCTACAAACACATGGAGGTAAGCCCAAAACACCACTGGAGAACTGCGTGAGAGTGGTCTGGGTCTCTCATTTGCATGTGTTGAGTTTTAATTCTCACTCAGACACTCTGAGCTTTTTATATCATGTTTATTAATTCTGACAATAACAGAAATTAAATAATAATAACTTGGATGGAACGCTTGAATAAGACCAGCCTTTATTTACTGGCAGATTAGCTGCAGTCAGCTGTAAACAAGGTCAAGTTTCCCCTTGCCTCCATCTTTTTTCCAGTACATGAATCCCATGCACTGGTACCAAATTGAATTTCCACACCGCCTCTGCCAGTCGCCAGCAGCTCCATAAACACGCTGAAGAGCATCAGGGGCAATTTATGCGCATTGAAATTGAGCTCTCTGAGGATGAGACCAGCACCTTGTAATTGTCACAAACATTTGAGTACGGTCAAGGTGACATCTTTGTTATTATCTGGCATCCTTTATTACACTTTAGTCAAAAAAATGTATCAATAATGTTAAGAAAACAGATTTTCTTTACATTTTTAATACAGTTTAAACCAGGTCAGTTGTAATGTTTTATATTTTATTTTATAACCACAATATCTGCCATATTTTGGTATATGAGCAATGTTATGCCGACATTAATAGCATTGTTTTTACATATGAAGAAAGACTTGATCGTAATGTTAATGCTGAACTATACAGCTACAATTACAGCACCTGAGAGCTATTTTGCCTTTTTATATGATTACATCAGCTGTCATTTACTGAAGAAAAAGTGTAAAAATGCTACAATTTACCCTGTAATTGTACATGTAGTTGCAAATGCTAGTTTATAGATTTCAGATTAATACAGGCTAAAAATGTTAAAAATTACTCAGGAACCTTCCTCTTCTAAATGCATTGGAGACATGTCTTGTAATCTTGCAATAATCTCGGAAAACTGACATAGAAGTTTGATGTATTTAATAGGATACATCAAGGACAAGCACTCCTAATTTTCACAAGTATATGTGAAATATTAAATGATGACTGTGAGCAAATCCCTCATGCGGGATTTACAGTTGAGGTCAGAAGTTTACATACACCTTGCGGAATCTGCGAAATGTTAATTATTTTACCGAAATAAGAGGGATCACACAAAATTCATGTTTTTTATTTAGTACTAACCTGAGTAAGATATTTCACATAAAAGACGTTACATATAGTCCACAAAAGAGAAAAAATAGTGAATTTATAAAAATGACCCTGTTCAAAAGTACATGCACTTGATTCTTAATACTGTGTTGTTGTTTTGTGATGGTTGTTCATTAGTTGTTTGCAACCCTTTCCAACAATGACTGTGTGATTTTGAGATCCATCTTTTCACACTGAGGACAACTGAGGGACTCATATGCAACTATTACAGAAGGTTCAAACACTCACTGATGCTCCAGAAGGAAAAACGGTGCATTAAGAGCTGGGGGTGAAAACTTTTGGAATTTTAAGATCAGGGTAAATGTAACTTATTTTGTCTTCTGGGAAACATGTAAGTTTCTGTAGCTTCTGAAGGGCAGTAATAAATGGGAAAAAAAGATATTTAGGCAAAATAAAAATAAAAAATTCATTCTGTTCAAAAATGTTCACCCCCAGCTCTTAATGCATTGTTTTTCCTTCTGAAGCATCAGTGTGCGTTTGAACCTTCTGTAATAGTTGCAAGTGAGTCTCTCAGTTGTCCTCAGTGTGAAAAGATGGATCTGAAAAACATACAGTCATTGTTGGAAAGGGTTCAAATACACAAAAATGCTGAAAAAATTGTGGGACCTGAAGGATTTTTCTGAAGAAAAGTCGGCACTTTAACTGGTCAGGACAAACAAGGGACTCATGAACAACTATCACTAAACAATAACACAGTAATAAGAATCAAGCATATGTAAACTTTTGAACAAGGTCATTTTTATTAATTCAACTATTATTTTCTCTTGTGGACTACATGTAAATGTCTTTTATGTGAAATATCTTATTCAAGTCACCATTTTGTATGATCTTCCTTATTTTGGTAAAATAATTAACATTTTGCAGATTCTGCATTCTGTATTTATTACTTTTATAAACACTAACAGATACTGTACAGAGAACTGTAACTTTAGGTAGTTTTCCTATGTTAAATGATTTTTTTAATTACTGCTTTTTTGTGTATTTTATTTTATGTTTTTTTTTTCTTTATTATGCTGTATATGTTGCAGTTTTCGTTTTTTGTTCAGTTGAATGGTAGTATAAAATTTTTAACTGGGGAAAAAACTACAACTCTAATTTGTTATCTAACAGATATCTTCCAGTATGGTCAAAAACTGTAAAATGTAATGTAATTTCATACTGTGAAATGTATGGTTTTTGTAAGTAAAAACAGCAAATTACTGTATAATTCATGGTGAAAACAGTAGAAGGACATTCCCAGAAGACCTATGAGTCATCTTGCATATGATTATATTTTATTATTATTATTATTGTTTTGCATTATTGCATTGCATTTTGTCTGTATGACCCTGTGCACTGTCAATATATGAGCAAGGCCATGTTTTATGCACAAATCACACGTTTTATTCAGTTGAACCACCTGTATTATGGTGGTTATCAGTAATTTTATATGATTAAAAAAAGTAGCTCAAGTAGTGAATAACTATTATATCAACATTAATATATGGTTATAAGTTGAAAAATATACTTGAAATGTTGTCAAGATATTTTTAACAGTGAATGTTTAGCAATTATTTATTTATTTGTTTGTTTGTTGGATACCTCAAAATCAACTTTTTGTTAAAAAAATCAATAAAAACTAAACTGAGCATGTGCAGAACAATCGTCACATTAACTTGTTTGTGAATGAAGCTTGTTGTGTGACAGTTGTCTCAGAATGTGTTCATTTAATAGTTCAGTGTAGCTCCGCTGTGAAATGTCACTTCACACACACGATAGGTCTATTGTGTTGTTTTACAGGCAGCACAGAAGAGCAGCAGCAGCAGCATTCCACAGGACGTCAGAAACAGGCCCACAAGGGTGCATTAGAAAGTCAAAAGGTTAACGCTCATTTCAAAGGTTACTGTTACTGTTCGGCCCACTGCACCAGCGTAATGAAGTCCTCCTTCATGTGATAGCATGCTGTGTCTCCTGGCAGTTCCTCTGTCAAAGCTGCTTTCTTTTCTTCCTTCAAAAGGCCTAAACAAAAAATATGTCCTCTCTGACCCAAGTGTTGCCATGGGACCAGTCAAACTACATATTTCCAGCCGCTCTTCACTGCCCCGCGGGCAACTCCGAGTGTAATTATACATTAGACACACGGCCAGCCCCGAGTCCTCCAATGACAGCAGCCTCAGTGTCATTTCATCGCTCATGCCAAATGAATGTGTGCTGCGGTTTAACCGGCTCCTCTGTGTTTTTACTTCCACATACTCTGCTGAGATTTAGCTTGACGTTTTGTTCGTAACAGTGAGATGGAATATCGTATGTGGTTTCAAGTGGGCAAAAAAGTCAAATTGCCTTCATAGCTTAGACATTCATACATACAATCGAATGGAAAATAATCCAATTATGATGTTGACAAGAACTACAATTACAGCCTGACTGAAATGCAATATAAAGATTATTAGACATCTCCCTTTGCCAATAACACAGGAAAATACTGTTTTGTCATTCATTAAGATGAT
The DNA here is from genome assembly GCA_012976165.1 of Labeo catla. Taxonomy (NCBI): domain Eukaryota; kingdom Metazoa; phylum Chordata; class Actinopteri; order Cypriniformes; family Cyprinidae; genus Labeo; species Labeo catla. The sequence goes on along the minus strand of VONZ01000494.1, from coordinate 29,510 downwards.
AAATTATTTTATATTGCCCTATAATGGCATAATTATTGTTGTCAATGTTTAATAGTTAATTACTTCATGTGAAATTTGTGGTTATTGCTCAGTTGTAAAGTTTGTGTATGTATGTTTGTCGCAAACACCAAAGCTGAGCACAGGGTGGCGCTAAAGGACATGATTTACTCAAACACTACATTTATGTTTTGAGTTTTTTTAGAAACCTGTCAAAAACAAAACATGACCTAGACATATTCTGAAAACATAAAAATGAGATAATGGTACTTTTTTAATGATAATGATACTTTTTCAAATACTTTTTCTTCAAACTCGCTAAATTCCAGCCTCAGCCCATTTAGAAGGACCAGTCCTTACATAGAAACCTATACAAAGTAGTCAGAAAGAAATGCTAACTTTAAAGAAATAGGTCAGATCGATTTAGAGGCTTTTGCATCTGAACTCTTTATATACATATATTATGTATGCTTGATGCCAGATTTTCATTATAACTACTTTAAATAAAATATCTAATAAAGTTACTGTAATTCTAAAACAGTAACAATAGCAATAATAATTCTAGACATGTTTTTTTTTTCTTAGCACAAATAAATGAATACAGATGAATTATAAATGTTTATTGATGTTATTTATTATTATTATGTATAATTGTATAGTTGTATAACTATGATAAAATACATGTGACCCTGGACCACAAAACCAGTCTTAAGTAGCACAGGTATATTTGTAGCAGTAGCCAACAATACATTGTATGGGTCAAAATTATCGATTTTTCTTTTATGCCAAAAATCATTAGGATAGTAAAGATCACGTGCCATGAAGATATTTTGTAAAATTCCTACTGTAAATATATAAAAACTTAATTTTGTATTAGTAATATGCATTAAGAACTTTATTTCGACAATTTTAAAGGTGATTTTTTTTTCAATATTTTTTTGTTTTTGCACTATCAGATTCCAGATTTTCAAATAGTTGTATCTCAGCCAAATATTGTCTTATCATAGCAAACCTTACATCAATGGAAAGCTTATTTATTCAGACAATGTATAAATCTCAATTTGGAAAAATTGACCCTTATGACTAGTTTTATGGTCCAGGGTCACAAATAACAATCTTAAAGGGGTCCTATTATTCTCTTTTACAAAGTCTTGATTTTGTTTTGGGCGTGTACAAGAACACGCTATCATGCATGCACATTATTTTTCACTTAATTTACATTATTACAATACCTTTCTCCACTGGCACAAATGGCTCAATTAGTTCCGGGTTTGATGAAGCCACCTTCCGAAAAGCTAAATGTGTTGTCTCCCACTCTAGTCAATGCTTGTATTTACACCAGTCGTGCCTCAACACGTGTTTTGACCACATTGCGGCTCTGACGTGGCCACCGGAGCAGATCGCGGCTACTCTATGGTCAGTGCTTGTGTTTATACCAGCCGAGCTTAGCCACGTGTTTTGACCCCCTCTACTGCTCACATCTGTGGCGCATTACGGCTATGACAAGGCCACCAGAGCAGATGCTTGACTATCGTCGAAACACAATACAGCACTTCTTCATCGTTGTCTTGTCTGATGCATTCAACCAAGCCTTCTAAACCCTCACCTTGTCTACCCACCCCCCAACCATTTGAATTTCCATAGGCGGGGTTTATTTTAATGATATTCGAATAGGCTTTGTGACATCACAAACCCAGAAAACAACACTGTAGACCAAACAAGTTGTTCATTGTAGTTCTTAAAACGTATCTCCCTTTGGAGTGGATTTTGAGATTTGTAGATCTTTTTTAATCCCCAAACATACACAACACACACTGACTAAAATAAAAAATAAAATAAAAAAAAAATTAAAAATGCATAATAGGACCCTTTTAAAGTGAAAAAGTGCAGTGCCGCATTATATTTGTAACGCCAAGCCAGCAGACGGAGCCCTCACCCGCGTACTGACTGCCACCGCTCCATCTGCTGCTTCTTCCTTTACTTCCTGTTTGCTGCTATTTAAACTCTAGCCATGTGCTTGCCCCCTGCGAAATATTGCCAGTTTATTCTGCCTTACCGAGCGTTCTACTATTCATTGTTGGATTTACTGTTGCCGTTCTGCCTTGCTTCTGGATTTACGAGTTTACGGATTTACCCTTGGATTGTTTGCACCGATTGGACTGCCTTCTCGTTTTGAACTGACGCCTGTCTCTTTGTTATTGTCTCCTGGTTTGCCCCCTTTGTTTTGGTAGCCTGTGTGGACTGTTTTACGGCTTTGACCCTCTGCCTGTCTATGTACCACTGTTTATTGGACTGCCCTTCTGTTGTGTTTGCTCTGCTGGACTGCCTCTTGGTTTTCGACCCTCTGCCTGCTATTGTGATTACGTCTTATTCTGTTTACATCAATAAACAACCGCACATGGATTCGAACACTGCTTCAGCGTCTGCGTTACAGAATACTTCGCCTCCCATGAATCCAGCGGAAGTTTCCAACCTCCAAGCGGCATTTGCTTACCAAAGCGAAATGTTAAAGAGCTACCAAGAACAACTCACGAAGCTCCAATCAGTCAACGAGCACCTGACTCAATACGATCGCTCCCACCTCCCACGCCGCTTACGGTAAGCTTTGCTGATAAATTTGACGGCACAGCTGAAACTTGCAAAGGATTTATTCGTCAAGTTAAGTTGTATTTTGACCACCAGAGTGATAGATTTGCCACTGAGGAGAAGAAATGTGCTTTTCTCATGACTCTGTTAACTGGCAAGGCTATCGACTGGGCCTCGGCAGTATGGGATTCTGACTCACAAATTAAATATTCCCTTGACTATTTTATCGATCAGCTTCGTGAGGTGTTCGAATATCCCGCTGGGGGCAGGGATATTTCGACTCAAATTATTAATATTAAACAAGCCCACCGCACCGCTACCGAGTTCGCTGACGCTAGCCGCTCAAAGCGGATGGAATGACGTCTCTCTAAAGGCTATGTTTTACCACAGTTTGAATCCAGATCTTCAGACAGAGCTCATTTGCCGGAGAGAAGACTCCTCATTCTCTGAATTCGTTTCTCTCGCCATTAAGATTGACAACCTTATGAGACAGGCCCCTAAACGTAAAGTAGACAAAGGTCGCTCACGCAGTTCACAAGTGTCGACGGCGGGTGGGCCAGCACCGCAAGAAGAACCCATGCAGTTGAATAATTCACGGCTTTCGGAGGAGGAACGAGAAAGGCACCGTTTGCATCGTTTGTGCTACTACTGCGGTGAATCAGGCCATCACAGTCTGGGATCTCCACAGAAGGCCAAAGCTAGCCCCAGGGTAAATATAAACCACTTCTCCCTGCTTAGTAATCGAACATTTACTCTCCCCGTTATTCTTAAAAGTGATACTATGTCTCTTGAATTGACAGCGATGGTAGACTCTGGGACAGCATTGAATCTCATCCACAAGGACATCGTAGAGAAATATCAAATTCCCACCAACCATGCACTCCTCCCATACGTATCAAAGCCATCAACAACGCCCTAATCGGGGAAGGGATAACGCATCGCACTAGGACTCTCACACTCCAGGTCGGGCTGCTGCACCAGGAATCCATCACCCTGTACGTTGTCAACTCCCCCAAACATGAAGCCATTTTAGGATTCCCATGGCTCTCTACTCATGACCCCGACATCTCTTGGTATCGCGGTGAGCTTACCCACTGGTCGAAGTTTTGCCTTAAGAACTGCCTTTCTGTCAAACCCCAACCATGCTTCACTACTAGCATTGAGAGCCCAAATACCTCCAAGTCAGTTCATATTCCCCCATGTTACCACGACCTCTCAGAAGTATTTAGTAAGACCAAAGCTACCCTACTACCACCACATCGCCCCTGGGACTGCGCCATAGACCTGCTTCCCAATGCTATGCCCCCTAAGAGTAAAGTCTACCCTCTCTCCCAGAACGAGAGTCAAGCAATGGATGAGTACATCACGGAGGCTCTCAACTATGGATTCATCCGCCTATCCACTTCTCCAGGCGCAGCGGGGTTCTTCTTCGTGGAGAAGAAAGATGGAGGTTTACGACCGTGTATTGACTACAGAGGACTAAATAATGTAACTGTCAAGTTCCGCTACCCTCTTCCCCTAGTACCGTCTGCTTTAGAACAATTGCGAGAGGCAACCATCTATACCAAGCTGGAATTGAGGAGTGCCTATAATCTCATTCGAATCAAGGAAGGAGACGAATAGAAGACTGCTTTCATCACCACCAGGGGGCACTACGAGTACCAGGTGATGCCCTATGGGTTAGCAAACTCTCCAGCAGTATTTCAGTCATTCATTAATGAAATCTTCAAGGACCTTCTGAATAAGTACGTGATAGCCTACATTGACGATATTCTTGTCTATTCCAAATCTGAAGCAGAGCATATCGACCATGTAAGGACAGTCCTATCTCGGCTCCTAGAGAACCAGCTTTACGTCAAAGCCGAGAAATGTGAATTCCATGTAAGCCAAACGTCATTCCTGGGCTACCGCATCAGTCATCACGGAGTCAGGATGGATGCCACCAAGGTACAGGCAGTTACTGATTGGCCACAACCCTCCACCATCAAAGAACTGCAGAGGTTTTTGGGTTTTGCTAATTTCTACCGTCGATTCATTCGAAACTACAGCACAGTAGCATCCCCCCTGACTACACTACTCAAGGGCAAACCGAAGAAGCTGATTTGGACCAAAGAGGCCAGCCTGGCTTTCACCTCCCTCAAGGAACGATTCACCTCCGCACCCATCCTGAAACACCCAGATCCCAACTTACCATTCGTCGTCGAAGTCGACGCTTCGGACTGCGGCATTGGGGCAGTTCTCTCACAAAGACATGGTCAACCCGGCAAGTTATATCCCTGTGCCTTCTTTTCTTGAAAACTCACCAGCGCAGAGCGTAATTATGACGTCGGAAATAAGGAACTCCTTTCCATGAAAGCTGCTTTCGAAGAGTGGCGACACTGGCTAGAGGGCGCCACCCACCCATTCCAGGTCATCACTGACCACAAAAATCTTGAGTATATTAAGAGTGCGAAACGTCTAAATCCTCGACAGGCTCGCTGGGCGTTATTCTTTACCTGTTTCCAGTTCTCCGTGACCTACAGACCTGGCAGTAAGAACAGCAAGGCAGATGCCCTCTCTAGACGCCATGATCTCCCCTTAGAAAATCAGAATCCTGAACCCATACTCCCACCTACTGTAATCCTGGCACCCATTTCCTGGGACTTAATGGAGGAGATTCAACGGGAACAGAAACATGAACCACCCCCGGCTAACTGCCCTCCTGGTAAACACTATGTACCAGCCCCTCTTCGTCAGCGTGTACTAAAATGGGTCCACTCTTCATTAAGCTCCGGGCACCCAGGTATTTCTAGGACTCATCACCTAATACGAAATATGTTCTGGTGGCCATCCATGACCCAAGATGTTACCAGGTACGTCAAGTCTTGTCAAGCTTGTGCACAATCCAAGACCCCCAAAGAACTACCCTCCGGTTTGCTCAAACCACTTCCCATCCCACAACGCCCCTGGTCTCACCTATCCATTGATTTCGTAACAGATCTACCTCCCTCCAATGAGTTTACAACCATTCTAACCATCATTGACTGATTCTCCAAATCCTGCCATTTGATCCCATTAAAAGGGCTGCCTACAGCCATGGAAACAGCCCTAGCTCTGTTCCATCATGTCTTCAGGGTTTACGGCCTCCCTGAAGACATCGTCAGTGACCGTGGTACCCAGTTTACCTCCCAAGTATGGAGGGCTTTCTGCAAGCACCTCGATATCAATGTGAGCCTGACCTCCGGCTACCACCCTCAAGCCAATGGCCAAGTGGAACGCCTGAACCAAGAAATTGGCCGATATCTACGTACCTACTGCAATCGAGAGCAGCACAGGTGGTCTGAGTTCCTCCCCTGGGCCGAATACACCCAGAACTCTCTAACCCACTCTTCTACAGGCCTTACCCCCTTTCAGTGTGTCCTGGGGTTTCAACCTCCCCTATTCCCGTGGTCGGGCGAACCGTCTTCGGTCCCAGCTGTGGACGATTGGATACGGCGTAGTGAGAGGGTGTGGGACAGTGCACACGTCCATCTCCAGCGGGCTGTAAGGATGCAAGAGATCCAAGCCAACAGACGGCGCCGCCCACATCCTCCCTACCAACCGGGGCAACGGGTCTGGCTCTCGACTAGAGACATCAAGTTGCGGCTGCCTAGCAGGAAGCTCGCACCCAGGTATGTAGGCCCTTTTAAAATTCTGAGAAGAATTAATGAAGTAACATACCAGTTAGAGCTTCCTGCTGATTATCGCATCTCTCCCTCTTTCCATGTTTACCTCCTTAAACCAGTCCACCCGGAGGCTGACCCCGACCATGCAGCCCCAGAGCCGCCACCACCACTGGATATTGACGGGACTCCCGCTTATTAGGTGAAAGAGCTACTGGACTCGCGACGTCGAGGGGGTCAGCTCCAGTATCTGGTGGACTGGGAGGGGTATGGACCTGAGGAGAGATCGTGGGTAGCCGCCCGCGACATCCTGGACCCATCTCTTGTTGAGGAATTCCATCGAGCCAGACCCGACCGACCTGCGCCACGTCCACGGGGACGCCCACGTCGAGCTCCAGGAGTCGCTCCTAGGGGGGGGGGATTCTGTAACGCCAAGCCAGCAGACGGAGCCCTCACCTGAGTACTGACTGCCACCGCTCCCTCTGCTGCTTCTTCCTTTACTTCCTGTTTGCTGCTATTTAAACTCTAGCCATGTGCTCTCCCCCCGCGAAGTATTGCCAGTTTATTCTGCCTTACTGAGCATTCTACTATTCATTGTTGGATTTACTGTTGCCGTTCTGCCTTGCTTCTGGATTTACAAGTTTACGGATTTACCCTTGGATTGTTTGCACCGATTGGACTGCCTTCTCGTTTTGAACTGACGCCTGTCTCTTTGTTGTTGTCTCCTGGTTTGCCCCCTTTGTTTTGGTAGCCTGTGTGGACTGTTTTACGGCTTTGACCCTCTGCCTGTCTATGTACCACTGTTTATTGGACTGCCCTTCTGTTGTGTTTGCTCTGCTGGACTGCCTCTTGGTTTTCGACCCTCTGCCTGCTATTGTGATTACGTCTTATTCTGTTTACATCAATAAACGACAGCACATGGATTCGAACACTGCTTCAGCGTCTGCATTACAATATTCCAGTGCAGTATTTCTATTCTTTTAGTGCAATGTTTTTTATATTCATATTCCTTCAGTGCAATGGTTTCCACTCTGTGTAATAATTCTCAGTGTACCTCATACCAGAGCAATATTTTTTTAACATTAGTAATTATTATTTCTATTATTTTCCATTATTCCAGCTATTATTTGCCATTCATTTATTTTATACAAGCAATTGTTTTCATTTCCATTCTCCTTATTTTTTTAGTCTTAGTTTAAATGTATTTTATTTTGTACATTTTTCTCTATTATGTATATTTCTTTTTAGTCTATTAATTTGTTTTTTTATGTACCTATAGTATGCACCTTACACAGAAGCTCTACAATTTCGTAGTTCAATTAAAATTTGTATAGCGCTTTCACGATACATATTGTTGCAAAGCAACTTTACAGCAAATTAAAGTTTTTACATTATATTTAGTAGTAGCTTACTAGTGGTGACTAGTGGTCAGGTTGATGTACATGTGGCAGAGATGTATGGTAAAGATCAAACAGACAAAGAACACTATAAATTAATAGCAAGATTTGGTAGTGCTGTATGTTGTTTCAGGGATGGCATCATCTGAAGTCCTCTGTGGGGTTGGCATCATCTCTTCTTAAGTGTTCTGGATCCAGACTGAAGCTTGTGAATTCCTAGTTACCACGGGATGTCAATCCCATGGCAGAAACAGAGAACAAATAGGAACATAATTAGCATAGCTACTGTTTAAACCAAGCAAAAAAAGATTTGTTCAACCAGAGCTAAAAGATGAATAATGTGCATTTGATCAGATATAACTGCAGGAAAAGTTTATGAGGTGCATTATTTGAATGCTTGGCTAAAAAGATCTAGATCTTTAATCTAGATTTAAACAGAGAGAGTGTGTCTGTTCTCCGAACGTTATCAGGAAGGCTATTCCAGAGTTTGGGAGCCAAATGCGAAAAAGCTCTACCTCCTTTACACTCTTAAAAATAAAGGTGCTTTAAAATGTTCTTCACAGCGATGCCATAGAAGAACCATTTTTGGTTCCACAAAGAACCATTCGGTCAAAGATTCTTTAAAGAACAATCTCTTTCTTACCTTTTTTTAATCTGAAGAACCTTCTTTTGCCACAAAGAACCTTTTGTGAAACAGAAAGGTTCTTCAGATGTTAAAGGTTCTTTATGGAACCGTTTAGACGAAGAGGTTCTTCTATGGCATCGTGAAGCACCTTTATTTTTAAGAGTGTAGTGGACTTTGCTATCCTAGGAGCTACCAAAAGTCCAGAGTTTTGCGACCTTAGGGAGTGTGATGGATTGTAGCATGGTAGAAGACTAGTTAGGTATGCAGGAGCTAAACCATTAAGGGCCTTATAGGTAAGAAGTAATATTTTGTAGCTGATGCGGAACCTAATAGGTAGCCAGTGCAGAGACTTTATAGGGGTCATCGGATGCTAAGTTCACTTTTACATGTTGTTTGAACATTAATGTGTGTTGGCAGTGTATTTACAAATCTACCCTATAATGATAAAAATCCATGCAGTGGTTTTTAATTAATCTGTAAAAATAATATCTCCTTTTTCAAATCGAGCCATTCTCAGATGCCTGTCGTTGTGGTGTCACACCCACAGAGGCCGGTCCCACGATAATTGATTGACATGAGCCTCTTACCTCAGATCAGCTGTAACAGTCTGACCTCTTTGTTTCTGATGCCGGAGCAGGGATGTAAATTAGACAAGAATATCTCCGATTGAGCGATTGAGGTGTTGTGTTGCTGGATGTAATAATAAACATAATGGTCGTCATTTACTCCTGACATCTGAGCAGCTAGTATTATGCAGTAGATTATGTTTGTTTGTGAAAGGAATGCACCTCCTGATCTACATATATCCGTCTATGTTCGCGCAAATCATTCGTGATCCAGATTCACTTACAGCAGAAGTGAGTATAAGGGTTTTTTTATGAATCTTTGTGATCGCCTAATAATGTGCTAGTTAGCAAGTTTAGCGGCTAAACGCTGCTAAAGTAAACAGGCTCGTCAATCCACAGAAAGAAGAGAGGGGCGGGGCGAGCAGAGCTCATTTGCATTTAAAGCAACCTCGACCAGAATGAGATGATTTTTGCAGAGATTTTGACAAGGTAAAAAGGGTGTTGTTTTACACAACCACTGAGAATTTTTAACCAAAGTATATTATAGACCTTTCATTAAGACCTTAAAGAATCATATCAACTTGTAGAAAATGGCCATCCGATGACCCCTTTAAAATTGGGGTAATATGATCATATTTTCTTGACCTGGTAAGGACTGTAGCAGCCGCATTTTTGACTATTTGTAGCTTGTTTATTGAAGATGCAGGACAACCTAGTAGTGCATTAATGTAGTATTTCATGTACAATGACAATAAAGCATTCTGTTCAGTTCTATTCTATTCTATTCTATTCTATTCTATTTTTATGGAGTAACGTGTGTGTGTGTGTGTGTGTGTATGTATCATACATTTTTCATTTAAAAGGGACCCACACTCTTGATCTTAAAAAAAAAAAAAAAAAAACTATTTTATAATGCTTTAAAAAGAAGAAGAACAAAGAAAGGCAAACAATGCCCTCTACACATGGTATTAGATCTAAGATGTAGGGTTTGTGGAATAATTTGGGAAATAACAATTGGAAATGTCTGTGCTTCAGTTGATTGTGGACTCGGTCGGCACAGTTGAGGTTGGAGAGCAGCTCATTATTGAAGCTGAAGCAGCGAGTCTTTGATGTGGCAAAATCACTGCATGAATTCCACACAGATGTTTCCCTGCTCTCCTGAGCAACAGCACAGACCCGACAGCCACACGACGACACCTCACTCAAACCTTCCCAATAAACTAGCTTTAACATTTCATTTATGTTTGGTTACTGCATAAATACTTTTATATCAGTGTTTATTTTATAGTTTTAATGACTTTAGTATTATTATAATGTGGAAAATAGTACTAGTAAAGAATGAGTAGGTGTGTCCAAACTTTAGACCCAAAAAGATCAAGACAAACCATTACAAACACAAGGACACAATGTGAACGTACATAAACATCATATCTTTTTAAAACTATGAGAAGAAACGAGATGAGAAGAAGCAGTGTGGGTCTCATTGAGTCTGCATGAAGTTTGAGATGAGAGGGAGAGAGGGGGCTGTAATTACACAGCAGACTGTCAAACACACCTCCCCTCGGCCTCAGGGGGTCAGCTTGTAAAGGAAGGAAGGAAGTCATTTTCAGAACAAAAACAGAAAAGGCCTCTGGAAAAAAAGGGGTTGGGGTGGGGGTGGATGGCAGTTTGTGAAAAAGAAAACAAAGGCAGATGGACAAAGAATAAGGAAATGTAAATGTGGCATGGAATAGAGGAATCATCAGAGGAAGAGGCTCAATATCCGTGCCTGGAATAGAGTTAGAGGGAAAAAGTTTGTTTTATGGCCTGCTGTCACACAATACCTACCTCCTGCCTGACCGACCGACCGACCGAAGCACCAACACATGGGTTCAGCAGCCCCAGTCACCACAGCGAACGTCCTGATGGGCATAACGGACAGGAAAACTTCCTCACACAATTATTTTGGGCTCCAGAACTGGAAATAACAGTTAAAGTGGACAAAATCACAAGCTACAAGTCAAAAATATGTATATAAATAAAACCAAAAATTATAAATAAAATTATAATATAATATGTGTGTGTGTGTATGTATATGTATACAATGGATGCCCATTTTCCACAAGTTGATATGATTCTTTAGGGTCTTAATGAAAAGTCTATAATATACTTTGGTTAAAAATTCTCAATGGTTGTGTAAAACAACACCCTTTTTACCATTGCCAAAATGAGCTCTGCAAAAATCATCCCGTTCTCAGGGATTGTTCCTTTAAATTCAAATGAGCTGTGCTCGCCCCGCCCCTCTCTTCTCTCTGTGAAGTGACGAGCTGCTCTGAGAGATTGTTTACTTTAGCTGCATTTAGTGCATTTAGCCGCCAAACTTGCTAACTAGCACGTTATTAGGAAAGGTGATTGCAGAGATTCATTAAAAAAAAAAACCTTACACTCACTTCTGCTGTAGGTGAAGCTGGATCACAAATGATTTGTGCGAACATAGAGGCATTTATGTAGATCAGGAGGCGCATTCCCTTCACAAACAAACATAATCCACTGCATCTCCAGTGGCTCAGAAGTCAGGAGTAAATGACAACCACTACGTTCATTATTACATCCAGCAACACAACACCTCAATCGCTCAATCGAAGATATTTTTGTCTAACTTACATCCCTGTTTCGGCATCGAAACAATGGACGTCTGACTGTTACAGCTGATCTGAGGTAAGCCGCTCATGTCAATCAACTATCATGGGACCAGCCTCTGGGTGTGACGCCACAACGACAGGCATCTGAGAACGGCTCGATTTGAAAAAGGGGATATTATTTTTACAGATCAATTAAAAACCACTGCATGGATTTTTATAATTATAGGGTAGATTTGCACATACACTGCCAACACACATTAATGTTCAAACAACATGAAAAAGTGAACTTTGCATCCGATGACGCCTTTAATAGATTCTCATTTTGATGAACCAATATTGATTCTTGAACTCCAATCGATCATTTGGTCTATGCTATTTTCAGCTGTTGAATGAACAGTACACAGTGTGTCTACCTTTCAATAAATAGCAATAGGCTAGGCTTGTGTTACTTTTGATATGAAACAAAGTCTCAGGTTTCAAATTCTGTCCATTTCATTAGGAAATTCAAGCAATAAATAGTGGCATAATAGATCGTTGTAGCTTCAGAACAAAAACAAAACTGTCACAAATGTTTTCTTATGCGTTTGATTATGCACAGGCGAGTAGCCTACCCACTTTAGCTACAGCGATCTATCAAACCAAATTTAATATTTTACTAATAATACAATTAAATATATATTATTAAAAAAAATTTAAACTATCTTCTTTTAAATGTTAATTTATTTAAATAATCATTAATTGTATGTTTAAATAATAACTTTGAATGAAAAAAAATTACAGCATATCTATATATAAGTGACAGACAACAAAATTACTAATGTCTACATTTACTTGTTTACAATGAAAACTATATTGAAAATATTCTATTAATATAAAATCATTTAAATATAATATAATGATATAACAAATAAATTAATATAAAAAATGATTCGTAAATATTATTTATTAAAATTGTATACAATTATTTATAATAAAGTATTAAATAAAATAAATCTACAATTATGTTTTATATTCTTATTTAAATTAGCATATTACGATTAAAAATGTATTACAACATATGTTGCATATACAAATATATTACAACATTATTGTTGTACAGTGTTTAGCTAATTAAGGATATATGTGTGTGTGTGTGTGTGTGTGTGTGTGTGTTTGCAGGGTTATTATTTAATGCAGAATAATACATCACTGATGCTAAAATAACACTATGTATCTGTGCGTCTGTAAATATGGATGCACAAATAAAGACACGTTCCTAAAAAGGCCATCATATCTTTCATTCCAGAGATGTCAAGATCAGTTGATTTTAGCTTTCCGGGTCCTGTATAAATACATCAGTAAACACTGGGTCAGAGAGGGTTTGTAAGTGAGCTGTTCTACACTTGTGAAGAGTGTATTTGTAGACACTGATGATCGAGTACAGCGATCAAAAACACACAATGGACGCACATGTAAATACACACACGCTCCCGACTGCGCTAGAGTGGCTGCGTGGAGCTGCGCAGAGGACAGGGAGTATCATGTTCACATTTGTTTCAGATTTCAGCCATGTAAACAAAGGGAGGCAGGCAGACACACTGGGGCCCGTTTAAATTAGGCCCCAATAAGATCTGTCAAATCTGCAAGCCCAGAGCCTCTCGCAAAGCCCAAATCGAATCAAAAGCAGCCCTTTGATGGTCTCCGAGTTTGGTCTCTATAACAATTATTTTTGTTTTAATAATCATTCCCTGGTTTTGGGCTGGAAGACACAGCAGAGCTTTGGTGGGAGGGAATGGAGCCCTTACACACACACACACATACATTAAGGGAATAGGGAGCGAGCGCTCAGATGCAGCAGGGTTTCTCCAGTCTCTTCTTGAGCCCAAGAATGATATCATGCATTCTAGGGAGTGTGGGAGCGAGTTTAAGCTCCGTCCTTGATTTGCTCCACTCAAAATGAATGACCTGAGAGGCACATCCATTAGTGAAGAATGTGCTGCAGTAAAGTTGTGCTTTTTTGGTTTAAAGGGGTCATATCATGAGGAATCCAATCTGCCTTGATCTTCTGAGAAAAGCATTTGTTGTATAAAAACACACTGTAACTTTCAGAACTAAAAACTTCCTCCCTTGTGAAAAATTAGACGCTGTAAAAATAACATGTTCTGATTTTTCGCCGCAAAAACACCTACTGGGAAATCAGAAACTTGCCTCATGCAGTCATGGTGAGGTAATAAGGAGGAAGTAAGAAAAATGCTGTTATTTCCCAGTGCCAAAACAATTAATGATAAAAGAAAGGTCTCCATCAGATCTCGTGCTGTTTCTGGCTGTGTGTAGCACCTACTGCTCTGCACTTCCTTTTAAAGAATAAGAAGTACAAAAGAACAAATGAAGTTTATTTTTAAAGGTGACAGCTACTAATTGAAATGGGTACTGCAGTCTAAATTCAAAATATTGTTTCTCCTGCCCCCTCCTCTTTAGACTCAACACTCTTGTTGGTTGCCAGATTGACAACAGATAGCAACAAGACTTACGCTGTAAGCTGATGTGTTGATTTATCCCTGTTTTAATAAGCCTATGGTCACAAAGCTTTTTGGACGGATGCTGAGGCTTTTTTTTCGTTGGGTAAAATCTGCGATCTCTGAGCCAGTTTGTTAATGGCTTCCATGCTTGCAGTATGCTGTGTTTTCAGCCAACTGGCAATCTGGGGTGTCAAAATACTACTGGGTAAATTGCAGAGACTATAGAATACCCCAAGACGTGTATAGTTTTGAATGGGGAAAAATGCAACACTCATTATGGGCGCGAAGCCCCGCCTTCTTAATGAAAGAGCCAATCATTGATTAGTAAAGTTAGCGCGTCACTGCAGCTGCAGTTAGAAGTCCCGGTTGCTATAGCAGTGTAGTAAACAAAACCGTGTTTCCACCATTCATACATACAGAGCCAAGCGGAACATGCAGGATTCATATCTAAACCATCTTTTTGCGTTTTAATGTTCACATATATTAGTCCATATCGCGATTCGAATTAAGTGACAGACCCAATTTTGATTTATTCATCTAAAAATGGACGAATTCTCCGGCGTTCCGCACTATAGAGTAAATTTGTTTTTATGAATGGAATCCGCGATCCTGTCCGCGTTTTCGCGGAGGCGAAATTGTAGACGTGTGTCCATGTAAAGACAGAAATGACATGCTGCCGTGAAAATAAGATAAATAACATAAGACCATTTAGTTTGTTTAATAAAAGAACAAGGTATAGACCTGTTCTATAGGAAAGGTAACCTTAAATGACTTTTGTTGATCTAGCGCTATTTAGAAAATAAAATTAAATTAAATTACCTTGACCTTCAACTTGACCCCCCTATTATAAACACTGAAAAACAGTCAGCATTCTGAGACGTGTGCTCAGTACTGTGCATACCAAGCGGCAACCTCCCGGTCTCCCTCTTGAAGCCAACACGTAAGTGACTAAAACTACAATTCATCGACTGGCCGCTACAGACTGGCTGCAAAAGGGAGTCAATCCCATAGACTCCCCATGTTAAAATGGCCAACTTTACAGCAGAAAAAAATATGTTTACAGCCTGGTACAAAGAGTGGTTTTAGTCTATATAGCTAATTTTGCCCTTCATGTCAACTGTGAGGGGGGTGAATTTTTTTATAACTCATCCATTTAAATTATATTAAGCCTTAAAGTTCTGCATAATTTAGGGCGTGGCCACTTGAGTGACAGATGGATTGCCGCTGCTGTCACCACCGTCGTGCTAGGTGGGCGTGGTTTCAGCAAGCAGCTCCACCCACGTCCCGCCTCTTTGCCCATTTTCGATTATCCAGAAGTGACATGCAGTGATGCGATTCCAAGATGGCGACGGCCGACTCCCGCCCACTAAGAGCTTAAAAAATGCTCTTTAGAAACCTACAAGTGATGTCACGGACACTACATCCATATTTTTTACAGTCATACGCACTTGCTGATCTCGCCTGGAAAATAAGGTCTTTTTGAACGTCATTGGAGCACACAGAACAATATTTATGAGGCAGTTGTTGTCAGATTTCATTGGTGATTTTAAATATTAAATTTAATCGTCAACTTGGTGAACAGACTTAAAGAATTTGATGTTTCCCCATTCAAAGATACAGGAGCTGCACTTTTATGCCCGAGAAGCATTATAAATAAACGGCATTACTAACGGCATTATTTTTTCAATAACGAGTAATCAAACGAATTACTGTTTCCCCCGTTACAACGCCATTACCTTTACTGACAATCAAATGCAGCGTTACTATAATTTATTATATTATTATTATTATTTTAGTTTTCAGTTTATCTGAATGGATGCGCAGCGTACCTGTATTTGAAAAAACGTATACTCTAGTGTGAAGGTGCATAATTAGCCATCGCTTTGTCTCACACTCACGTAAAGAAAAATACAGAGCAAGGGAGTCTTATATACCGTCCATGTAAACAATATTCTTTGCTGTATTTTCCTGTCAAAATAACGGAGATCCTTTGGAATTCTTCAGCTTTTAAAAACTGCCGGTTTCTCTGGTAGTAGGCGGAACTAATGCACAAATGGTAATCTCATTGGCTGGCGCTCACCTATTATCACCCCTGTTTTGATTTTAGCAAATCAGTTTGAGCGAACCCAGACAACGTGATTAATATTCATGAACCCAGCAGCTAATTAATTCTTTTTTATTTGTTATTATTCATAGTAGAATTTTTTTTTTTTTTAAAGTAACAGTTCCTTTTCCTGGTAATTAGTTACTTATATAATGATGTAACTCAGTTACTAACTCAGTTATTATTTGTGAGAAGTAACAAGTAACTATAACTAATTACTTTTTTAAAGTAACATGCCTAACACTGCTCGTCTTAAAGGGACTTTGGTAAATTGGCAGTGGGTAGAATCACACGGATCAAAAAAAAAAAAACTGACATTCTGATAGAGAACACACATTGCAAAATAAAATAACTGGCTGTGGCTTTGTTTTTCAGAGAGACAAGTATGTGAACTTATCATATTTCCTAAATATCTGCAAACATATTATGGTATTTTAATGCTTTAGTAGAATTAAAAAATTACATACAGCACCTTTAACAAGGTCTTTGATCATTACAGTGTCTTCTTAACAGTTTGAAAGGAACATTTTAGCAAATAAATTATTAGCAAAATTAATTTTCTGAAACAAGCCTTTTCCAGTGATGCCATGTATGAAACTTTCAGTGAACTGTTCTTAAAAAAAAAACAAAAAAAAAACTTTTTTTCTTAGCATGTAGCGTTATTTTATTATTATTATTTTTTTATGTACTATTATAAATGTGGTTGCAGTTTATTTTACATTGCATGCACTTACCTATATTTAGAGTGTACTTACCTTTGAAAGTACGGGATAATATAAGGTAGTAAGGTAACATGGGTTAGGGTTAGGTTTACAAGTAGGGTCAGGGTTAGGCCAGAGGTTTTCAACTCCGGCCTGTGAGATCCATTTTCCTGCAAAGTTTAGGTCCAACCTTGGTCAAACTCACCTGCCTGTAACTTTTAGTGATCCTAAAGACCTTGATTAGCTGGTTCAGGTGTGTTTGATTAGGGTTGGAGTTAAGCTCTACAGAACAGTGGGTCCCCAAGAGTAGGAGTGAAGACCTATGCACTAGACGATTTTAAAACCATGAGAGACCACAGACATGAAGATAGTCTAAACCGATTTTTAGCCTTATAATCCTCTAAACGTATGCACTAGATGATTCAGTGATTCATGGCATCTCTCTAGCTGCCAAATGTCAGCTATAGAAGTACACAACAACAAGTAAGTGAAGGCCCATAGAACTGCTTGGGGGAAAGTTACGAATTTTGGCATACAGATAGACGACAGTTTCAACATTAACCATAGCAAGTTTGGAGTCTCTGGGCCCTGTTTTAACGATCTAAGTGCATGGTCTAAAGCACACGGCGCAGGTGCACTCAGGGTGTGTCCAAATCCACTTTTGCTATTTTAAGGACTGGAAAAGCAGTCTGTGCGCCTGGCACAAGGTCTAAAAGGGTTGTCCCTATTCTCTTAATGAGTCATGGGTGTGTTTTGGGCGTAATGTGCATTAAACCAATCTCAAGTCTCAACTCCCATTCTCTTTAAGAGCCAGTTGCGCTCACGCCATGGCTAATTCGCTTTTCACATGGCAGAATTTACTGAACGCTTCTCCAGAGAGCAGGGCCGGCGCCAAGGGGGGGCATTCACGGGCCGAGGAAGCTCAAATGAGTTACTGTACACCCCCTTTCTATCCTCTCCCCTCCTTGTTGAATGTGATTGTTTTTGAAAGCGAACAAAACAGCTCACATAAGAAGGCGATTGACTATCCATCATGGCATGTAGGCATTTTTATATTTATGTACACAATAATAATCTTTTTTTTAAGATTTTTTTTTTTTTGCCATTTTTAGCCTTTATTATGATAGGACAGATCAGAATGGATAGGAAGCAAAGTGGGAGAAAGATAGGGGGCAGGAACAGGATTAGGAAAGGTCCTCGAGTTGGGATTCAAACACAGGACGCCCGTAGCACAACAGCGCTGTATATCGACACACTGCCCACAAGGCTATCGTGCCGACCACAATGATAACCTTTAACATTGTAATCCTTTCATTTTTAATATTTGGCGTATTTGTGTGCTGCTGTACGTCCCTGTGTGTGTAATAAGCAGAGTGTATGTGCATTGTGCACCTGCCTATAGGCGCATATTACTAACCAGCTCTTTAAATAACAAAACAAATGTTGCGCCATTGACTTTAGACAAGGTTTCAGTTGGTCAATGTCCACAGTGCACCAGGAACATGAAAGGGCCCTCTGACTCAAACTCTCTAGTGCCAACACTTTTCCAAAATGTCATGTTTATGCTAATAACTTTTGAACCATACATTTGAGAAGTTCATTTCAAGATTCAACGAATCAAGATTGTTTTGCAGTTTTTAATAGTACGAAAACGTACTTTTTCGCAGCTCTTCCTAAATGGTTTGTCTGATTTTCACCAAAATTGGCTCAGATCATCTTTAGACCATGCTGGCACAAAGAATTCAAGTTGATTAGTCAAACCGTTCTTGAATAATCCACAAACGAATTTGACGAAGAACACTTACACTGACTGCGCCACATCAGTTGGTCAAAAGTGATGATGCATTTTTAGCATTTTTAAAAATGCTAATAACTTTTGAATAAGCCTATTGTAATGAAACTGGACTCCTTGGGTAATGCCAAAAACATAGATGACAATTTTGCCATAGTTGGCTGAACTTCCTTTCTGCCATTTTGATATTCTTTAAAAACATACTTTTTCAAACTCCTCCTAGACTGTTTGTCTGATTTTTACCAAATTTGAGTCAGATCATCTTCAGACTGTGCTGACAAAAAGTTATGGATTTCATGTTGATAGAAAAAAAATGGTTTTCGTAGAGTGCCGCAACAAATTTGAGGCATGATGCCAAAATGACTCTGAGGCTGTATCTCTGCAAAGCTTTGACATATTGACACCAACATTTATTTGTGCCATTGTGACCTCACACTGACCACACCACATCAGTTTCATGACAGCAACACCTACTGGTTGACACTAATAAATCTTATGGTCATATTAATAGTAATTGTATTCGATTTTTCAGCCGTTTGCTTAAAATCATAAATATGTCTTTAATTGCTCATTGATGCAGTTGGTCTGATGCTGCCAGCCATGCTGGCATGACTTATCTTGCCTTATTTGTGCTTGTCCCCTTAAATTGCTGCTTGCAGCTATATTTTATTTTATTTCCAATATATTTCATTAACAAAAATGTTTAATAGTTGTAGAAGAACATTTTAATAATCTGAAGAAACTTTTGTACAATGAAAATATTCCATAAATTTTAAAGTTTCTTCATAGAACCAAATGTAGATTTGCAAAGGTGCTGTTATTGAAATATGTAGCATACATAAACAGAGAAAGAAAGCGAGGATTAAAAAAAAAAAAAAAGTATAATGAGTTGACCTCAATGGAAAAAAAATCAGTGATTAAAGAATTAGGAAATTACTTACAACCCTGAAACTAAAACCTCCAAGCCTGCTATCTAAATGCATCCAACCAAGAGAGAGTTTACAGAGAAAGAACTTATTAAGTCCGCACATGGAGTCCAGCTTTTCTCCCTGTGGGCTGAACTTTCATCAGGATCTGGACACTTTTCACTTCCTGTCCATGGCAACAGGCTGAGACGGGCCTCAGTAAACAAATCGAAAAGATCTCATTCAGTGGCTGTTTCTGCAGCTCAGTGCACAGAAACAAAGCACAACTGACACAAAGTAACCTTATTTTGGGATGAACTTAAAACTCGAGATGCTTAGCTCTGCAAACTTGCCATTGTGGGTGGTTGCCAGGGCATTACTAAGGTGTTTTAGCACATTACTGCGTAGATGATGGGTTGTTCTGTTTAGTTGCCAAGTGTTTACTTATCAGAAATGCTCTTGGATACAAAGTGTCTCACTAGATAAGCTTCTGGTCATGAAAGAGACAGTTTTGTGCTCATCCAGTGTGTGACCTGGTGCCCACTGACAGTGATAAGAGAGGCAGACCGCGGCGAGACAATGCCCACCGTGGCTTTTCCTCAGCTGGCCGGTGTGGGAAAGCACTCACCCCTCCCCGTCCAGTCAGAGGATGTGTAGGCTCAAAGCTGTTATCTGCTCACAATAACATCCTGGTACATGTACCGCACTGTTCTGTCCAAGGGAAGTTGGATACAAATAAAAGACGGTGCAATCAAGGACCAGGGTGGAGGGAGTGACAGTAAACACAAGAGCTATTTACTGAGGTCAAACCAGGGAAATATTACTTCCAATGTCATCAGTAACCAGCCAAGACATGTTTAAATAGTTTATAAATGGCAGAGAGGTCATAAGAAAGAAATAACAAAGTTACAGTGTTACATTGTAAACATCTTAAAGGTCCTAAAATGCTAAATTTTTTCATCCAAATTATAATTTCCTCATTTTTGATTCTTTTGATTTTGAGTTGAAATGTGGCATGAGATTCAGCCTGTGGGGAAGTCGTTCATGCAGTCAAGCTGATGATTAGTGCACTGCCTGATGGGTCCAGACAAGAACGGCTGTATCTGCGCCTGAATGACTCTAAAAACAACACCTACAGCAGGAGACAAACAACAGGTGGAGGAACAAGCCCAAACAAGCAAACAGGAAAGAGCAGAAGCAGCTGTCTCACACTGCCTCCAGACAGGAAAGCTCCGAGCTCGCCACGCTCTTCTTCAAACAGCACTGTGGCCTGACAAAAACAGGAAGGCAGATTACTGCGGTTTGCAGGTCTACAGTAGCCTAAATGAATAATTCGCCTAATTATCACATTTACGCATGTCATTCCAAACTCGTAGGATGACTTCTGTGGTTCGCAAACAGAGAAATCATGAAGATATCCTGGTTTTTCAAGACTTAAATTTACCCCAACACATATTAAATCACAAAACCAGTACATGTTATAATGTACTGATGATAACTACCTTCAAAACAGGTGTTAAAAGAGACGCATGATAAATCAGAGTTCACAAGCAGCTGAGGTAAATATAATACATGCACAGATGCACAGTGTCATTTACACAAACACAAAACACCATTATGGTAATACACATGATGCTAAAATAATGTAATAAACATTCATTAAACAACAAGAGATGTAACATTAAACCCCACAGAAGAATGCACAGAAGAAAACTAAGAATAAACAGTTATTTCAATGAAAGACCAACAGATGTGAGTTGTCACACATGGAATTATGAGAATGTCAATTTTAATATGACTTGTTTTTCATTCCAAAAACTGTACATTTAAACAGTATTTAGTGTAAAATGTCTTGTTTTTCACCATATAAATAGAGCAACGGGCCCTTCAAATACAACACGTTTTTTTTTTCCTTTCCACTGCTCTACTGCTTTTCCATTGTTTATCTGTTATGGATGTGTTTGACCATTGCGCTCACATCTCGCGTCTTTTGCGCCATTATAAAAACGCAGTGCTCAAGTGGCATGTCCATCAATGCATTTTTTTCCCAAAGCTAGCATATTTTTTCAATGGGAGCTCCGCGTTTTTAAAAGACGCATTTTGGGATGATGGACCCTTTTCACAAGCCTGTGATGACGCGTTTTAACGGTCGTCATCATCATAAATCCTTTAAAGTTTTTTATATTTTGATTTTTAAAAATATGTATGTATGTACATTTATAACACTATACTTCATATTATACCACCTTTTCATCAAGTTACAAAAAAACTAGTTAACGCTATGTGAGGGTGTTTCTAATGCCGCGTCTATGGGAGGGACGGTAAGTTTGACATTGTTCTCTCCTCTGACTGCCGATATCAGTCTCTCTCTATTTTTTTCCTTTGATTGGAAGTCGTGAAAACACTATCGTGTAGTTTTTCTTTTGCTATATGAGCAAATGAGAATGCAAAAAATATATTTGTGGTACTCTCCCATTCACTGCTCGGATTTTACCCAACTATGACGACTTCCGCTATGAGAAACCCGGAAATGTGAGAAAGGTCCATCGCTGCGTCTCAGTTCACTTACTTATTCACATTTTTTTTCCCGTAAGAGCGGACATGGCTGTTTGTAAATTTTATGGGTCCGGCTTACAGTCTCATTCGTGTCCAGCTATTTTAGCTGTACAAAACAGCTTATTTTGCAGCTTGATATTGCAAATTGGTGTGTCTTAGCATATTATTTTAATGTATCTGAATTATAAACACACTGGTTTGTAGTGCAAACAGTTTTACAGTTTACTGCACATTGCTATTATTCTTGTTGTGATTTCCTTATAGCGGCTAGTCGGCTAAACCGGAAGTCTCACTTATAGGCTAACTTCTGCATTAAAGAAAAAGATGGATACTATGCCCTAAAAGCAAAGCCATTGGAAGGCAAGCCTGCAACCATTAGCCAAAAAAGCAACACTTCCGGTCTGGAAGATGTGGGAAAGGAGACCAAAAGCCATTTTTTTTTCCTTTTTCGAGGAAACGGCTTGTCATTTAATGAATCGACAGCCTATCTGCTAATCTTTAACATGTTTTACACTAAACTACACTTTTGGATTGAACTATTTTTAATGTTTACCATGAAAAGAAATGCTGTATTATAAGAGAAGTCACTGACTGGGATTTAGCTTACAACACTTCTCATTCATTCCTATGGTATAAACGGTGACTGAGTGTCGCACAACTCTGACTGAAATTCAGTGATGTTAAGGCTGTAATGTGATTGGTTATTAAGGGACACGTGATCCTATTTAGCCGTTACGCTTTCTCCTTTAGTAAGTACAGACCCTTTCATGTCCCTATAGTAAGCCAATCTCTGCTAAAAGTATGTACTTTTGAGTTTGTAGCAGAATAGTAACTAGGCAAGCTCTGGGACATACTACTTCGTCATGACTGCGTCTTTAACGGACACTCTTTTGCTTAGTTATGTGCATTCTGTAACTGTTTAAACTGCCCTGTTATATTCTTGTCACAGTTAACATCATCCACATTTCGTTTAATTTAATTTCCTACTTTATTTATACTTTATTACTTCACTCGTTTTTGGTTGCTAGTTCGCACCACTTTTATTTGGAGCACAATGTCTTTTGAAAAGAGGAAAGATAAGATTAAGCATGTAGACAAACCATGTTTTAGAGCGTGTGTTCCTCCCTGCCCTCGTTACATCACGAGCGGGGATACACACGCTCTATGCGTGGTTTGTCTGGGAGCGGGGCATGCGGCATCGGCCCTCGAGTGGGCCGATTGCCCGCATTGCGATCGTCTTCCGATGCGCACGCTCCGCTCCCGGAAGGCTCTCTTTGAGGAGGGAGCCTTCACCAGCGTTCCCCGCGGGTCTGGTCCCGCTTCCACCGAGGCGGAGCGGTTACTGCACTCGTGGGGATCGCAGTTGGATCTGCTGGAGGGTATTGAGACGGGTGACCCCCTATCTCATGCCTCACCCAGCAGATCCGCAGCCCGCTCCGCGGAGCCTTCCTTTCTTTCCCGATCTCCACACCGAGGTGTCGAGATCGTGGAATTCCCCGTTTTCAGCCCGCTTGTTCATCCCTGCTTCCTACAATTATGGCAGCGTTGCGGGGTTGGACGAGCGTGGCTATAGAGCGATGCCACGGGTGGAACAGACACTCGCCAGCTATCTGTCCCCCGGTTTGGCATCGTCTCTTAAGGCTCCGGCATTGCCGACCAAACCGCTGCGAGTCACCTCAGCGTTGATCGGCAAGGGGTACACGGCGGCAGGTCAGGCTGGTGCGTGTCTGCACACGATGTCTGTGTTGCAGGCATACCAGGCTGACCTGCTGAAAGAGCTGGATGAAGGGGAAGAGATCAAAGACGCTGACATCGCGGAGGTTAGGAGAAGCTCGCCACCCCTGAGGAGGTCTCGGGGGCCGCTAGTTCAGGTGCTTCCTGCCGGGGAACCGTTACAGGACACCGTTCTAGTGGCTCAACAAACACCAGAGACCAGTCTCGAGAGACTGGTTCCCTCAGTAGATCATTTGGCAGCGTGGAAACTACTGCCCAATGTGTCTGCTTAGGTCCTGCGTACTGTAGAAAGAGGGTATCGAATACAGTTCGGCGCTCCTCCGCCGCCATTTGTCGGGGTCTCCCCCACCTTGGTGGGCCCCGAGCAGGGTCTGGTAATGGAACAAGAAGTAGTTTCTCTTCTGAGGAAGGAGGCCATCGAGGTGGTCCCTCCTCACGACAGGGAGTCCGGGTTCTACAGCCGGTATTTCATTGTTCCGAAGAAGGATGGGGGCCTGCGTCCCATTTTAGATCTTCGTGTTCTGAACCGCTCAGTCATGAAGCTGAAGTTCAGGATGCTTACTCTCAAGCAAGTAGTGTCACAAATCAGGTCCGAGGACTGGTTTGTGACGATAGATCTGAAAGACGCGTACTTCCATGTCTCCATCCTTCCTCAACACAGGAAGTTCCTGAGGTTTGCTTTCAGGGGCGAAGCATACCAATATCGGGTTCTTCCGTTCGGCCTAGCACTCTCCCCCCGCACTTTTACCAAGTGTGTGGATGCAGCTCTGGCTCCGTTGCGACTCCAGGGCATCCGCATACTAAACTATATCGACGACTGGTTAATTCTAGCACAGTCGGAACAGTTAGCGGCTCAGCATTGAGATGTTGTGCTCGCTCACATGAAAGAGTTGGGGCTGAGACTGAACGCCAAGAAAAGTGTGTTGTCTCCATTACAGAGAACCACTTATCTAGGTGTGGTATGGGATTCGACCACGATGCAGGCACGGTTGTCTCCTGCTCGGATAGAGTCGATCCTCGCTGCAGTCAGGAGAGTCAAAGTAGGCCGGTCACTCACTGTCAAGCAGTTTCAACAACTGCTTGGTCTGATGGCAGCTGCGTCCAACGTGATACCTTTTGGCCTGCTGTACATGAGACCCCTACAGTGGTGGCTCAAAACCAGGGGGTTTTCCCCGAGGGGAAACCCGCTTCGCATGATCAAGGTCACGCGGCGATGCCTACGTGCCTTGGACATGTGGAGGAATCCCTGGTTCCTGTCTCAGGGCCCGGTGCTGGGAGCTCCTTGTCGCCGCGTAACGCTAGCAACAGATGCTTCCCTCACCGGTTGGGGTGCGGTCATGAGTGGCCACACCGCCCGCGGTCTGTGGAGAGGTCACCAACTCACTTGGCACATAAATTGCCTGGAGATGCTGGCCGTGTTCCAAGCGCTGAAGCACTTTCTCCCGGACCTAAGAGACCGTCATGTGTTGGTCCGCACCGACAACACAGCGGTGGTCTCTTACATCAACCACCAGGGAGGTCTGCGTTCGCGCCCCTTGTACAAGCTGGCGCACCAGATCCTTGTGTGGTCCCGGGGCAAACTCCTCTCGCTGAGAGCGGTTTACTTGCCGGGGTATCTCAATGTGGGAGCAGACATCCTGTCGAGACAGGGGCCGAGGCCCGGGGAATGGATGCTTCACCCCGAGGTGGTGAAGCAGATCTGGAGAGTGTTTGGTCCAGCCCAAGTGGACCTTTTTGCCACGAGGGAGAACACGCAATGTCCCCTCTGGTACTCTCTAGCTCATCCAGCTCCCCTGGGGCTGGATGCCATGGTACAGACGTGGCCGAGGCTTCGTCTGTACGCTTTTCCCCCGATCGCTCTGCTCCCGGGAGTTCTAGAGAGAGTGCGCCGGGACGGGGTGTCCCTCCTTCTAGTTGCCCCGTACTGGCCGGGCCGAGTTTGGTTCTCGGACCTGATTTCTCTCCTCGACGGCTCTCCATGGGAGATTCCCGTCAGGAGGGATCTCCTCTCACAGGCGGGGGGCACTGTGTTCCACCCTCGCCCGGAGGCTGTGGAAACTTTGGGTGTGGCCCCTGAGGGGGCACACCTCTTAGCTTCCGGCCTCTCAACCGAGGTTGTTGAGACCATCCTCAAATCTAGAGCTCCCTCTACGAGGAAACTTTATGCCTTGAAGTGGAAGCTTTTCACTTCTTGGTGCGGACGCCACCAGCAGGACCCAGTTAACTGCCCAGTTGGTACAGTGCTGGAGTTCCTGCAGGATAGGCTTTCCGCAGGGTTATCCCACTCCACCCTGAAGGTCTACGTGGCGGCTATTGCGGCCTACCACGCCCCTCTCGGTGGTCTCTCGGTGGGTAAAGACCCCCTTGTCTCACGGTAAAGACCCCCTGCTCTCGGATTTTACCCAACTATGACGACTTAGAAATGTGAGAAAGGTCCGTTAGTCGTTAGAGTGTGCATCGATCTGCACTTCGAATTCTAACTAGAAGTAAGCTAGTAGACCATCTGGGAATCTTCTAAACTAATTCTATTTTCGAGTACTATTTAGGATAGATAGTATGTGAATTGGGATGCAGCACAGTGTTTTTCCATCCACCTTATTCTTCAGTGCAGAATTATGGTAAAAATGCTCTGTAAGTGAAATCACTCTAAAGTTAGCTGGGTTCCTAATGCAGTGTGTAAACATGTGTCATTTCCATTTTAGTCTTTTCTAGGACTTGATAGTAGATAAAGAGTATCAGGCTGTGGAAAAAATGTTTGTTTCCACACTATTCTGTTTTCAAAATATAAATAATAATTTCTTTTCTTTTTTTTTTTTTTTTTTGCCATGCAGCCAGTGTTTTCATGAAATTGTAAAGTAAAACCGTATCAAACATAATCACATATTTTCAACTGAGCAGAATTATGAGTATTTTTATTTACTTGTAGGTGTCACCACTGAACTGTACTTGTTGGATTTTAGTCATTCTGCGTTTTTATGAAAGGTACTTTTTACAAACAAATTTGTATGTCTTATAAGTAATTTAAAGAAACAAGTCACATTTTTCTTCGTTCACTCCGTTTGTAGTAGTACTCTTAGTACCAGTACTATTAGCTTGCGTTCCTTTACCCAGATAGTTTATTAATAGTACACTGCAAACTTTGACAAACATTTAAAAGCGTTATTTGAAATGCGGGAATAAATACGAAAATGCATGACTGTCACTGGACAGAGATTTTTAAATTATCTTTTTGAGTAAACTTTAAGTTTTTGACTGTTCTTGTATTTACAGCGTCTTGACCAGCAGATGTCACCAGCGCTTTGAGCGCTTCGAAACGATGAACCATTTTGCAAAGTAACTGGTTCAAGTGAATCTGAGTTTTGAAAGTTATCACTCATTACTCATTTCTGAATGATCAGGTGATTTCAGCATCTTGACCTGTGAAATCTCATGACAAACACATAGTACTGGGTGTCTCTCTGTGGTCCTGATGTGAGGCTGTAGCTCAGAATGAGGTGATCAAGCTGATCAGGGCAATGTGCCTGGTATAACAATCAATAAAATGCTACCATTAGACAATATTTAAATAAATATTTATAACTCATTATTACCTTATTAACTTCTCATTTTGATAAACATTTTGATCATCGTATATCCAAATAATCAGTCAAGCTTTATTTAGTTTACAATAAGTGATCAGTCTTTCCCACCAACCCATTTAGTTTAATTTGTACTAAAATGTGATGTTTGATTTTGTAGGTGTAGAAGCCAGTGTTTCACTCCTCCATCTGTGACCTCATGACCCTCCAGAGCTCCAGATAGAGACTCACATCCTCTTCATCAGTGACACAGAGGAACATCCAGTCAAGCTTTATTATAAATGCTGATTCTGCAAACATAACAACATAAAGTCATCGTCTAATTGTGAACAAACAATAAAGAAAATCAAATGAACATCATCTTTAGCCATAGACACTATAAAATTAATTTGGTTCCTTATTTTTATGTTTTTACATTATGAGTTTGTCATGAGTTCAGCAACAGGATACAGTTACTCTGCTGGTCAAGATGTGACAAAATATGAATTTGTTGTAAAATATTCTAAATTTAAATGTCAGTCCTCTCACCTACAATTTAACATTTCGGGTTTGTAGTTTCAGTTAATAATGCAGATAAACTTATTGACCACAAGATGGAGCTGATGTTTAGTAGTTTGTCACCTGTCTTACACATGTTCAACCAAACAAAAAGGGACTTCTGCTTTTTATTCAGTATGCGAATGTTAAACTTAGTGTTTTATGATATGGACAATGACCCAAGGTCTGTTGGCAATAAACTATGACTTGTAAGGTAAGGTGACCAGATTTCTGAAATGAAAACCGGGGACATTTCCTAGTTCAGTGGTCAAAATATCATTGAAATCTCACTTGTGATTATATACAAATTAAAAGCAGAGGACACTATATATTTATGTATGTTTTTGTTTTTTTAATTGATGTGGTTTCCATGTATTAATGTCATAATAATTACGATGATGTTTGCAAACATTTTGGCATTCCTTTGTGATGGTGAAAGTTCAACTTCTTGATAATTATTGATATTCAGTCTCCAGAGAATATAACTGAAATCAGAGATGGCCATTTTGTTTGCTTTGAGCCAAGGATTCCAATGATATAAGACACTTGAGTGATCGCTGTAGCGCCAACTAATGGCTGACTGGGGTGAGTCTTTGCCATTTTCTCCCCAACCTAAGCTCTACCATCTGGCCAAGTTTTTAGGCCGGACGGTTTAGTCTGCACAATCAGTTTTATGGCAGAAAAATAATAATACAAATCCTTACAATTACAATAGGTTTCAGTGCTTTTCATGTTCTTTTTGAACTGCGGAGGAAGTTTTGAGTTCTGAAACTATCTTTTTTTAGTGCTATATTGTACAATGACGTGTAAAAAAAAAAAATTGGGTTCATGACATGTCTCCTCTACACTATAATTTTGCAATCAACAGAAAATTCAGTGTTAGTAGATGTGCAGTCATTCATTCGTTCATTCGTAAGTAAATGCACACATATATACATACATACATACATAGTTTATAGCTACAGCAGCTCCTGCCTCAGTGGCTCAGGTATCTTCAGCCTTTGCCTCTCTGGGGTCTTGTTGGTCACAGGTGCTTCTTGAACAGAAAAGGTTTAAGGTTTAAGGACCTCCACTGTGTAGCATGCCTGTTTATCTCATTTTACAGAGCACTATACCTTATGTATCACACTTAAAACTAGTGTAGCCAAACAAACAGACCAAGTGTAGAAACAAAATAAGGAACCAGTTTCTCTTTTAATAAGTAGTATAACAAATATACAGGTAAAAGTTAAATGAAAAATATAAAAAAAATTGCCAATATGATTATTTCTTATTGGCATTGGACTTCTATTTTGTTTAAACAAAATTAAAAATTAAAAGAAAATATGTGTATTTTAAATGTGTATTTTAAATGCTACGTGTGAATTTACATCATGATATTATAATTTATACAACAGTTCTTTTCGGTCCTTGAATCTGAAAGGTGGAGGGTTGTATTCTAGTAATATCAAAAGAGATTTTAGGCAATGTACTCGTTTAGACTTCAGATATTCAGTTTGTTAATAAAGATTATATTTCCTGAAAAATTACTTCGATGTCTTCGGAGACGTGAGCAAGAGCCGTCAGCGGCCTTTCAGCGCTCATGAGAGCAGTCTTACCTCGGCCAGATCTTCTGGATTTGCGACTATAGTGGTTGTCTTTTCTCCACAGGAGGGACGTGTTTGGACAGAAG